>CM042177.1:6762232-6774732 GCA_023376005.1 Doryteuthis pealeii
CATAACAGGCGATCTGATTGCATTAGTACAGCAGAATTCCTCGAAAATCTGCAAAAAATGTGTTGGAGGATCCGCAGATGCCTACGTGGATTTACTAAACACTGTAGTCAAGCCCTGGATAACAAGGGTAGCCAATGGTTTGCCATATATATGGCAGCAGGATTCTGTCCCCTTCCACACATCTGGGAAAAGTCAAAAATGGCTGTCAGCGAATTTTTACGACTCCATCAGTCCCAATGGTTGTTCTCCAAACTCCCTAGATCTTAACCCCATGGATTATTATGTACGTGGCACTGTTGTGAAAGACACCAATCACCGTGACAGTACTACAAAAGCCAAGTTAATCGACAGAATTAATGTAGTTTTTGAGACCCTTCTAAGGGAAACTAATATCAGCTTGCCCCAGGTTCCTGAGCAGGATTGAGGCTGTGATCGACACCACTGGTTAGTCATTTTGAGTGAAATTTGTTGACTGAAGTGTAATCTCCTTGCCTGTTGAATTTCTTTACGACCCTTTAAATTTTGTAGTTACCAAGCACTTTTTCTTTTTCATTATGAAACTGACAAATTTATCCCGAACACCTCATATATATATTTCCCAACCCCTCCGCATGAGTAGGATGTGACACAAGGTCAATTTCTTAAGCGGAGTTCAACAGGTTTGAATTCAGAGTTTTTCTTCTCCTAGACCGGTTGCCTAACCAAGGTTAAAGAGGCCAGTCTGACCTACTATTTATCCATAGCTGGAGGGAGAGTAGGATACATACCTTTCCCAAGGGTATTAGCACTAAGTGAAATGCAATTACCACATCCAGGATTTGAACTCGGGGAGACAAGTCCATTTCCCATGACTTTAACCAGCACAGGCCTCCGAACACCTCATATAACCTTATAAAATCAAATTATCCTACTATCATACTTTAAAGTTGTTTACGTATTTCTTTTATTTATTTAGCAAGAAATAAACTAATTACAGATGAGATTCAAAACATTTTCATTTAATAGTGGACCATTTTGGCTTCAGAGAATTCTCCCTAACAAAAGTTGATTAGATTATTTAAATTAATACAATAATTTCTTTCTGGCCATTGTTATAAAACAGATAAAAGATTTGTGGAATTCATTGCCAAAATATTAAAATACTTATATTGATATTAGAATATACTTATTTGCCCTTCTTCGAGGTTTTATGAGAGCCTTAATTCTTTCAGGCAATATATATATATATATATATATATATATATATATATATATATATAGTTAAGAATTAATGGTAAAATGAATGAATGAATGAATGAAAAAAAAATGAATGAGATGAGTGGAATAAATGAAAGTGACCTCTCTTAAAAGTAAAATAAAACAACAAAAAAATAAAAATTATTAGATAAATTTTTTCTCTGCTTTTTGAGAGAGAAATCCCTAATGGAAAGTTTTCCTCATCTATTATTAGACTCTTTTGAAGCATCAAATTAATATAATTATTATATAAGCTATTGGAGAGGATAAAATCGGTCTCTTACCTTTGTGGTGTTCTATTGATAAAGGATTTGAATTTTTTTAAACATATATATATGATTGAAAATTGATGGAAAAAACAAATGATAATATTAGTATGCATACAGACATATGTTTTGACCTTTCGATAAAGCGGCCTTCCTCAAGAGCAACTATATTTATAAAAGAAAGAGGGAATAGTTTAACCGTTTGGCACGAGAGGCACAAACAACACAATGTCTTTTAAATTTTTTATAAAAATGTGTATTTTGTATCTATTTATCATCATACTGTCGGATTTATTTCAATTTATTATATACTTATATATATTTATATTTATTTATGGTGCAATCAGCGAGGATCTCACTCGCGATAAGTAATTATGGATCTGCGAGACTAACTTTTTAAAAAGTCCCCCCTCTACCCAGGCGACGCTGAGTAGCCACTTCTAGCCTCTTATAATGGGAATTTTAAACTATATACGATTAAAGAAAATGATAAAGAGTCGAAATCATTTCTTATTATAAGTTATCCGGTGACGGAGACCAATAATGATAATCTTGTAACCCGGTTTGGTCATGGAGGCGGGGTATTAATGTAGCCTGACTTGGGTAAAATTAGCATTGCGAACCCATCCCTCTCCACCGCACTGTCGGCTGCGGCGTTAGAATGCACCGACTGCACCTCTGCAGAGGGGTAAGACTCCCCCAATGGTGCCACCTGTTGGCCGTGGGTGGCAACCCGTGATGTTTAAGGATAGAGCCCAGGTGGATGAGCAATTCATGACATGCAATACTCCACTTTGGCCCTATCTTGGGCTAGACGGGCGGTCGGAGAGGCCCCCTCCGATCAATCGGCTGGTCACGTCAAGCCCTAGCACCTATATGATTTTCCCAACCCTATTGCCTTTATGGCAAGCCCCAACCCTTTTTATCATATGGGTGCTAGAAGGCGGTGGCCGCGGGTCTACATGTCCTGGGAATGACGTTAAACTCTATCTGATGGTGAGGTTCCAGTTTTGGAGGTTTGGGGAATGTGGAGCACCCCTTCATCACCATTGCTCCCTGGTCCACTCTGACCCGGAGTGGTAGTACCTGTTAGGGTCCCATTTATGGGTTAAATAGAAAGATGTATTTATAAAAAAATTGTATTATCCATTAATAATTGATTTATTTCAAAACTATATCGGCATTAAATGACCCACTGAGGTTGATATGCCGTAAAACAAAACAAACCAAACCATCCCTCTCCAGGTCTGATTTTGTATTTAGTGTTTTCCTTCTCCTAGACGTTTAAAGATCCCAGTCTGCCTTACTATTTACAAATAGCTGGAGAGAGAGAGAGAGAGAGAGAGAGAGAGAAGAGAGAGAGAGAGAGAGAGAGAGAAAGAGAGGGAGAACAAAATACTGGATTGATTAACTTGTCATCACTGGACGTTCATTTTGGATATGACAAAAACCGCGACACCATGGATTTGTTAACCATACGAATTCCCGGAACTTTCCGTATCTTTCTTAATTATTCTCCGGATTTACATTTAAACTCGTTTTCATGTTTACATCCCAAACACTTTTGATAAAACTTGTATCTTATATTACATTTTTACTTCAAACTTCATTGAGTTTTTCTCATTGATGTTGACACTTTTAGGTTTGTTTTGTTTTGTTTTACGGCATATCAACCTCGATGGGTCATTTAAAGCCGACAAAGTTTTGAAATAAATCAATTCTTAATGAATACAATTTGGTTTTTCAACTCGTGTTTTTCTATTTAACCCATAGATGGGTTGACACTTTTAGTGTTAAAAATAAAATCTATTTTTTGAGGTTGATTTTGAAGGCTATCAGAATGCAGGTGTAAAGAAAAAATAATATGGTGTTGTTTGTTAACCTGTGATTTATTCTTGATATTTCAAGATAAAATCTCTTTTTCAGAAGAACACTGGAACTGAAGTAGCTGTCGTCTTGTTATGGCATTTTTAGTTAAATAATTTTTTAAAAATGTTACAGATGGTATTTTTTTTTATAACTGTATTCTCGTGTTGCATGTTTACGTGAATGCGTTTTTTTGTTTGTACGTGTGCGTATGTTGTCATGCGCGTGTGCATGAAAATGCGTGTAGATTGTGACGTCATGACCGTCATAACGTCACTGTCTACACGCATTATCATGCACAACCTCCAAACCAATATATACACAATGCTTCAAGCAAATTATAAAACTCCAAATCTATTTTCATTTTTGATACAAAATACGCATTTTTATAAAGATTTATAAAGTATGGACAAAGATAGACATGGAATATAAACAAAGTTAAATAGATTGATAGATATATAGAAACAAATAAACATACTTAGTTAACTAACTAGATAAATTGACAGATAGATAGATGTATAAAGAAAGAATTACTATCCATATAAGTATTCAAACTCTTCTTCAGTTATCCAACCTGACACATGTGAAAATGATTTCCACATCAAACCATACGTGAAATCAAGCAGAACTTTTGATGTGAGTCGCTTTTGATAACGAGGCTGACTCTGTCTCTGTCGGCAAAGGCGGTAGAGTGAGTCCGGAATAAGCTGGGATTCACATATATTTTTGTTCTTTGCTATCTTGGCAACATGGAGACTATGCCTGGCTTGTTTCAGTCTCCTCAAGTGGCAAAACAGCGGGCCACGCTTTAAAAATAGACGCCTGGGAAAGAATGATTCCAGATAGCCCTGTCTGTTGACCGTTCTGTTGGCCCGAAATTCTGCCGATCGATGGTGTCCAGCCATTGAGCCTATGAATCCCGTCTCAAATATCTACAATACTTTCCTGATTTTGGAATTGACCAATTGATTATTGCATTGTGATAGTTGTCTGCAAAATTTCAGACATAGATAGATAGATAGATAGATAGATAGATAGATAGACAGCTAGATAGATAGATATAAACAAAGGGACATAGATAATTTGATAGATAGATAGATAAATAGATAAGAGAGAGAGAGAGAGAGAGAGAGATTAAAATAAGTATAAAGAAAAATTAAGAATAAACATAATGTAATAGATAGATAGATAGATACATAGATACATAGATACATAGGTAGATAGAGATATATAAACAGGAACATAGATAGATAGATAGATAGATAGATAGATAGAAACAGGTACATTTCCTGATTTCGGAATTAGCCAATTAACCATTGCATTGTGAAAATTGTCTGCAGAGTTGCAGAGATAGATAGATAGATGTGAACAAACTAAACTTGCTAGATAGATATGAACAGACAGAGATAGATAGATAGATAGATAGATAGATAGATAAATAGATAGATATAAACAGAGGGACATAGATAATTTGAAAGATAGATAAATAGATAGAGAGATAGATAGATAGATGGATAGAAACAGCTATAGATAGGAACACGCATGATAGAAAGATAGATAGATATAGATAAATATAGACAAATAACATAGAGATAGATATATAGATAGAGTGAAATGAACAAAGGAACATAGATAGATAGAGAGATATAAGTAGGAACCTAGACAGACAGATAGATAGATAGATAGATAAATAGATTGAAAACGGGACATTTCCTGATTTTGGAATTAGCCAATTAATCATTGCGTTGTGAAACATTGTCTGCAGAGTTACAGAGATAGATAGATAGATGGGAACAAACTAAACTTAGATAAGAGAGAGAGAGAGAGAGAGAGAGAGAGAGGAGAGAGAGAGAGAGAGAGAGAGAGAGAATTAAAAATAAGTATAAAGAAAAATTAAGAATAAACACAATGTAATAGATAGATAGATAGATACATAGATACATAGGTAGATAGAGATATATAAACAGGAACATAGATAGATAGATAGATAGATAGATAGATAGAAACAGGGACATTTCCTGATTTCGGAATTAGCCAATTAATCATTGCATTGTGAACATTGTCTGCAGAGTTACAGAGATAGATAGATGTGAACAAATTAAACTTGCTAGATAGATATGAACAGACAGAGATAGATAGATAGATAGGTAAATAGATAGATATAAACAAAGGGACATAGATAATTTGATAGATAGATAGATAATAGATAAGAGAGAGAGAGAGAGAGAGAGAGAGAGAGAGAGAGAGAGAGAGAGAGAAACTAAAATAAGTATAAAGAAAAATTAAGAATAAACATAATGTAATAGATAAATAGATAGATAGATATGAACAAACTAATATCGCTAGATAAATAGATGAGAACAGGCAGAGATAGATAGATAGATAGATAGATATAAACAAAGAACATATATATATATATATATATATATATATATAATATATATATATATATATATTATAAATTCTCTGTTTTATACATATGTTCTTTGTTTATATATACTAGCAAATATATGCACCCTCCGGTGCAAGTATTTAAGTTTTAATGTAATAAAATATTGTATTAAATTAGAAAGGCTAATGAAACTAAATAAGAATACAGATAAAAAGATTTGAAACAGAGGGAGTATAATAAAAGATTTGAAACAGAGGGAGTATAATAAAAAATGAAACAACTGAAACTTACTCTTCCGTCACTCTCGTCTTTCATTGTTATTTTTTCTAATTTAAGTATTTAGTTATAAGAGGAAGTAAAGAATAAAATGACAGTTATTTTATCTTGTAATGGATTTCATTTAAGATTCATTGGAGAGATTTTTGCTTATATTCATTAAAATAAAACCAAACAGTTAGAAATCAATAATACTAAGCACATATTTAATAAAATCACATTTTTAATATCAATATGCAAATTAGCCTTCCTGTTCACACTGCAAACCGCTATTTTTTGTATATATAAATACAATTGCATGTTATTAGTATGTTGATATGGTTAACAGTATAAATAATGTAAAACAATTTTATTAATAATTGAGGTTAAAATAAGGATAAATTCATGGTGAATGTGACGTCAATTACTAAGGGAATTGTGACTTGAGTAGTGATTTAGTTTCTGTTACAGACAGACAAACACACAATCTCCATTATAATATATATATATATATATAATATATATATATATATATATATAAACAAAGAACATATGCATAAACAGATAATATAGAGAGATAGAGAGATAGCGAGATTGATAGTGTCTGTTGTGTGTGTGTGTGTGAAAATGGAAAAGGAATTGAATCCGACAATATGAGGAAAAATGAGTAAAGAAAAGAAATGTAGATGGATAAAATGAATTTAATCGATATCACATTAATCGATATCACTTACACATGTGTTTCGGTCAGTTTATGTGTGTGAAAATATTTCGCACACATAGAAGAATCGACCTTCGAACATTTATTTTCAAAAACTTTTCAAAAAATAGATAGATAGATAGATAAATAAATAAATAAATAGATATATATAAACAAAGGGACATAGATAATTTGATAGATAGATAAATAGATAGATAGATATATAGATAGGAACATACTAAACCAGCTAGTTAAATAGATAGGAACACCCATGATAGAAATATTTTTTATAAAAATCCATGTATAAATCTATGTTAATACCTATATGAGCATACATTGTTGATATGCAGTGAGACTTTGATGATCCCAAATAGAATCATCTCTAGTTGCCAGTCAATTGGATTATGCTAACTTTATCTATCTATCTATCTATCTATCTATATATATATATATATATATATATATATATTGCAGATAGAGAGAGAGAGAGAGAGAGAGAGAGAGAAGAGAGAGAGAGAAATAAGAAATAGGTTTAAATAGATGTTATATACCTCTTTTATTCTTCTGACCGGATCTGGTATATCTTCTATCGTCTATCTTGGTCTGGTCTTTCTTATCTGGGTTCCGTGTCTGGTTCTGTTGGGGAGCGTTCCTTGTCAGAAGCCTTGTACTATTGTTAGCTTTTAGTAATAACAACAAGACTTCGATTTACTTTTGATGTTACTTTATTCCAGAACCCCAGACCAGACAATGCGCGGAGAGTCACATCTTGCTAGCTTCTAACTCTGCAACTGACTAACTGACTCTGCAGCTAACTGAGTTGCTTACCCCTTAAACCGGAAGGGCTTCTATTGACTTCCGTTCTCATGTTCCATCCCCAGAACGCAAGGTGAGAGTGAGGTCAAGCATTGTCACTCACTCTCAAGGCCATCAGCTGTACTGATCGCCATAAGGATTTCTATACTACCTTAAAAAGTAATAGGGATCCAATTAATATGTAACATAGATAGATAGAAGCGGCAAAACTATTCCATGTTACCAATCTACATTGCAACGTACAAAATCCGCATCTACTATCCATCTTTTAAAACAATGTACCAGCGTTCATTACCTGCAAATCTGTTTGTAACGATCGTAACTACAACATAAACACCTGCAGTTAGCTAATTAATTGACATATTGATTAATTAATGGATTTAACCCTAAATATCCTTATGGTGAAACTCGAGTAGGTTATTTCTGTACATACTTTAAATATATATAAACAGAGAGAGAGAGAGAGAGAGAGAGAGAGAGAGAGAGGGAGGGAGGGTGGAGAGAAACTTAGATAGGCTTAGATAGTTAGATAGATAGATAGATAGATAGATTGATAGAAGCGGCAAAACTATGTCCACATTCTTAAAATAGACGCCTGGTAAGAATGATTTCAATATGACGTTTCGCCCGTCTAAAAGAGCCTGACGATCGTTGGTAGTCACCCATTGAGTCATATATATATATATATATATATATATATATATATATATATATATATATATATATATTTTAATGTTTGTTTTTTTAAGTTGGGCGTTATTACGAAGCATCTAAAAATAAATGAATGAACTTGATGTTATGGAGTATTGAATTCACTTATTTTTTTATTATTATTTTTTATCATAAATTTTCGGGTTCGTTAGATACCCTTTATCAAATGACTGTTGTTCCTGTTCAACGGATCTTTTTTTTTATGTTGTTATTGACAGCGGCAGCGTTTGTAAAAAATGTATAATAACGGAGTATTCCGATGTCAGCGTTCAGTCCCCTCACGTGAGTTTGTAATTTTAGAATCCAATTAGTTTCTGCTTGTTTTCTGCTTGTTTATATATAATATATATATATATATATATATATATATAGAGAGAGAGAGAGAGAGAGAGAGAGGGAGAGAGAGAGAGAGAGATAGAGATAGATAGATAGATAGATAGAAGCGGCCAAACTACGGATACATTCTTGGAATAGATGCCTGGGTAAGAATCATTTCAAAATGTCCCTGTCTGCTGACCGTTTCGCCGCTCCCCCCCCCCAAAAAAAAGAAAGAGCCTGACGATCGATGGCAGTCAGCCATAGAGGCAAATGAATCCCGTCTCAAATGTTTACAATACATTCCTGATTTCGGAATTGGTCAATTGATGATTACACCGCCAAAGTTGTCTGCAGAGTTTTCAGATGTGAGGAATAAAGTTCGAAATTGAAAGCTTTGAGGTGTTTTTGAAGTCCTCGGTACATAATGATTCCTCGGATATTAACAGGACACTATCTATAATGGCAACAAACGATAATGGTCTCTTACTCATTTCGATTCGGTCTGCCAAAGAACAGAGACATTTCTTAGATGTCATTTATTCGAAAATCTTCATAGAAAACTTTATACTTATGTTGTCTTCTTCGACGTCTTCGTCAGCACAGACACAATTTACACCCAAACTTATGTTCGTATGTCAATTCCCATTTATTATATATATATATATATATATATATATATATATATATATATATGTGTGTGTGTGTGTGTGTGTGTGTGTGTGTGTGTGTGAAGAAAGGAAGTGATCCGACGGTATGTAATATATCAAGAAAAATGAAAAACACAGGTTTAAATGGGTTAAGTAGTGAGTTTATTGACCGACGCTGCAGTGTTTCGATCTATTAATTAGATCATCTTCAGGGCATATAAGATAGATTATTTATCACAGAATAATGAGAAAAGCGAGTGGTAATCCTTGTCATTCAGTCTGTTTAAAAATGTTTTTGAAGTTTGAAAAAAGGAGACGGTTTTGAAATATGACATCAAATATTCTATTTTATGGCGTGAGTATGTGGCGCTGTAAGTGTGTATATTGAAAGGAAACATTGTGCATTTTTTTTAGGTATGTGGTTGTGTGTGTGTGTGTATAAATTCTTTCTGTTGCGATAAACGATATATATAGTATATATATATATATATATATTATATATATATGGATTGGACATACGAACATAAGTTTGGGTGTAAATTGTGTCAGATCTTAGCCCCTGAAGTAGTAGGTTCGTCTGACTCATTAGATGTATCTTTATTATTTGCTCTACTTCGGTATTGAGCACTTTTTACTTATTAGCTTTAGTCTCCTGGCGGGTTTTTATGAATATATATATATATATTATATATATTATATATATATATATATGAATAGATTGTGGTACGAGCAAAATTTGAAAAATGGTTTTAAAAAGCGTGTGCATTGTGAGATGTTATATAAATACAATTTCACAATTTTTTTTCCTTCTGAAAAAGATATCTTTTTTCGGTCACGTCTCATCAGAGAAGCATACCGTGACACTAATGTTTGTACGAGGAATAATGTGTAAAATCCGCAGATGTGGAAGTAAAATATATATATATATATATATATATATATATATATATATATATATATATATATATATATATATATTACGTAGCAAAGTTGTGAGAACAGGCAGAGTTATTATCAAACATATTTATTGTTGAGGAGTGGTTGTTGGATCCGAATAACAGTAAATTGAAGGATTGTTTTTGTATACAGAGTTCAGGACGGAATTTACTGATCAATAAGGATTCAAGAATTGAAAGACGTAATTCGTTTTCAGCGGCCTCTAATATAGTGAACATTGAATGATTATATATGCATATAAATTGTTTTTTCTTTTGGCCAAAATATTGTACTAATAGATTATTTTTTGTTGGTGCGATTATCTTGGTCTTTTCTTTTTTACAAAATTTTTGTTCTTCCCGGTTGATGTTTGGTAGTATATTTTTACAATCAAACTATTTGCTGGTTTTTTCTCACCGCGAGGATTTACCAACAAGTTTGGTATATTAAATATATATATATATATATATAATATATATATATATATATATATAATATATATATATCAACAAGTCCGTACGAGCAGGATTCGACACAAGGTCACTTTTAGGCGGAGTTTAACAGGTTTGAATTCAGAGTTTTAATACCTTCCAATGCTTCTTATAGTAAAATTTTTTCAATGTATTCCTATAGTAATAATAATTTTCCGACGCATTCTTATAGTAATAATCATTTTTCAATTCATTCCTATTGTAATAATCATTTTCCAATGTATTCTTATAGTAAAAATCATTTTCCAATCCGTTGCTATAGTTAAAAAAATTCCTTTACATTCCTATAGTAAAACCATTTTAATGCCTTTCTATGATTATTATAGTAAACATTTTCCAATGCATTCCTATAGTAAGAATAATTTTCCAATGCATTCCTATAGTAATAATCATTTTCCAATGCATTCCTATAGTAATAATCATTTTCCAATGCGTTCCTATAGTTTCCTTTGCATTCCTATAGTAAAACCATTTTAATACCTTTCTATGCTTATTATAGTAAAAATTTTCCAACGAATTCCTATAGCGTTTTATAAGCACCACCGTCAGAGCGTTATTTTTATTCATGTATCTATATTTTCTTTTCTTTTTTGCCTATTAAATATGAACTGAATATCCCTATTATTCGTCGGTGTTTCAGCTGAATAGACATTACAAATGAGATTAACGCCATTTTTATTGTATCTGCATGGTGTTTGTTAATCGCAGACGACATCTCTTTCATCTGTGCCGAACATTATGAATGAAAACCTGCCAAATAAATCGGACAGACAAATCCCCAGTGAAATTATCATCTCAGTATTTTCATTGCATATTTGGTGCATTCAAATTAACCTTCTTCCACCGCATTGCATCTCACTATAAAATACAAAGCACACCGACTAACTTTGAACCACGTATCTTTGAGAATCTGTTACGCCTCAAAGATACGTGGTTCAAAGTTAACTGAGCTGAAAATATGTAAAAGTTTTTAAATTAAATAACTGATGTATTATATTTCTTATTCATTAATATATCAACATTGAAAATTTCATTACATTCGGTTAATTCCCTAAGTTTTGGTTTGGTTTGTTTTGTTTTACGGCATATCAACCTCAGTGGGTCATTTAATGCCGATAAAGTTTTGAAATAAATCAATTCTTAATGGATAATACAATTTTTTTATAAATACATTTTTCTATTTAACCCATAGATAGGATCCTAACAGGTACTACCACTCCGGGTCAGAGTGGACCAGGGAGCAATGGGGATGAAGGGGTGCTCCACATTCCCCAAACCTCCAAAACTGGAACCTCACCATCAGATAGAGTTTAACGTCATTCCCAGGACATGTAGACCCTCAGTCACCGCCTTCTAGCACCCATATGATAAAAAGGGGTTGGGGCTTGCCATAAGGGCAATAGGGTTGGGGGCAATCATATAGGTGCTAGGGCTTGACATGACCAGCCGATTGATCGGAGGGGGCCTCTCCGACCGCCCGTCTAGCCCAAGATAGGGCCAAAGTGGAGTATTGCATGTCATGAATTGCTCATCCACCTGGTCTCTATCCCTGATTTTTGGTATTTTTTTCTTTCGGCGGGGTGACATACGATGGTGGAATTTAGGTCTGTTAAGTTCGATTTAACCATCAAAATATTTGTAATAGTTTTCGTAAGGTGCTGGATGCTGCACGGAGGACCTCCAAGCCTTGGATAATTGTTTGCGCATAGAATATTTGTATCTTGAATATGATGTAACTCCTTAATATTCGGTTAAAATTTTAATTAAATTCGTCAATTCCCTGATTTTTGGTATTTTTTTTTTCTTTTCGGCGGGTGACATACGATGGGGAATTTAGGTTCGATTTAACCATCAAAATATTTGTAA
>CM042177.1:6784898-6797398 GCA_023376005.1 Doryteuthis pealeii
TAATGGTTAGCAAGCTATATTCACAGATCATTATTAGTGAGTTCGATTCTCACTGAGTGCCCCAAACTTCTGGCTTTGTACCGCATCTAATCTACGCTTAATTAGGGCACCTCACGTAGTGTAATGGTTAGCAAGCTAGATTCACAGATCATTATTAGTGAGTTCGATTCTCACTGGGTGCCCCAAACTTCTGGCTTTGTGTCGCAACTAATCTACGCTTAATAAGGGCACCTCACGTAGTGTAATAGTTAGCAAGCTAGATTCACAGTTCATTATTAGTGAGTTCGATTCTCACTGGGTGCCCCAACTTATGGCTTTGTACCGCATCTAATCTACGCTTAACAAGGGCACCTCACGTAGTGTAATGGTTAACAATGTAGATTCACAGATCATTATTAGTGAGTTCGATTCTCACTGGGTGCCCCAAACTTCTGGCTTTGTGTCGCAACTAATCTACGCTTAATAAGGGCACCTCACGTAGTGTAATGGTTAGCAAGCTAGATTCACAGTTCATTAATAGTGAGTTCAATTCTCACTGGGTGCCCCATACTTCTGGCTTTGTACCGCATCTAATCTACACTTAACAAGGGCACCTCACGTAGTGTAATGGTTAGCAAGCAAGATTTACAGTTCATTATTAGTGAGTTCGATTCTCACTGGGTGGCCCAAACTTCTGGCTTTGTGCCTCATCAAATCTACGCTTAATAAGGGCACCTCACGTAGTGTAATGGTTAGCAAGCTAGATTCACAGTTCATTATTAGTGAGTTCGATTCTCACTGGGTGCCCCAAACTTCTGGCTTTGTGCCTCATCAAATCTACGCTTAATAAGGGCACCTCACGTAGTGTAATGGTTAGCAAGCTAGATTCACAGTTCATTATTAGTGAGTTCGATTCTCACTGGGTGCCCCATACTTCTGGCTTTGTACCGCATCTAATCTATGCTGAATAAGGGCACCTCGCGTAGTGTAATGGTTAGCAAGCTAGATTCACAGTTCATTATTAGTGAGTTCGATTCTCACTGGGTGCCCCAAACTTCTGGCTTTGTGCCGCATCTAATCTACGCTTAATAAGGGCACCTCGCGTAGTGTAATGGTTAGCAAGCTAGATTCACAGTTCATTATTAGTAAGTTCGATTCTCACTGGGTGCCCCAAACTTCTGGCTTTGTGCCGCATCTAATCTACGCTTAATAAGGGCGCCTCACGTAGTGTAATGGTTAGCAAGCTAGATTCACAGATCATTATTAGTGAGTTCGATTCTCACTGGGTGCCCCAAACTTCTGGCTTTGTGCCGCATCTAATCTACGCTTAATAAGGGCACCTCGCGTAGTGTAATGGTTAGCAAGCTAGATTCACAGATCATTATTAGTGAGTTCGATTCTCACTGGGTGCCCCAAACTTCTGGCTTTGTACCGCATTTAATCTACGCTTAATAAGGGCACCTCACCTAGTGTAATGGTTAGCAAGCTAGATTCACAGATTATTATTAGTGAGTTCGATTCTCGCTGGGTTCCCCAAACTTCTGGCTTTGTGCCGCGTCTAATCTACGCTTAATAAGGGCACCTCACGTAGTGTAATGGTTAGCAAGCTAGATTCACAGATCATTATTAGTGAGTTCGATTCTCACTGGGTGCCCCATTCTTCTGGCTTTGTACCGCATCTAATCTACGCTTAATAAGGGCACCTCACGTAGTGTAATGGTTAGCAAGCTAGATTCACAGTTCATTATTAGTGAGTTCGATTCTCACTGGGCGCCCCAAACTTCTGGCTTTGTGCCGCATCTAATCCACGCTTAATAAGGGCACCTCACGTAGTGTAATGGTTAGCAAGCTAGATTCACAGATCATTATTAGTGAGTTCGATTCTCACTGGGTGCCCCATTCTTCTGGCTTTGTACCGCATCTAATCTACGCTTAATAAGGGCACCTCACGTAGTGTAATGGTTAGCAAGCTAGATTCACAGTTCATTATTAGTGAGTTCGATTCTCACTGGGCGCCCCAAACTTCTGGCTTTGTGCCGCATCTAATCCACGCTTAATAAGGGCACCTCACGTAGTGTAATGGTTAGCAAGCTAGATTCACAGATCATTATTAGTGAGTTCGTTCTCACTGGGCGCCCCAAACTTCTGGCTTTGTGCCGCATCTAATCTACGCTTAATAAGGGCACCTCACGTAGTGTAATGGTTAGCAAGCTAGATTCCCAGATCCTTATTAGTGAGTTCGATTCTCACTGGGCGCCCCAAATTTCTGGCTTTGTGCCGCATCTAATCTACGCTTAATAAGGGCACCTCACGTAGTGTAATGGTTAGCAAGCTAGATTCACAGTTCATTATTAGTGAGTTCGATTCTCACTGGGTGCCCCATACTTCTGGCTTTGTGCCACATCTAATCTACGCTTAATAAGGGCACCTCACGTAGTGTAATGGTTAGCAAGCTAGATTTACAGTTCATTATTAGTGAGTTCGATTCTCACTGGGTGCCCCAAACTTCTGGCTTTGTACCGCATCTAATCTACGCTTAATAAGGGCACCTCACGTAGTGTAATGGTTAGCAAGCTAGATTCACAGATCATTATTAGTGAGTTCGATTCTCACTGGGCGCCCCATACTTCTGGCTTTGAGCCACATCTAAGCTTACCTTAGTTGGTAACTATATTAGACTCAATTTGAAAAAAAACCGGCCATGTTTGGAAACCAACACTAGGTTTTGAATTGGTGACTGCTCATCGCCAAAAATTCAAACATCTTACTAGTCATAGAGTGCTACTTCCCTTTTTATAGGATATATATATATATATATATATATATATATATATATATATGCTTTGGAAAAACTATTTTATTCCTGAGTGTATATATAGATAAAATGGTATGAAAATCACATATTTTGTTAAATTGTATTTATTTTATTTTTTTCATTGCAAATATTGCCAATATTTCGATTTCATAAAAAAATATTCACCAGAGCATAATGATAATTGGGTCCGTTTTAATATCTAAATGTTTTTAATCCGGATTCTTCAAGAGAGAAACAGAGAATATTTTGAATTTAAACCGGAATTTAAAAAAAAAAAAAAAAAAAAAAAAAAAACTGTATCAGGTTCGTTCGCTGCGTCTCGTTCGTTCGCTGCGTCAATGAAAAAGATTTAAAATAAACTCAATTTAACAACATTTGTGTTTTTCATACCATTTTATCTATACATATACCGTCGGATTTATTTCTTTACTATAACTCACACACACACACACACACGCGCGCGCACACACGCACATATATATATACATATATATATATATATATATAAGTTGAAAATGGAAGTGAATCCGAAGGTATGTTGAAATGAAAAATAAAGGAAAGAAAATGTTGAATGGATAAAATAGGATTTATTATATCTTATTTTACTGACACGTGTTTCGGCCAGGAGTTTATCTATGTATACATGTATTCTATCTATTATTATTTTAAATCCCAAATAAAATAAAATAAAATAACAGTAATAGAAAAACTACAAAAACATTTTTTAGTATACAAATTTTTAGTATCTAGAAGATAACTATAATAGACTCAATTTGAAAAATTCCGGCCATGTTTGGAAACCAGCTTGGATTTGTCAGGTGGTGACTGTTCATCGCCAAAGATTCAAACATCTTACTAGTTAAAGCCAAAACATTCGGCACAAACTGTTTTTTTCGCGCCAAAACTGTATCCAGTGCCAAGACCATTCTGCCCAATCAATAGACCATTTTCTTGTGATGACAGCAACGTTGTCAATTTTTGCACCAAGAGTCTCCAGGGAGGTGGAATCGCTGGGTGTGTTTCGCTGCTTATTTCGACGCTGGGCCTGGGGCTATTGGCAAATGCCTCATAAACAGCTCGTAAAGTCTCAATTGGGTTCCTTTATTCAGAGTATGTCGGCGAAAATTGCCGGTCACCTCCTGTGGAGAGGTTCCGCTAAGGAACATGACTTAAGGCGGGGAGATACTCAATGAAAGAGAAAAAAATTGGCAACAACTTGGAATGAACTAATGTTTTTATGGCTTAAACATGTAAAAATATGTACCATTTTACCGCATCGAACGTTACAGGAAGGGAACGTTGATGCTGTTTTGTGTTTTCTTTACTTCGGGGAATATTAACATTTTGTTTATACGACTATTCAATGTTAATCTCAATTAGGAAAGACCTATATTGATATGTATACCTAAAAACTTTAGGTTGGTTTTCTTTTGTTTTACGGCATATCAACCTCAGTGGGTTATTTAATGACGATAAAGTTTTAAAATAAATCAATTCTTAATGGATAATACAATTTTTTTGTAAATACATTTTTCTATTTAACCCATAGATGGGACCCTAACAGGTACTACCACACCGGGTCAGAGTGGACCAGGGAGAAATGCTGATGAAGGGGTGCTCCACATTCCCTAAACCTCCAGAACTGGAACCTCACCATCAGTTAGAGTTTAACGTAATTCCCAGGACATGTAGACCCTCAGTCACTGCCTTCTAGCACCCATATGATAAAAAGGGGTTGCGGCTTGCCATACGGGCAATAGGGTCGAGAAACTCATATGTGCTAGGGCTTGAACGTGACCAGCCGATTAATTGGAGGGGGCCTCTCCGACTGCCCGTCTAGCCCAAGATAGGGCCAAAGTGGAGTATTGCATGTCATGAACTGCTCATCCACCTGGGTTCTATCCTTAAGCATCTCGGGTCACTACCCACGGCCAACAGTTGGCACCATTGGGGGAGTCTTACCCCTCTGCAGAGGTGCAGTCGGTGCATTCTAACGCATATATAGCAAAATTATATTTAGTTGCACTAAACATAATAATCTTATAGATAATCCTTATAATTCTTATAAATTATTACAGTGATAATATAAAGAGGATTTCTCATAATGTTTATATTTGATCCTTTGGAAAAAAATCATTTACGTTCATTTTCAAAATTTAAACCCAGCGTTCATTAACTGCGAATCCGTCACTAACAGTCATAACCACAAAATACACGCGTACAATCGGCAGCAATTAATCAATATCTTGATTAATTCAGTGGATTTAACCCTGAAGATCCTTATGGTGAAACTCGAGTAGGTTATTCCTGTGTATACCATAATAATAATAATAATAATAATAATAATAATATATATATATATATATATTATATATATATATATATATATATATATATACTGTGGACTTTGCATCGAAGAAAAATAATGTATTCTCCAAAATACGAATATAAATTTATTGAACAAGAGAAGCGAATTGGTTTCCAAATGTAGACATTTAAACACATTTATTTATTATGTCATTTACCACTCGACCCTAATTAATCCCTTATTTATCGCCCTCTGTTTATCTAAATATGCTTGTTTTTCTAAAAAAAAAAAAAATTATTCTAAAAATAAGTATCCATTAAGAATGAATTTATTTCAAAACTTTGTCGACATTAAATGACCCACTGAGGATGATATGCCGTAAAACAAAACAAAACAAAACAAACCATAGCCAATGCTTTTTACTACAAAATACATAGCAGATTTCTTAACCCCAGGCATAAATTAACCCTACACGGATTGGCATGTATTTCTCCCTCTCTCTCTCTCTCTATCTTTCTCTCTCTCTCTCTCTCTCTATCTATCTATCTATCTATCTATCAAGCTATTACCAACGGTTATCCCTACATGGGTTGGCATGTATTTCTCTCTCTCTTTTCTCTCTCTCTCTCTCTCTCTCTCTCTCTCTCTCTCCAAACCTCTAGGCATAAAATAACCCTACACGGGTTGACATGTATCTGTCTCACTCTGTCTGTCTGTCTGTCTGTCTGTCTCTCTCTCTCTATCCACTCACGCACACACATAGACACATAGACACATACGCATATATATATATATTATAGAGTGTACAGAAATAACCTACTCGAGTTTCACCATAAGGATCTTCAGAGTTAAATCCACTGAATTAATCAATGGTTTCTCTCTCTACATCCCTCACGCTCTCCTCCCTTCTCTCTGTCAATATATATATATATATATATATATATATATATATATATATATATATATTTAGGATTCGAATCACACACAGAGCAGTTTCCTGTCTATGAAATGTACATACAGAGATCGACTTTTTCTCGACTTGTTTACGCCTTACATTTGAACAGATATGCTAGCCTAATTCATTAATTATCAACTAATTTTTTTTCAAATTAGGTATGACTTCAATTAAGCATATATTCTCCCAAAAATTGTCGGCTATCGCCATCTCAAACAGACTGTTTACTTTCATATATAACGGTTTTTACAATGAAAACATAGCCAATGTTGGTTTTTTTGTTGATGAAAAAGCATAAACAATTGTCTATATTATGAAAATGCATAGCCAATTGTTTTTACTATAAAAAAACAAAGCAGATTTCCTAACCACCCCGCAGGCATAAAATAACCCTGCACTGGTTGATATGCCGTTAAGATCTATCATCTATTTTTCCTCTCTGAATTTTCTGATATAAAGAGTTTAATTACACGACCAACTTTTCGGAACAAGCATTTCGCCGATGTATGCCATCCCCCGCCTCCCCGCGCTCCCCGCGCTCCCCCGCCGCGCGGCAAACACGCTGATCAATTGCACAACCCGAGAAGTTAACTGAAACTTTTATTGGGTATCACGGGCGAACCATGTAAAGGTGAGCGGACACGGCTTTGGCCAATCGTGTCGGTCACACATTGGAACACTGCCCGTCGGCCACTACGGTGCTAATCAGACTCTGTTACATGCATTCGCCAGTAAATGTCCTGAGGGTGAAATTAACTGCGGCCTCTGTTCATACCAAAGTTGATTACGTCCATGTCGACTGGAGTGACCATCATATTCATAGTCGAACTCACCCAGCAGATGCTACAGCAAGCCGATAGAGTTTATGGCTCACAGAGGTTTCTGTTTGGCATGGGCCCCGGCTTAAACGGAGCAATTAAGGTCAGATTTTCACACTGTTAACATGGGCCCGGTCGAACTTGAGTAAGTAAAAACCACCCCCGGGGCACACATGCTCTTCCGCAACGGAGATGCACGCAGGGGTAGTAGGTATTTGTCGAAGAAAATAGAATTCCGGATAAAGCGAGTCGCTTTTTCTGTGTCTGTATTAAACTCGGGAAGGCCAAGTGCGCATTTACCGAACCTCCGGCGCTACTGGCTAGAGTTCGACACAAGGTGAATTTTTTAGCGGTGTAAAGCTAGTTTCTCTTAATTTTTGAGATGAGGCTTGATAATTAGTATTATTTGTATCATTCAGACTATTTTCCTCATCTTCATTATTATCTGTACAAGATTTCGGCTGATATGCCTTCCGGTCTTCTTCAGGTATTTCTTGTCGGACTCAGGAATCTTATCGGACTCGGGAACCATCTTTTCGAATTCGGCAACCTTCTTATCGTATTCGGGAGCCATCACGGAACTTTGAACCAAACCCTTTATTCAGTCTACGGGGTTATCCTGTTCTCATTCCGCTAACCTTAGCTGACATACAGGTGTTAAGCTGTGTTAATTATTATTCTATGTTACTGATGCCCTTGACCAGGATTGAACCTGCAGTCTAGAGATAACTGTCACATAGAACTGTCTTAACCTAACTCCTTCATCCTCTAGGCTCTGTGTTTAATTCATAGTCGGAATAATCCAAATAAATTCAAATGATCAAGATAGAGATGCGTGGTCTAATGGTGAGAGTCGTAGGAAATGGACTCGTCGACCCGAGTTTAATTCCTGGACGAAGCTGTTTGCATTTCATATGGCGCTAATACCCTTTCGAAAGGTATGAATCCTACTCTCCTTCCAGCTATGGGTAAATATCAGGGCAGTCTGGGTTCTTTAACCATGGCTAGGTAACCAGTCTAGGAGAAGGAAAACACTGAATTCAAACTTGTTAAACTCCGCTTAAGAAATTGACCTTGTGCCACATCCTACTCGTGCGGAGGGGTTGGTAAATATGTATATGATCAAGAATTTAGATAAGGATATAGACCTTGGGGTGCCCGTTGCACCTCTGGGTAGGGGGGCGGGCTCAAGTTGTCTCAACATAGAAATAAAGTACATGAAAAATATAAAAAGTAAGTAACACTAATTTATTAAAAGGAAAAAATATGTTAGGTTCCAAAGAAAATTTTTGGTTTTATTACAGGTTTTTAAAGGTTTTAGAGTTCGACGAGAAGCACATGAAGAATATCGGAGGGTACATCGGCCGAAACGTTGTGTATATCACAGTAAAAAATAAGGACAACAGTCCGAAAAATCTGAATACTACTAATGTAATTTAAAAAATACAAATTGAGTTGGTAGAGTATTTGATTGTGTATACGATGCACTTTTCACACTGTTTGTATTACACATAGAGCTAATATCCTTGGGAAAGGTAAGAATACAACTATTCTTCCTCTAGCTATGGGTTAATAATAGGACAGACTGTGTTCTGTAACCTTGGTTAGGCAACCGGTATAGGAGAAGAAAAACTCCGAATTCAAACCAAATGGGCTCTCTTCTAGTTTGAGAGCTCCTCCTCCTATTCCGACCATTTCGGCTGTGGCTTTAAAATACAATGACTACAACTCTGCAGAGGGGTAAGACCCGCCCACCTATGAGGTCACCTGTTGGCCATAAGTGGTGACCCATGGTGCGTAAGGACGGAATCCTGGTGGATGAGCAGTCCATAACATGTAACACTCCACTTAGACCCTTACTTAGGCTAGATGGGCGGTCGGAGAGGACCCCTCCGATCAATCGGCTGGATAAATCAAGCCTTAGTACCTATAGGATTGTCCCAACCCTATTGCTCTCATGGCAACTCCCAAACCTTTTTATCCTGTGGGTGATAGAAGGTGGTGGCTGAGGGTCTGCATGTCCTCGGAATGACGTTGGATTTTATCTGGTGGTGAGGTTCAAGTTCTCGATGTCTGGGGAATGTGAAGCACCCCTTCATCACTATTACTCGCAGGTCCGCTCTGACATGGAGTGGTAGTACCTGTTAGGGTCAAATCTATGGGTTAAATAGAAAAATGTGAGTTTATAAAAAACTTGAGAATCCATTAAGAATGAATTTATTTCGAAACCTAATCAGCATTAAATGACCCACCAAGGTTGATATGTCGTAAGACAAAAAAAAAAAATATTCCTTCTTCCCCCTCTTCCTCCCTCTCTTTCTTATCTCCCTCCTTCTCCTCCTGTATTTACCAATTTTTCGTGAAACAATAACTAAAAAATTCGTTATTTCAAATTGAGTACTTCTTCTGTAGTGTGATTTTATCTAAAAATCAACCAAAATATATAAGTAAAAACATTATATAGGTAAAAATGTTCTTGTTTTTTTTTTTAATATTTTTTTACTACCATGACTTTTAAATGTATTTTTTTACTTATTTATTTATTATTTATATATTATTCATTTATTTTTGAAGATTGGCCGCCATATTGTTTATTTAGTTTTTTTTTCTCCCGGAAATGATTGCATGCCACCTAGTGAACGACCAGGGACACGAGACAATAAAATGACTTCTGTTATTGTATTTTCCCCTCTCGTCGTATTTAGATTGAGTTTTGTAAAATTGTCAATAAAAATTGTGCTAAAACTTTTTGTCTTCATCTATTCTTTTATTCATCCATTCAATTTTTATTTGTCCGCCGCGTCTTGTCAATTACGTTGTCTTATAAGCTCAAACATTGTATTGTGTGATTTTCGGTAACTTCTCGTCTTGTGTGAAGATGGCGACTGCAACGAAATACTGGCGGTGCATGCGAGAGTTGTGTTGGTGGGCATTTAGAAAAGACGGAATGGAAAACAAGAAATGGAAAGAAATTGTGTCGACGAATTAAGAAATTCGATAAAACTTATTTGAAATGATTTGTTGCATACAAATATTTAAACCAACAGTGAGCTGTGTTGAAATATTCATAGAGTTATTCAGCAGTTGGTATTTACTAAGATTAGCTTAGTTTAGTACCATATATATATATATATATATTATATATATATATATATATATATATATATATAATATATATATATATATCATAATAGAAAAATTACAGAAACACGCACAACCTATGTATATATATATGTGTATATGTATATATATATATATATATATATATATATGTATATCAATATATGTATTGATCAAAGCCTGAAGAAGATACCAGAATATCTGAAACACGTGTTGCGTATGTGAAATAAAAAGAATAAAACATTTTTTCTGAGAACGATACATTTTGCGGACTTTCTTTTTTTATAAAATATTACATTTTCTCCCGTTGGAACCAGAACAACATTTAGATATATATATATATATATATATATATATATATATATATATTTTAGAAAACGTTGCTGAATAAAGTATATATTAATTTTTACTTGAAGCACTTACAACGCATGTATCGCATAAAATTCGATACTTTTTCTTATAGAAAATGAAATTGACAAGTCTAATCCCGGCAAAGGATCGCTCGGTGTGTAGAATGTCGTACAGACTGTTTCGACTTTATTAAGTCTCATCAGCGACATATACTAACGATTTCCCTCCGACAGAAATCGAAACCGGGACCTCAGCGAGCATAGTGAACCACTATATCACCTCGACCACAGATACATGCGTTGTAAGTGCCTTCAAGTAAAAATTTAATATATACTTTGTTCAGTAACGTTTCTAAAATAAACAAACATCCAAAAATCTTATTCACTTCGCCGAAGGGCATACGGTCTGTTTGTTGTTATTATTCTCTCAAAAAACGCCCCCTTACCTATTATGGTAGAGGCGTGTAGTATCATTTGACAAGCTTAATTTCGCTAAGGATTGTTAGCTGTGTACTGTGGTCGAGGCGATATAGTGGTTCCCTATGCTCGCTGAGGTCCCGGTTTCGGTTTCTGTCGGAGGGAAATCGTTAGTATATGTCGCTGATGAGACTTAATAAAGTCGAAACAGTCTGTACGACATTCTACACACCGAGCGATCCTTTGCCGGGATTAGACTTGTCAATTTCATTTTCTATAAGAAAAAGTATCGAATTTTATGCGATACATGCGTTGTAAGTGCCTTCAAGTAAAAATTTAATATATACTTTATTCAGCAACGTTTCTAAAATAAACAAACATCCAAAAATCTTATTCACTTCGCCGAAGGGCATACGGTCTGTTTGTTGTTATTATTCTCTCAAAAAACGCCCCCTTACCTATTATGGTAGAGGCGTTTAGTATCATTTGACAAGTTTAATTTCGCTAAGGATTGTTAGCTGTGTACTGTCGTCGGGGCGATATAGTGGTTCACTATGCACGCTGAGGTCCCGGTTTCGATTTCTGTCGGAGGGAAATCGTTAGTATATGTCGCTGATGAGACTTAATAAAGTCGAAACAGTCTGTACGACATTCTACACACCGAGCGATCCTTTGCCGGGATTAGACTTGTCAATTTCATTTTCTATAAGAAAAAGTATCGAATTTTATGCGATACATGCGTTGTAAGTGCCTTCAAGTAAAAATTTAATATATATATTTATATATATATATATATATATATATATATATATGTAAAAATGGAAAATGAATCCGAAAATATGAGGAAGAATGAATAAAGAAAAGAAAGAACATAATGGATAATAAAAGATGAAATTAATCAATATCACTTACACATGTGTTTCGGTCAGTTCATCTGTGTGAAAATATTCCGCACACAGAGAATATTCGACCTTCATCAGAGTGAAATTTTTGTTTTGAATGAAAAAATTCGTTGGGGAAAAACGGAATTTTTTATAAATGTTCGAAGAGAACTTTTTTTTTAAATCACTTTTGGAATGCTGATGAAATAGACAGTAAGAATTTGGATATTTGATTTTTCTAGGGGTTATGCTAGAAACAATTTTGTATTATATATATATATATATATATATATATATATATATGTATATATATATATATATATATATATATATATATATATATGAATCAATCAACTATATATTTTTCAAACTCAACTCATTCAAAACATCCATCACAACAAAAATCTTTTTTCCTTTATTTTAATAACACGTGTTTCGGCCAGTGTTTTATCCATGCATACATGTATTCTATCTATTATTATTTTAAATACAAAATCAAATTAAATTAACAATAATATAAAAAAACTACAGAAATGTTTAGTATACAAAGAAATAGCGGCCATCGTCAGAGTAAATCCTTATTGTTTTAAATGAAATCGGTTGAAATACGGAGAATTCATATCAACCTGAAGAAGGTTTCTATGTAAACCGAAATGTTCGAACATCGACCAATAATAAACTTCCATCCAGTGTAACCTCCCGTGTTTGTCTACATTTCTCTATATTCAAGTATGTGATGTTATAACCTCTGACCTGTACTCAATATAAACATGGAACGAAAAATAGAAAGCCTAAGTAAGGGCCAAAGTGGAGTGTTGTATGTCATGTTGCATACTGTATATACCCTTATTACATCG
>CM042177.1:6799898-6827398 GCA_023376005.1 Doryteuthis pealeii
AATTTTGAGTATGAAGTGAAACTTGTGCGTGAGATATTTTAAGTGGAACGAGGCTGCCCAGACCCCAGTGGCAGGGAAAAGTCCAAGACGACTGGGCTGCCGAGCTGTTGCAGGGTGCTGTCTTGGGTAGTATTGAATCACTTCACAAGAGGCAAGCCTCTCCGGAAGCCCCAGCACTTGCAGGCAAGCGCCAGGTTGTGTTGGGAATTTATGTGAGTAGTAAGTACCCCAATCTTACTACTAAAATATTAGCAAGAATATGCGCCCTTCGAACGTAAGTATTTAAGTTTTAATGTAATGAAATATATCAAATCAGAAAGAGTAACAAAATTAAATAAAAACCCGTATTCATTGTAATGCAATTTATTTAGTTTTAAGATGATTAGTTCGTTGGTTGGTTGGATTTTACGGCATGTCAATCCTTGGGTTATTTTATACCGAAGACGTTTGATTTTATTGATTTTTGTTGGGTATTCATTTTTTCTCATTAAACTCAATTTATTTAAAACATACTTCTTTAACACTGATTTTGATCTATTTAACACATAGAAGGGATCCTACGACTCCGAGTCAAAGTGGATCTGGAAGCAATGGCGATGATGGGATACTCCAAAGACCTCTGAGATCCAAAACTGGAAAATCACCACGGGATGCAGTTTAACTGTTTTGCCAAATGTATTAGGGAGCGGCCGTAATTGCAGGTGAACATTTCGTGGTGATATTCCAGATATATTATAAATAGAATTGATTGTAAAAAGGATTTATATGTGGTGGCTCCATTCATTGTTATGCCCCTGGGTTTAGTTTGGCTTTAAGTTGGTTGGTTGGTTGGTTGGTTGGTTTTAAGTTGAAGTGCCAAGAAGAAAAATAGTGATAGTACTTCGCATTATATAGTATAAGGACAAAGTGTATATTATAGAATTTTAAAGTCAGTGTTCTATCACTGTGCCTCACAAGGTAGTGTTATAGACCCAGAACTGTGTCATTTGTAAAAGATTTACATGAAAATTTGAAAAGTGCATTTCAAAATATTTTAGACCTAAATAAGAATTGGGATGAAACTCCTGTAGTTAAAAGTCAACTGGTTTGCCAAACGTATGTTGGAGCAGTCGTAATGGCAAGTGAACGGAACGGTTTATAAATAAAATTGATTGTAAAAAGGGTTTTTATGTGGTGGCTCCATTCATTGTTATGCCCATAAGTTTAGTTATTCGGACTATTGTCCCTATCTTCATTGTTATTTGTACAACGTTTCGGCCGATATACCCTCCGGCCTTCTTCGGGTATTTCTTGGCGGACTCGGGAACCTTCTCGGACTCGGGAACCTTCTTTTTGAACTCGGGAACTTTCTTGTAATCAAAGTTCCGTGATGGCTCCCGATTACGACAAGAAAGTTCCCGAGTTCAAAAAGAAGGTTCCCGAGTCCGAGAAGGTTCCCGACTCCGACAAGAAATACCTGAAGAAGGCCGGAGGGTATATTGGCCGAAACGTTGTACAAATAACAATGAAGATGGGGACAATAGTCCGAATAACGCAGATAATACTAATCATCAACCCATAAGTTTAGTTTGGCTTTAAGTTGGTTGGTTGGTTGGTTGGTTGGTAGGATTTTACGCTATATCAATCGTTGGATCATTTTAGGCCGAAGACGTTTTATTCTATTCATTTTGTAGGGTATTCATTTTTTTTCCTTTAAACTCAACACTTCTTTTAAAATACCTGTTTGATCTATTTAACACATAGAAGGGACTCTGTAATAACCCTGGTGGGATTTCTGCATCACTCCTGCATTCCTGAACTATTATCACTGACCATGATTCCGTGTCGTCTGCTAGTTACTTCTTTGAACCGCTACACGTTGTAACTATGCTCAAAGCACCTCTGCAGTGGACCTCCCCACCGAAAGGTGCACAAATCAACAAATATTACAAAAGAGAAAGAAAGGAATGAAACAAAGTCATGTCGAAGTCGGGTGAACACAATTAAAAATGGCAGAGAGGTATATGGTCGCATTCATTCCTCCACTCATTTCCATCTGCTGCTATCTCCCATGTTTGCCGAGATAATTTAAAGTTTAAAGGACTTCTTCTAAAGCTGGTTTCTACTGGGTAAACTGAGCTGAACTTACTCCTTCGACCTTCAAAACTCAACTAACTTCCCCGGTCTCCAGAAACTAACTGTTTAAATTTCCCAGAATCCCTCAGATGTCATCCCATTCTCATTCCCCGAGATTCCAGACGAGATTTCAAAATCCTTTGTTCCAAAATGGGTCAATTTTTATTACTTAACTAAACTACAGTTAACCCTCAATCTTGTTCAGAAAGCCAGACTCTCTGTCTGGCCAATGACCCTTATCACACTTTCTATCTATTCTAATCCTTTTTCCCAGTTTTGATGGTTTGTTTGACTTAACATTGACCCTATACACGATGCCCTTACTTACACATACAATATATGTATATACACATACACATGTATGTATACATGCGCACATATATATATATATCTATATATATACACACACATGATCCAGCTGAACACCATACACATACCCATCTGTAGGTGGTCTCAATCAATTCCCAATCTACACACACACATATACACACACATATTTATATGTGGGTTTTCTAGGAAGCGCGTGGTGTAATGGTTAAAGTCATGGGAAATGGACTCGTCGCCCCGAGTTCAAATCCTCGACGTGCTAATTGCATTTCACTTAGCGCTAATTCCCTTGCGAAAGGTATGAATCCTACTCTCCCTCCAGCTATGGGTACATAGTAGGTCAGACTGGGCTCTTTAATCTTGGTTAGGCAACCGGTCTAGGAGAAGGAAAACTCTGAATTTAAACCTGCTGAACTCCGCTTAAGAAATTGACCTTGTGTCGCATCCTGCTCGTGCAGAGGGGTTGATAAATATATATATGTGGATTTTCTTACTACTTATGTATTCAACTATACAGTTATATACATAGACACTTGCTTGCACCCACACATTGTGTTATAACTCTACCAGCTACTACCACTCAAAATGGCGGTGAAGGCGTGCTCCACAGTCCCCTAAGCTCCATAACTAGTAAAATCACCACTAGATGAAATTAAACGTCATACCCAGGACTCGTTTTCATTTGAAGTGCCAATAAGGATAATAGTGTTAGTATTGTTCTCATATACGCAGCTTTAATAGATTCATTACAGCCGTAATGGCAAGTGAACGGAACGGTTTATAAATAAAATTGATTGTAAAAAGGGTTTATATGTGGTGGCTCCATTCATTGTTATGCACATAAGTTTAATTTGGCTTTAAGTTGATTGGTTGGTTGGCTGGTTGGTTGGTTGGTTGGTTGGTAGGATTTTACGCTATATCAACCCTTGCACCATTTTAGGCCGAATACGTTTTATTCTATTCATTTTTGTAGGGTATTCATTTTTTTCTCTGAATGTTTCCCGAGTCCGACAAGAAATGCCTGAAGAAGGCCGGACGGTATATCGGCCGAAACGTTGTACAACTAACAATGAAGATGGGGACAATAGTCCGAACAACGCTAATAATACTATTCATTTTTTTCTTTAAACTCAATTTATTTAAAACACACTTCATTAAAAATACATGTTTGATCTATTTAACACATAGAAGGGACTCTACCAACTACTACCACTCTGGTTCAAAGTGGCGATGAAGGCATGCTCCACAGTCCCCTAAGCCCCATAACTAGTAAAATCACCACTAGATGTAGTTAATCGTCATACCCAGGTTTAGTTTTAATTTGAAGCGCCAAGAAGGATAATAAAGTTAGTATTTTTCTCATATAGGCAGCTTTAATATATTCACATCTTATAGTAGAAAGATAAAGACTATATAATTGAATTTTAAAGTCAGTGTTCCATCACTGAGTGATACAAAGTAGTGTTATAGAATCAAAACTGTGTCATTTGTAAAAGATTCACGAGAAAACTTTAAAAGTGCATTTCAAAATATTTTAGACCGAATTGAAAATTAAGATGAAGATAAACTCAGTGAAGCTGATAAATTATTGGTCAAACTGAACGAATTCAATTTCATATTTTTCCTGAACCACTTTTGTACAATATTATCACGTTCTGAGAAATTGTTTGACATTTTACAATGTAAACAGCTTGATTTAAAATATGCTCAGAAGGAAAATGATTTTATTCAGAATATTGAAAATCAATGCAATGAAGAACAATGTTAAAATATTATTGAAACAACAATTCTCGCAATAGAACATTTGAATGATTCTGACACTTCCTCTTCTAAAAAGCAAATAAATTATTAAGTAGTTTTTCTGAGAATAATTCACAGTAGTTTAATATCATTAAGGAAGGGAATTGCTCACAATGAATGATTTCAATATTTTGAACTATTTGATGTGAAAAAGTTTGAAATGTTTGCGGATAAAATTACAATGAAGAATATGATAACTTCGTAACATAAAAATACAGAAATTTATTTGATTAAGGCTTAATTTGCCCCCAACTCAATCGAGTGCCAGACTGGTACAGTTGTGTAGGCCTGTGTCTCTGGAGCCAGCGATCAGGGTTCATATCCCGCTGTCAAGTCTTCTTCTTGTTTTCCGTAGATATAGATGGTAGAGAAAATGTCTCTTTTTTACCCAAGCGCTTTTGCTGGTCATTCGCAGGGAGATTCATGGCTGTAGCACACACACACACATACACACACACACACACACACACACACACATATATATATATATATATATATGTGAGAATGGGAAAAAAATCCGACAATATGAGGAAAAAATGAGTAAAGAAAAGAAATGTAGATGGATAAAAATGAATTTTATCGATATCATTTTTAATCGATATCACTTACACATGTGTTTTGGTCTGTTTATCAAAATGTATACGGATTTACGTTATTATCATTACTAAAATAATCAGATGGAGTTGAAATGATGATGATGATAATAATAATAATAGGAAAAATGCATAAAATGTTCCGTACACAGATTTTTCCGACCTTCATCAGAGTAGTGAAAATCTGTGTACGGAACATTTTATGCATTTTTCCTATTATTATTATCATCATCATTTCAACTCCATCTGATTATTTTAATAATAATAATAATAACGTAAATCCGTATAAATTTTGATAAACAGACCGAAACACAAGTGTAAGTGATATCGATTAAAAGTGATATCGATAAAATTCATTTTTATCCATATACATTTCTTTTCTTTACTCATTTTTTCCTCACACACACACACACACACACACACACACACACACATATATATATATATATATATATTATATATATATATATCCTGGCGTCTCATCGCCAACCACGTTGACTTTCTTTCTGAAAAAAGAAATTATTCAGTCCAGTATCTTCGGTGAATAAAACATTAGTTCATTTTTCAATCACTTAATAACTTTTTGTGTTAAGCAATCACGTGACATCCTGAAAACCTTTTTGGTATTTGAAGGCCGTATCCTTGACATGAATTTAATCAACAAAGGCTTTTACAAGATGAATAGATAGATAGATAGATAGATAGATAGATAGATAGAGAGATTTTATTAACAAGAAGAAAATAACCCATCATCTTGTGGATTTTGTCGTTCCAGCAGGCCAGAGTTAGGGTGAAGGAAGTTCAAAACCTTTGGCAAATATTTGGAGCTTGCCAGAGAACTAAAGGTATGGAACATGAAGCTTCAAGGTGATACCACTTGTATTTGGAGCTCTCAAAACGGCCTGGATAAAAGACTGGGGTAAGGGCAGATAAGAGGAAGAATCGATACTATTTAGATCAGACCACTGTTAGGATCAGCTAGAAGTTAGAATAGTTCTGAATACGTAATGAGTATGTATTATATTGATTATTCAGACTATTGTCCTCATCTTTATTGTTTTCTATACAACATTTCGGCCGATGTGCCCTCCGGCCTTCTTCAGATATTTCTTGTCGGAGTCGGGAAATTCTCGGACTCGGGAACCTTCTTTTCGAACTCTGGAATCTACTTGTCTTAATCGGGAACCTTCTTGTCGTAATCGGGAGCCACCACGGAACTTTGAACCAAACTCTTTATTCAGTCCAAGGGGGTATCCTGTTCTCATTTCGTTAAACATAGCTAGGGTACAGGTATTAAGCTGTGTTAATTATTTATCTACGTTACTGCTGCCTCTGACCATCTAACCCAGATATATTTAGTGGAATGAGAACAGGATATTCCCGTGGACTGAATAATGAGTTGGGTTCAACGTTCTGTGATGGTTCCTGATATGTATATTTACCAACCCCTCCCCGAGAGCAGGATGTGACACAAGGTCAATTTCTTAAACGGAGTTCAACAGGTTTGAATTCAGAGTTTTCCTTCTCCTAGATCGGTTGCCTAACCAAGGTTAAAGAGCCCGGTCTGCTCTTCTATTTATCCGTAGCTAGAAGGAGAGCAGGATTCATACCTTTCCCAAGGGTATTAGCGCTAAGTGAAATACAATTACCACATCCTGGATTTGAACTCGGGGCGACGAGTCCATTTCCCATGACGTTAACCATTACACCACGCGCTTCCCCTGATATATAAGAACTGACATAATATTTGAACATGATAATGACAGTTATACCTATAATGCTATAAGCAAATAGTAGGACAGACTGGGCTCTTTGGCCTTAGTTGAGCAACTAATTTATATAACACTATAATGGTCGCGAGGAAGATTCGATGCTGGTCGCGGTACAGATTATAGTACTATAATGTCCTGAAGGAGAGGAAGGCACTGAAACAGTGCACATTCTCTCCTGACGATCCCAAAACCAAATCTTATTATAATGGAGATTGTGTGTTTGTCTATCTGTAACTGAAACTATATTACTACTCAAGTCACAATTCCCTTCGTCATTTACATAACATTCTCCATGATTTTATTTTTATTTAAACCTCAATTATTGATAAAATTGTTTTACATCATTAAGACTGTTGACTATATCTACATACACAGAACATGCAATTGTATTTATATATACAACAAAATAGCGGATTATAGTGTGAATGGGAAGGCCGATTTGCATATTGATATTAAAAATTTGACTTTAATAAATATATGCTTAGTATTATTGATTTCTAATTGTTTGGTTTTATCTTTTTGAATATGAGCAAAAATCTCGGGGATAAATCTTAAAAGAAATCTATTAACAAGAAGAAATAACTAATATTATTCTTTACTTCCTATTTTAACTAAATAATAATTTAGGAAAATTTACCAATGAAAGAGGGGAGTAATGGAAAATGATGGAAGAGTTAGTTTCAAAGTTGTTCTATTTTTCAATCATACCCCCTCTGTTCCAAATTTTTTATCTGCATTCTTATTCAGTTTCATTAGCCTTTCTAATTTAATGATATTTTATTATATTAAAACTTAAATACTTGCACCCGGAGGGTGCATTTATTTGCTAGTGCATATAAAACAAACAAAACAAAAGAATCATGGAATTGAACTTCTCGTCGGTTTTGCAACTAGAATGAGGAGCATTCTACAGCCCGCTCGCTTTATGGTGAATTTTCGTTACTAATCAAGTAACTTTCTTATATAGTGTCCTGAAGGAGAGCTGGTTCTATGCTTTCTTAACTCGGTTGTGTTGGATGATAACCAAATTACCTAAAGCTGTCAACGGGACAACTAAACAAATAAACAGGAACGTTTATTGATGTTTATGTACAAAATATAAACATTTATTTTTCATACAATGATTAATATTTTGTATGATGTCAAAGGAGCGTGGATGTTGAAAGTAATTTCTTTGTTAGTTGACTGGTGATCTACAGCTAGTTGTCTTTGGTTAAATTAGAAGAAAAGAATATGAAAAATTCTGAATTCAAAGCTGTTAAACTCCGCTTAAGAAATTGACATTGTGTCGCATCCTACTCGTGCTGATGTATTGTTTGATACACACATACACGTCCGCCCTGTTTTCTGGAGCAATAGAGTACAATGACTGCCTCTGCAGAAGGGTACTGTCAAATCTTAGTCCTGGATGGCGACTCATAATGTTTAAGGACAGAATCCTTGTGACTGAGCAGCCCTGACTTCTTCTTCTTCTTCTTCTTCTTCTTCTTCATATTTTTATTATCCTCATTATTATTTCTGTTGTTGTTGTTGTTGTTCTTGTTCTTCTTTTTCTTCTTCTTCTTCTTTTTCTTAGCTCAGTCGGTAGAGCGTTCGGCTAGAAACCACAAGGTTCCTAGTTCGATACTGGTCCCCGCCAACTCAGCGTATGAGTAGCACAGGGATTTGTGCGGTAAAGTAAGGAGCTGATGGTAGGTGTGGCGCTCCACCTCAGATGCTGACAACAATCTCCTTGGTCTAGCGCTATTCAAAAGGGGATAGACTCCCTCGCTGACTGGCTGATACCGACTTTAGGCCGCCCCGACGACTTTACTTTTTTACTTTTTCATATTATTATTATTATTATCATTATTATTTCTGTTGTTGTTGTTGTTCTTCTTCTTCTTCTTCTTCTTCAAATTTTTATCATTATCATTATTATTTCTGTTGTTGTTGTTGTTGTTCTTCTTCTCCTTCTTCTTCTTCTTCTAGAAAAAAAAGCAACTATAATTCCTTCTGACACTTGCCTTATATTCGCGCCTAATTTTCCCGCCTTCATGGAAGTTATTATTCAAGTCAACAACTTTATTCCTAATTTATAAATAGTAATAACTTTCCCACCTTTCGTTACTTCCGGCTTATTTTCTACTTCCGCCTCCAACCCACTTCGAAAACTGTAGTCTGGAAGCTAAAGATTTTTTTATGCTTTTATCAATTTTTTGGCAGAATCTCGCCATATTTTATTTTTCTAATAATTTCAGCTAATTTTAAATTTATTCTATACACAGCCACATTAATAGACTTATTTTAGGTGTCCAATCATAGTGTTGTCGTCGGCGAGGCCTAAAATCGGTATCAGCCAGGCAGCAAATGAGTCTATCTCCTTTCCACTAGCGCTAGACCAAGTAGATTGTTTTTTAACGTCTGAGGTGAGCGCCAGATATATATATATATATATATATATATATATATATATATATATAAAGATAAATCTAATGAGTCAGACGAACCTACTAAAAGATTCGCTTAATGCTCTTCAGGGCTAAGATCTGACTCAGACTCAGATCTTAGCCCTGAAGAGCATTAAGCGAAATTGTTAGTAGGTTCGTCTGACTCATTAGATTTATCTTTATTATTTGCTCTACTTAGGTATTGAGCACTTTTTACTTATTAGCTTTAGTCTCCTGGCGGGTTTGTATGTATATATATATCTTATATATATATATATATATATATATATATATATATATATATATATATATATATATATATCTGCATATAAATTGTTTTTTTCTTTTGGCAAAGATATTGTACTAATAGATTATTTTTTGTTGGTACGATTATCTTGGTCTTTTCTTTTTTCCAAAAATCTTTTTCTTCCCGGTTGATGTTTGGTAGTCTATTTTTACAATCAAACTATTTACTGAGTTTTTTCTCACCGCGAGGATTTACCAACTAGTTTGGTATATTAATATATATATATATATATTTATATATATATATATATATATATATATATATATATATATATATAAGTCGTCAGGTAACAGCCAGGCAGCCAGGGAGTCTATCTCCTTTTCACTAGCGCTAGACTAAGGAGATTATTTTTTTAGTGTCTGAGGCGAGTGCCACAACTATATAGATATAAGTCGTCGGGTAGCCTAAAGACGGTAACAGCCAGGCAGCGAGGGTGTCTATCTCCTTATCACTAGCGCTAGACCAAGGATATTGTTATTTTAGCGTTTGAGCCTGTACACCACACCTACCATCGACTCCTCACTTTTCCGCACAGATTCCAGTGCTATTCATACGCTGAGTTGACGAGGGCGGGTATCGAACCAGGAATCTAGAGGTTCCCAGCTTGACACTCTACCGACTGAGCTAAACCGGCGAAAATGTCGTCAACCGCAGATGACGTCATCTAATGAAACTTTTCAGCCTCTAAAATGTTCAGCTTACCTTTGTACAATCATTTACAAAGCATAAGTTAGTTATGGCACAAGGCCAGACGTATTGAGCGCCCAGTTAGAATCGTTAAGAATGATCAATAACTTATAACCATTATACCACGTTTGATAACCCTAATAGGTTCCCCTTCATGGTGTAGCGGCAAGCAAGCTTGTTTTGCAGATCCATTACTGCTGAATAGCGAGTTCGATTCTCGCTGGATGTTCCATTACCTACACTTATTGGCTACTTATTTAACAGTTGGATTGTATTACGAACAATTTTGATATTTTATTATACACTTTTTTATATAATTATACACTTTTTTAAATAATTCTACATCAGGGTCTTTTGAGTCTTATTATAAACTATAATACTTCTGATTTTTTTTTTCATTAAAAATAAAATTCATTTTATTTTTAAATAAAATTCATTTTATTTTTAATACAGACAACGCATTTTTTTTTAATAATTCCAACTTTTGACTAGCAGCGTTCTGTTTTGCTACCGGTCATTTCTTCCCGTCTTATTTTTGTTGAAGACCGATCCACGTGCGGTCGATGCAAATATTCCGAGGGTTCTCACATCAGTGAGGAGGGCCGATGTTGTTTTTTAAAACCGTAGAGAGGAAGGCCCCGAAACGGTTTGCACATTCTCTCCTGATGAGCCCATGCATTTGTAAACATCCTTTGTTTTTTCAATATATCATATTCACACTGTCGGATTAAGTTCCATTTTATTTCTCATATATATATATATATATAATTGAGGATTAGTGGAAAAATGAATGAATGAATGGAATAAAAGAAAATGAATGATATAAATGAAGAAATCTTTTCCGAAGTACCTCTCTTTTAATGATAATAATTTCAAAGAGAGGTCCCAAATGGAAAAGCCCCTTTTATTCTTACTGGACTCTTTATTGAAGCATTGAATTTATATAATTATATAATATTTTGGAGAGGATAAAATATGTGTCTTACCTTTGTGAGGTTCCGTTGAGAATATATATCTATATGCTCCCCCCCCCCTTCTTCTTACTTTTCCTCTTTCTTCTTTATCCTCCACTCTTTTCTTCTTTCTTTTGTTTTTCCTTCATTTTCTCCCCTTCATTTTCTTGCTTGTCAACTCCCTTATCCTCTTCTTCATCTTTGCCTTCTTCTTCTTCTTCTTCTTCTTCTTCTTCTTCTTCTTCTTCTTCTTTGTATTTATTTTCCTTCTTTTTTCCTCTATTTCTTTCTTCTTTTCCTTCTCATTTTTCTTTTTCCCTTCGTTGTCTCCTTCTTTTTATTCTTCATATCCCGTTCATTGTGTTTCTCTTTATCATCCTTCTTTTTCTTCTCCTTCGGATCATTGTTGTCTTCTCTTCCTTCTTCACTTTCTGCCATATACCTTCGTTGACATCGTACCGCAGGTAAATAACCAAGAATTTTTGTATGAGAGAGTGCGGGAGAGAGAGAGAGAGAGAGAGAGAGAGAGAGAGAGAGAGAGAGAGAGAGAGAGTATTAGAGAGAGACAGATAGAGCCGTATAACTTATTTGCTTCTTTTCTATCTTCTTCCTTTCGGCTATGATCGTCTAGTGCTGTTTTCTTTTTATTTCTTTTGGCTGGTTGTTGTCTAGTTTCTTCTTGTTGTTTATTTTCCTAAGGGAAAAGATTAAAAATTATTAAGAGCTTGTTTTATTTTATCTTTTATTTTTTGTCATGCATTACTTAACTACAAGATTTTATTTTTCTTTGATCAAAGATTTTATTACTGCCCATTCTAATTCATCGCGCGGTCTGAGACAATCTCAACAGAACACGTCTGTTCTGCGTGCTATTTAGGTTGAAACTGATTACCTAACTAACTCTATAATGTAACTCGCGAGATTCCCGCTTTTGGGATCAAAGTTCCCAAAAACAGTATGGTATTTTCCCACTTGGGTCATTTGCGTTCTCGCTACAGGGTATTGTCAAAAAACCCAGGCCACCATACAATTATGCAACATTTCTTCGTCCTTTGTCAACTTTATTTCTTCTTCTTCTTCTTTCTTTCTTTCTTCTTATTCTCCTTTCATTATTCTTTTCTTCTTCCACTTGTTTATCTCATTCATTCTTCACACTTACTTTTCTTTCTTATTCTCCTCCTCCTTTGTCTTTCTCTCTTCTCTTTGTCTCTTTTTTTTTTGTATTTCTTGCCGTCTTTATCTTATTTCCTCTTTTTCGTCCGTTTTTCTCTTTTTTTCTTTCTTCTTCCTCGCTCTTCTTCTTCTTCTTCTTCTTCTTCTTCTTCTTCTTCTTCTTCTTGCTTCCTCTTCTTCTTTGTTTCTTCTCCCTTCCTCTTCTTCTTCGTTTTCTTTTTCCTTCCTCTTCTTCTTCGTTTTCTTCTCCCTTCCTCTTCTTCTTCTCCTTCTCCTTCGTTTTCTTCTTCTTCTTCTTCTTCTTCTTCTTCTTCTTCTTCTTCTTCTTCTATTCTGTAAATTATCTTTTTTTCATTTTTTTCCTACTTTCTCCTGTCTTTCTTCTTTTTCTTCTTCCTCTGTTTTATTCTCTTTCTTCTTTTTCGTCTTCCCCCCTCTTCTTCTTTTCCTTTTTTTTTACTTCCTTCTTCTCTTTTTCTTCTTCTTCTTTTTCTCTTTCTTCGTTTTCTTCTTCCTCTATCTCATTCTTCTTCTCCTTCCCTCCTCCTTCACTTCTTCTTCTTCTTTTTATTTTATTTTTCTCCTTCTACCCTCTTTTTCTTCCTATTTTTTCTTCTCTTTGCTCTTCTTCTTCTTCTTCTTCTTCTTCTTCTTCTTCTTCTTCTTCTTCTTCTTCTTCTTCACAATCTCATTTTTTTCTATTTTCTTCTTCCTTTTCCTTCTTCTTTCTCTTCGTCTTCCTCTTTCTTCTTGTCAGTTGTCTGTAATCAGCTCGTTAACCACAACACCCCAACCACGCAAGCATATATAACTGCATTTACAGACTGATAAGCCCAAAAAGTAATCCACCGTAATAGGTTTTATCAAAAAGTTTTTTTTTTCTCTCTTTGCTTTATGCTTCGAATTATTTTGTCTGATAAATCCTCTCCTTTTGTCGCCTCTTGATTGCTCCAGAAATTTTTCTTTCTGGTCGAGCAATTAAATTTCGATTAAGGCGCTAATTCGATTTGATAAACAAACGAGAATATCGACAGTTTTTGTCTGACGTTCTAGAAAATCGACCAAAAATAGATTTTCAAAGAAAATTAGAACAGACGAAACAAAAGAAAATCAGAGAATGATAGAATGCATTTCCGAACACGCATTGGTTTGGCTTTTCATTTTTGTTTTTCTAAGGAAGCCATCTTGGATCATTATTACAATGTAGTTTTTTTTATTTCTCTTTAGGATATGAGAAAATAGTTCCGTATATGTACTTAAGCACACACACCATTACAATATTTTCTTTCTTGGTTTCTCTCTACATCTCTCTCTCTCTCTCTCTCTCTCTCTCTCTCTCTCTCTCTCTCTCTCTCTCTATCTATCTATCTCTCTCTCTCTCTATCTATCTATCTATCTATCTCTTCTTTCTTTCTTTCTTTCTACATTCATGCACACACATATACACATACACACACACACACACACACGCATATATATATATATATATATATATATATATATATATATATTATAGAGTGTACAGAAATAACCTACTCGAGTTTCGCCATAAGGATCTTCAGGGTTAGATCCACTGATTTAATCAATGGTTTCTCTCTCTACATCAATCACTCTCTCCTCCCTTCTCTCTCTCTCTCTCTCTCTCTCTCTCTCTCTCTCTCTCTCTCTCTCTCTCTCTCTCTCTCTCTCAATATAAATATATATATTTAGGGTTCGAATCACACACAGAGCAGTTTCCTGTCTATAACTCTGCTGATGAGGCATGACATGCCGGAATGTACATACAGAGATCGACGTTTTCTCGATTTTTTTACGCCTTATATTTGAACAGATATGCTAGCCTAATTCATTAATTATCAACTAATTAATTTTCAAATTAGGTATGACTTCAATTAAGCACATATTCTCCCCAAAATTGTCGGCTATCGTCATCTCAAACAGACTGTTTACTTTCATATATATATATATATATATATATATATATATATATATATAATATACCAAACTTGTTGGTAAATTCTCGCGGTGAGAAAAAAACCAGCAAATAGTTTGATTGTAAAAATATATTACCAAACATCAACCGGGAAGAAAAAGATGTTTGGAAAAATCGTACCAACAGAAAATAATCTATTAGTACAATATTTTGGCCAAAAGAAACAACAATTTATATGCATATATATATATAAGATATATATATATTCATACAAAACCGCCAGGAGACTAAAGCTAATAAGTAAAAAGTGCTCAATACCTAAGTAGAGCAAATAATAAAGATAAATCTAATGAGTCTGACGAACCTACTAAAAGTTTCGCTTAATGCTCTTCAGGGCTAAGAGTCAGATCTTAGCCCTGAAGAGCATTAAGCGAAACTTTTAGTAGGTTAGTCTGACTCATTAGATTTATCTTCATATATATATATAAAGATAAATCTAATGAGTCAGACGAACCTACTATTAGTTTCGCTTAATGCTCTTCAGGGCTAAGATCTCTCTCTCTCTCTCTCTCTCTCTATATATATATATATATATATATATATATATATATATATATATAAACAATAACACACAATCACACATATATAGTTATTTACCAAGCTTAGCTTAGATGTGACACAAGGCCAGAAGTATAGGGGCGTCCAATGATAAATGAACTCACTAACAATGATCTGCCAATCTAGCTTGCTATTCATTACACCACATGTGTGTCTGTCTGTATGGTATCAAGTGTTTCCACTGTAAGCCGGTGTTTTTAACAAATGCGAAGAAATTCAAATCAGTGAAATGGAAAAATCTTATCAACATGACTGGATATGAAAATCTTCAAATTTAAAAAAAAAAAAAAAACAGACTTAAATAGGCAAAAAATAAGTAAATAAATTTAAATTTATAGGTACTCATATAATTCTTTACATATGTACTGGCAGCGACTACCCAGCATCACCTGGGTAGAGGTTTTTTTTTAAGTTAGTTTAGTATATCCATTATTGCTACTAGCAAAATAAAAAATAGGTTTTTGAAACAATTTCTGAGGGGTGGGAGTTAAAAATTCAATGTCAGCGAGTTTGTACCCTAAGTAAGTAAAATCATTAAATTCATTAAAGGATTAGAAAAATAAAACAATTTGAAATGTAAACTTTAAATATGTATTAAAATAAAACAAACTATATATAGATATATAATACCAGTCATGTATTTATTAAAACTTGTTTTAAAAAAACAATGAGGACTGTCTAATGTTGCATGTTCAAATTTTGGCCGTTGTTATATCAGTACTGCTGTATGGCTGCACCTCCTGGACCCTAACTAAGCGACTAGAGAATAAACTAGATGGGAGCTGCACAAGAATGCTGCGAGTGATCCTGAACAAGTCATGGAAACAACACCCTACGAGAAAACAGCTATACGGCCACCTACCACATATCACACAAACCATCAAAGTAAGACGGACAAGACACGCGGGACACTGCTGGAGAAGCAAGGACGAACTCATAAGCGACGTCCTCCTGTGGAAACCAGCACATGGACAAGTCAGTGTGGGCCGACCAGCAAAAACGTACGTTGATCAACTATGTGCGGATACAGGATGCTGCATAGAGGACCTCCCGAGAATGATGAGCGATAGGGATGGATGGAGAGAGATTGTCATGGATATCTGCGCTGAAAGCGCGACATGATGATGATAATGTGACGTAAGCAGTGACGTAGTTTTTGTTAAAGACAAAAACTGGAAGCGAATCTCCATTATTAATAGATATTGTGAGTTGGATCCCCATTAAAATCCTCACGTAAAAAAAGACCATACGTTGATCCAGCTACTCTGTAAAGAAAAATCAATGTCTGCTATTTACAGTACTAAATACAACAAAAATAACTTCCATTCTGTTATCAGTTAAATTTTATTTTTTAATTATCTTCACGAATATAAATCAAATCTTCATTATTTTTGCTCAAAAATCAAACCCTGGTAATTTTTTATGTGTATATATATATATATTTACTTTGTCGTGAATTTTCATTTTATTTTCAAAGTTTACTCCGGACATACACATACTCACAACTGCCCTTTATATATATATATATATATATATATATATATACTATAAATGAAAGAACAAACTTTTAATTTGCTTCATTACAATAATTTATTTCAACCGCATTACGGCAGCATCTTCAGGTAAAAGCAAGAACATCAATCTTATTATTGTAATGAAGCAAATTTAAAGTTTTTTCTTTCATTTATTTTATATCTTACTCTGTCCGTCCATTCACTGGGACTAGGCACATTGACCTCTCATTACGGTTTACCTGCATCAGCTGGGTTAAACCACACATGGAAAGATCCTAACTAAAGAAGAAAAAAATATTTACCAACCGCTCCGCATGAGCAGGATGTGACACAAGGTCAATTTCTTAAGCGGAGTTTAACAGGTTTGAATTCAGAGTTTTCCTTCTCCTAGACTGGTTACTTAGCCATGGTTAAAGAACCCAGTCTGCCCTGCTATTTACCCATAGCTGGAGGGAGAGTAGGATTCATACCTTTCCCAAGGGTATTAGCGCTAAGTGAAATGCAACTACCACGTCCAGGATTTGAACTCGGGTCGACGAGTCTATTTCCCATGACTTTAACCATTACACCACGCGCGAAAAAAATATATATGTGTGTGTATGTGTTTTTGTGAGAATGTAAATGAAAGTTTTCAATTACTTACACGCAGAGCCTTCACACACACACATATATATATATATATATATATATGAAGTAGTCAAACAGTGTGTTTGAAAATGGCGAATGCCGACAATTTGTGGGAGATTATGTGCTTAATTAAAGTCATTAATTAAGTCGTTAATTAAGTAATTATAACCAAATGATTTAGCCGTGCATATCGGTTTAAATGTAAAGCGTAAACAAATCGAGAAAAAGTCATCTCTGTATGTACATTTCAGCCCATTAGGGCAGTGCTTTGTGCGTGATTCGAACCCTACCTGTCGGGCTGACAGGCGGACATTCCAGCCAATACACTAGCTGGCTCCCCCAGAATTTCTCGTTCATTTTAAACTGGTATGTATATCGCACTTTTTGGGTGACTTATGGCACGACAGTATGAAGTAGTCAAACAGTGTGTTTGAATATATATATATATATATATATATATATATATATATATATATATATATATATATATAGTGTAATTATAACACAGAAACCTAAGTAATATTATCCAAAACAAATTTGCGATGAAGATAATTATAATTAGATTCCTCTAACTCTGCAAGAGAGGCGACAAAAGAAAAAGATTGTTAATGCTGTAAGCACCTCAATTATACGAGTTCACTTATTGGTTCTATAAACAAGAAGACTTTTAAAGTTTACTACGTATCAAATAGTTAGAACATTAAAATAAAATAAAAATGGAATGGGCGCGTTGTCCTGGCCACCCACAAAAAAAGAACTAATATAGGGAAATGGAGATACCTGTTCTTTTTATTTTTAATAAACAACTAGAAATACAGAATTAAACCTACAAATTATAATTAACTTATCCCAGGAGAACAACATTTCCCCTTTGTTGGAGGCGTGAGTTGTAATGGTTATTTACGCAGGAAATGGACGATTCGTAGACGAGTTCGAATCCTAGGCGCAGCTGTTTGTTTGACTAAATGCACAGTTATATGGTTTCGAGTGACTAATTATATCAACTGTGGTTGTAGAATACGCTGACCGCACCTCTACACAGAGTTAACACCACCTGTTATCCGTATGTGGCGACCCGTAATATTTGAGGATAGAATCGTGGTAACTGAGCAGCCCGGGAACCGGATACAAAGTGGTCACATGACCTGCAACACTCCACTTCGGCACTTATATGGGTTAGGTAGGTAGTCGAAGAGGCGAGATCCAATCAATTGGATGGTCATATCCATCCCTAGCACCTATATGATTATCCTGACTGTTCTTATGACAAATACTCAAAACGTTTTATTATATAGGTGCTAAAAGGTGAAAACACAGGGTCAATCTCTAGTTTATTAATACTCAAGAATGTATTTCTAATTCATTGATACATATGAACAACTATAACTTCAAATTACTATACTTAATACAAACAGTTTACATCTATTGTATATCAAATCTATTAATAATAGAGATTGTCTGTATTTCTGTCTGTAACAAAAACTACGTCATAGCTCTACGTCACAGATTACGTCACAATATTCTTATGTTATATACACCCAAAATTTGAGTAAGCAATTTTAAAAATTGTTTTTTACTCAAATTCTTTTTTAAAATTTCTTTTTTACAGTAACAAGAAGTTAACTAAAAAGTTTACAAAAAAATAAATACCTACGATTCTGTGTAAAATTGATGGGGAAAATATTCAAAATAATTGTTTGATTATTACATGCACGCAACATTTTTTTTTGAGAGGGACGAGGCTCAGTTTTCATTTCAAATGGTTTTACTTTTTTTTTACTCCTTTAATGAATATGAGGATTTGTCTTACTTATGATACAAACCCTCTGACATTGAATTTTTAACTCCCACCCTCTCAGGCAATGTCTTTCAAAAATTAATTTTTAAGACGCCCGGAGAGTGTTTTCTGTTGCTAGTATTCCTAATACAATTAATTTACTCACAGTTCTATGGTTTCAAGCATTCCTACCTAATGATATGGTTTCAAGGAATAATGGATCCTCATCACCTGATACGCAGGGCACTACTTTTTGATGGAACTGTGTCTTACCTCTCTGCAGATCATGCAGCTTGTGTTGCATAATTGTACGGTGGCAAGGGCTTTTGACAAGCCCTGTAGCGAGAATGCAAAAGGCCTAAGCGGAAAAATACAGACCGTTTGGGAACTTTGACCCCAAAGGTGGGAATCTCGCGAGTCACTTGATAACTAGTTAGGTAGTCAGTTCCAACCAGATGTGACGCAGAGCAGACGTGCTACTGCGGGGTTGAACTCAGAATGCGCGGTGAAAATGGGCAATAAAGCTTTGATCAAAGACAAACCAAGTCTTGTTAATTATTTGCGTGGCTTTAAAAGAAGTAGCTCCAAAAGAATCCCTTTGTTAGCAGATGGTATATATATATATATATATATATATATATATATATATATATATATGTGTGTGTGTGTGTGTGTGTGTGTGTGTGTGTTAAAAAGACAGTTCTGATCTATCAATCACAATCTATCTATCTATCTATCTATGTAAATATCTTGCTCTCTCTCTCTCTCTTTGTTTATATATATATATATATATATATATAATATATATATATATATATATATATATAAAGTGTGTTATAAAAGTATCGAGATTGAAGCTGTATGTACCAAGATAGCAATGAATAATGAATGGAACGTTCATTTTTTTTTAAAGAATACAAGGTGTGTCAAAAAATAGCGAGTTTAAATCTGTATTCACCAAGATAGGAATGAACAATAAATGGAACGCTATTTTTTTCTGAATATAAGGTGTGTCAAAAGATTCAAAAAAATCTCAATACTTTTTGGCACACCTTATATATATATATATATATATTATATATATATATATATATATATATATATATATATATCAGTTTATTGATTGTCCATATATCTATCTATCCATGGTGTGTGCTCATATCTAACTATCTATCTATCTATCTGAATCTGTTCATATCTATCTCTTTTGTTCTGTGTTAGACATTAAACTACCCAATGTTGACGGTCTGTTTGAGATCAGAATTTTAGAAAACTCTCTCTCTCTCTCTCTCTCTCTCTCTCTCTCTCTCTCTCTCTCTCTCTCTCTCTGGTGATTTTGGGAAATTGAGGTGTTATATCTCCCCCCCTACCTAACCTTAGTTCCATCCTGGCCCGGCGTGGTAGCACCTGCGAGTTTCCCTGCTCAGGGTTACTAGCAAAATTGCAAATCCGGCTGGTCCTATAGTTAATTAAAAGCGTGGTAGAGTACGCAGATGGACAATAAACTAGCTATGGTCGAAATAGGAATGGTATCAGTCTTCTTCCATTTGAAAGGAAAATGAAATTTACCTCCATATTTGTTTCATTATTTTATCTGGCCTAAAACTTTGAGACTATATCTCTCATTCAATTCTTCTATTTCACTATTGTTTTAGTTTCTGGACTAGAAATTGTTTTTAAAGAAGTATTACATACAGGAGAGCGGAGAGATAGACACAGGTAGATAGAGAGATGCATATGCATTTTGTATTACTTATTTCTTTGGCCATTTGGTGATCTCTAGTCGTTTCTATTCTTTCTCTCCATGTTGAATTCTATTTCTAGATTATTGTTGGCTGTTCGTCTTTGATGCATTCCATCTTCTTGGTCAGTCTTTTTGCCAAGACATTCATCAAGCAAGAACACCATATTATTTCTTTAAACTTTTATTGCTTAAACTTCTTCTTCTAACTAACATAACGCGCGTGTGCATTTGACTCCAGCTAAGGCAGACATGCTTTCTGCCTGACGTCCAAGCTGGAGCTGTGAGTTAACTCGATCCCACGTGACTTCACGTACTTTGCGGGCTTTCTGTAATATTCGATGGAAAGTCCCGCCCGTGATATGAAAAGGGGCCATCCGTTCAAAAATACAGGGGGGGTGACAATAATCTATTTTTAATGTGATTTAGAGTCCATGACTAATCAAAGACATAACACTCATTGAGGGATTTCAAACAAGAGCTACTAAGGTAATGAATGAATTAAAAAAAAACTTTCACATGAAGACTTAGGAAGACTGATTTACCTAGGTTTATCGACAAACCAGAGGATATGTGATTGAAGTCTATAAATATACACATGGATTTTATTCAACAAACTTTAATCTATTGAATGTTGCACAATAAACCAATACCAAGAGTCATAAATTAAAACTCTTAAAAATTTTAAAAACAAATGCAAGACAGTTTATTCCTTTAAGGCAAGGTTGGATAATCTATGAAAAGTTTATAAATATTATGTGGAATCAAAATGAATATTTGGAATATAGGGAACTGCTGACAGGTCTCAGATCTAATATACTAGCTGAAAAAGATATTATTATTAGTCACTCCTTTTGAGTTTTCACACCAGTGGTAGCTGATGGTATTTCACAGGAGTCTGAGTGACAACAAGTCTCCTCAGGTCTCCAGGACTCTTCTGAGTATTCTGGCAGATTGCAGCAGTGCAGTGTTCTGAATGGTTTCAATCCTTCCTTTGACATCCAAACTTTCCAAACCCTTTTCTAATCCTTTTGGGACCGTTCCAGGTGCACCAACCACAATTGGTACCACTTTCACTTTCATATTCCATAACTTTTTAAGTTCTCTGGCAAGGTCCAGATATTTGTCTATTTTTTCATTTTCCTTTATCTTCACCCTGTGATCTGCTGGAACTGCAAAATCCACCAGTTGACAAGTTCTTTCTTTTTTGTTTATCAACACTAGGTCTGGTCTTCTTGCTGGGATAAGGTGATCGGTTTTTATTTCAAAGTCCCAAAGAATTTTGTGCGTTTCGTTCTCAAGAACAGATTCTGGTTTATGCATATACCATTTTGTTGTATGGTCAAAATTTAATATTTGCATAATTCCCAGTGGATCACCTTTCCAACCCAGTCGTGTCTAGTTTTGTATTCTCGTTGTGCTAGTTTGCTACATTCGCAGAGTATATGGTTTACAGTCTCATCTCTATTACCACAAAGTCTACATTTACTATTTTGTTGGGTCTTATCAATTTTCGCTTTGATGTAGTTTGTCCTTATGGCATTATTTTGTGCAGCAATTATTAATGATTCTGTTTCTCTTTTGAGGTTTCCTTTTCTTAACCATTATTATTATTATTATTTTTTTTTTTTATTTTTTTTTTTTACATGGAGTAACAGAAACTTTTTTTATTATGTCTTCGATTTGTTATGTATTTGTTTTTGGGGTTATCAGAAAATAATGTGCACCGTTTCGGAGCTTTCCTCTCAACGGTTTTATTGCACACCGGACCATCTCACTGATGTGAGGCCCCACAAATTATATTCAGTATATCGTACAATCAAATATAGTAATGAATAACGGTGAAAAGTTGTGTTTTTTTTTAACTGCGCATGTTCTGGGAATATTGCCAGAATCTCATTACGCATTCGCAAGCAGATGAGGAAATGTTTTTACTTTAATTAAATGTGAGGCGTTTTACGCTTTTTTTTTTTGTTGTTGTTGTTGTTTTGCACCTTTTGGTTCCTAGTTGGGCCAGAAATTTGTAATTCCTTTATTAACTTGTTAATCATCACGACATTTTCATTTATACATTGGTGTTTTCTGACAATAAAACTTATTAGAGATATTTACCTCGTACCCTACTTGTGCGGGTTAGGTACAAGGCCCAATTAACGTTGGACCACACACAAACCGAGACTCATGGGTGGCAGGTGGAAAAATTGCGTTGATCCCGTCGGCATTCCCCCTCAAGGGGGCGCCTCAGGCACTGGACAATAAACCCAGTCCTGCCCCTTTAAATCCAGGGGGAGCAGGTTTTGCCTGGAGGGATAGCCCCCTGGGATCAACGCTTGTAAAGTCCAGCGGATGAAGCTCACTGGAACACCGGTCGAAACCGGTGTTATATATGTGGAACATATATATATATATATATATATATACTAAAACTTATTAGATAACACAAAATGGAAGCCGTAAAACATTTTTTATTCAGACTGACATTGATAATATTTGTAAACAAATGTGATTTCTTCAGCCTTCTGATACAGCATTTGGACCATATTACCTTTAGGCACCCCTTTTTGATCTCAATTAAGAAAGGACATGTTTTTCATTTACACCGTCAATATTCGGTTGTTTTAACATACGATTTTTAGATTTTTTAAAAATTATAAAACTAACCCCTAATCCTAACCCCTAACCCAAACCCCTAACAAACAACCGGATATTGACGGTGTAAATGAAAAAAATGTCCTTTCTTAATCGAGATCAGAAAGGGGTGCCTAAAGGTAATATGGTCCCAGCATTTAATCAAACATTTCATTACGATATACCCCTGTGGAAAACAGGAAAAAGAAGTCAGGGGAAATGTTAGACACTTTACCTGAACTGGAACCGGAGCTTCATGTAGTCTAATGGTTAGCAAGCTAGATCATCAGACCTTTGTTGGAGGGGTCCACCTTCACTGGATGACCCATACTACCCGCAACTAATCCTTTTGCTACAACCTCCAATTAAACAACTGGAAACCTTACTTATCAATCAGCATTCATAATTCTTAAATATCTTATAATAATATCTTTTGCAGCTAGTATATTATGTCTGAGACATCCCAGCTATTCCTTATAAACATTTATCTTAATTTCACTGAATATTAATATTCTTTCCACAGATTATCCAACATTGGCTTAAAGGAGTTTATGTTGCATAATTGTATGGTGGCGTAGGACTTCTGACAAGCCCTGTAGTGAGAGCTCTAAATTAATGGAAAAATACCAGTGACGGTTACTGGCCAGAGGCGAGAATATCGCGAGTCACGTGAGAACTAGTTGTGTAAAGTTCCAGGCGAGATGTAACGCAGCACAGACGTGTGACTGTGGGCTGGACTCACTGCGGGCAATGGCTTAGTAAACGGGCAAATAAAATCTTTGATCAAAGCAATAAGCCTTGTTAATTAATTACGCATGCCCTTAGAGAAGAAAGAAGCAGTAAGTAAAGCAAGAACTTAGACGTAGACGATCATGGCCTGAATGGAAAGAGAAGTAGAAGTAAAGATTCAACATGGAGACTAGACCAAGAACAACCAAGTAAGTAACACGATCTCTCTCTCTCTCTCTCTCTCTCTTCTCTCTCTCTCTCTCTCTCTCTCTCTCTCTCTCTCTCTGATGCATCTACTCTCTCTATCACCCTAATATTATATCATTCTTGTGTATATACCCAACGAGGGTATATGAGTATTTTTTTTACATAACATTTAGAGATGGTGCATTCACTATTGATGATGGTAGTTTATTCCATATATTTTGAGATACAATTCTAATTTTATGATAAATTTACTTTTTAATGCCAGTTTCATTATTCGATCTGGTTAAGATTTTATTTTATAAGAATTGAGATCTTATTTATAATTCAATAGTCATACTTCATTTTGATATCGTTTAATCTTTCCAACTGGTTTATTCTTGTTTCGTAGGATTGGGAACCCTATTAATTAATCAAGACTTGTAATTCATTTCGATACCATTTTCATTATTTTATCGGGTCTAAAAACTTTTTATAGGATTGTCGGCCTAATCTATCAATCGACGCTTGTAATTCATTTTGATACCAGTTTTGTTATTCTATTTGGTCTAAAACTTTATTTTATACCCGTTTCATTATTCTACTTGGTCTAAAACATGAGACCTTATTCATCAATCATACTTCATACTTCATTTTAATACCAATTTCATTATTCTATCTGGTCTAAAGATTCTTATAGAATTGGAGACCTTATTTATCAATCAACCCTTATTCTTCATTTCGATACCAGTTTTATTATTCTATCTGGTCTAAAACTTATCTTATAGGATTGGAGACCTTAATTATCAATTAACTCTCATACTTCATTTTGATACCAATTTCATTATTCTATCCGGTCTAAAAATTCTTATAGAATTGGAGACCTTATTTATCAATCAACCCGTATTCTTCATATTTGTAAATGCAAGATAATTATTTCCTTTGTTTTGTTCGGCCATCCTATTGCGTGGGTATTGGCACCGTTTGACACCGGTAAAAGTCACATGTTTGCGTGGCGCTGGTTTTGAATGTTATTAGCAGGCAGGAACTTGGGTAGACAAGAAGGTAAGTGCGAGCACGGAGCTTATCCTCCTCTTTTTCGATTTTATTTGTTATATATTAGAGAAACTACATAGCCCTTTGTATTCTATTGTAGTTTCACGTTGAAGACCAGTTGCGAAACAGGAGGATAAGTGACAACTCCCGTATTTACCTAAATAAAAGTGTCTTCACCAGTCGACTCTGTCATTACTCATTCCTCGCCTGGGTGTTGCCGTTATAATATTGATACCAGTTTCATTATTCTTATGTTTCATAGGATGGGAGACCTTATTTATCAATCAACCTTTATACTTTGTTTTGATACCAGTTTTGTTACTGTATCTGGTGATTGGAGACATTATTTATCAATCAACCATTGTTCTTTATTTTCATACCAGTTTCATTATTATTATGTTTTATAGGATCGGATACCTTATTTAACAATCAACATTGATACTTCATTTTGATAGCAGTTTCATTATTCTTTCTGGAATAAAATTTGTCTTATAGGATCATTTATTTTCATACCAATTTGATTATTTTATCTAGTCTAAAACTTATAGGATGAATTTTTATTATAAAGAAAGAGATGGAAGAAAAAGGACATGCTACACAGAAAAAATATAAGAAAGAAAGAAAGAGAGTAGGAGTGAACGCGCACAAGCGATAACGGTAATCTGTTTCAATCGAACATAATGAAAAGAAGGAAAGAAAGAAAAAAGAGTGAGAGAATCAAATCAAGATTATACTTGTTACAAACTGAACTATTTAGCAATAGCTCTTAAGTTAACATATCAAACGTTGTAATAATTAGATTATTATACTGTGGTATATCCACGGGTTTTGCTAGTTATAATTATCATTATCATTATTATTTCACTCTTGGCAAGTTTTCACACCAGTGTTAGCTGGTGAACTTTCACTGGAGGCTGAGAGACAGTAAGTCTCCTCAGGTCTCCAGTACTCTTCTGTATATTCTAGCTGATCTTAACAATGTTGTTGTTTGGATGGTCTTGATTCTTTTTACATATGGAACAATTTGCAATAGCTCTTAACATTTCAAATGTAATAATTAAATTATCATACTATAGTTTTTATTATTTCTGTAATTTGTTTTATTTTCAGTTGGATGGCGAAACAGAATTTGGATGATAGACCTTTGTTTATTAATCAAACGTCATACTTCATTTGTATACCCATTTCATTATTCTACCTGGTCTAAAAACTTGTTTTATAGGATTAGAGACCTTATTCTCAATCGAAAGTCGTACATAAAGTAATCAGGCGGAGAGTAACACATGCTTATACTCATCAGTGACGTTTTCATGTGGACACCTATACATCGATACACCAGAGTAAATCGACTAGCAAAAACTGGCATGATGATTCTGGATGCTGTGCGTAGGACCCCTAGGGGTGATTGTTACATAATTCGACGGTAGCCTACAATATATATCTGTAGGTGTAATAAAATTCAAATAACGGTATAGTAAATGGAAAGTTACCATTAACCGTTATAGAAAGGTTGACAAGCAGTTCACCTATCGCTAGCCCGGGCGCTGATTACTGACTGGCTAAAGAGAAATTGTGAGAGGGAATTTAGTGAGAGTTAACTAGGGGCGATTGTTACATAATTAGTGGGTACCTTACGAATTTTTTTTTAGTCCGTCCTCAAGGAGTGCAGTTAGAATTATAATCAATGTGGGGGGGGGGGTTAAATATTCTATCAGACACGCATTATTGCTAGTGATTGGTTGCAAGATAACTCACGTGACCTTGGCTAGCCTATAAATCTAGGTAATTAGAGCACACCTTATATAAAAAAAAAACAATGGAGGCGCGTAGTCGAATGGTTAGAGTCGTAGGAAATGGACTCGTCAACGCGAGTTCAATTCCTGGACGAAGCTGTTGGAATATCACATGGCGCTAATACCCTTGGGAAAGGTATGAATCCAATTCTCCCTCCAGCTATGGGTAAATAGCAGGGCAGACTGGGCTCTTTAACTCTGTCTAGGTAACCAGTCTAGGAGAAGGAAAACTCTGAATTCAAACCTGTTAAACTCCGCTTAAAAAAAATTGACCTTGTGTCGCATCCTGCTCGTGCGAAGGGGTTGGTAAATATATATATAAAAAAAACAATTCCAAGAGATGATGATGATGATGATGATGATGATGATGGAGAGGAAGAATCCTCTCTCAGAACCAAACGAATCTTAGAGAATTCTTCCCTCAAGAAATACAATCGTCTTTGGAATGGGTATTGGATGTCGAAACCTTTGGCGTGATCTGTCGGTTTTTAGAACGTGTCTTCGGTGTTTTTCGGTGTCGCGTGAGAAACGCCGAGAATTTGAGTAACGAACACGCGAGAAATATTGGGCAAAAAAATTAAAAATAATAATAATAATAATAATAATAATAATAATAATTCAAACGCCTTTGATATTGATGTTCTACAACATGTGATTAGATCAGGGGTCGCCAAACTGATTGATATTATCGATCAGTTTATGTAATTTTTGATCACTCATCGATCCCTCAGACACGGGCAACAAA
>CM042177.1:6832398-6851013 GCA_023376005.1 Doryteuthis pealeii
TGGACTTTAATTAAAACCAGTATGCAAATTATTCACACCATATACGGTTATTTCCTATAAATCCAACCTCAAAAAGGGGAATTATAATAAATATTATATACAGGTTATAAGATGGTCATTATTAAAAATAAATTATGATGAGTAAAGTTTAGAATAATGGTTCGTACTTATATTTATCATTTACTTACTACTGGTTACTGTCGTTTTACACCGGTCAGAAAACGGCTTTGCGCTCGTTGGAAACCCTTAAAATAAATAGATATTCCGAATCAATATTTTTTTTTTTAGTTAATAGTAGGGCAGACTGGGATCTTTAACCTTGGTATGGCAACCTGTCTAGGAGGGGGAAAAACTCTGAATTAAAAAAACGGTTAAATTCCGTTTAAATATTGACCTTGTGTCACATCCTGTTGGTTCGTAGGGATTGGTAAATATTTACATGCACATACAGTAATTCTCACTTTATCTTAACAGAGCGATCAGATATCCATATAATCTATAATCTATCTCCACCATGTCGGCTGGAGCGTTAGAATGCACCGACTGCACCTCTGCAGATGGGTAAGACTCCCCAAATGGGGCCACCTGTTGGCCGTGAGTGGCGATCCGTGATGCTTAAGGATAGAATCCAGGTGGATGAGCAGTTCATGACTTGCAATACTCCACTTTGGCATTATCTTGGGCTAGACGACCGATCAATCGGCTGGTCACTTCAAGCCCTAGCACCTATATGATTTATGGCAAGACACAACCCCTTTTTATCATATGGATGCTAGAATGTGGAGCACCCCTTCATCACCATTGCTCCCTGGTCCACTCTGACCCGGAGTGGTAGTGCCTGTTAGGGTCCCATCTATGGGTTAAATAGAAAAATGTATTTATAAAAAAATTGTATTATCCATTAAGAATAGATTTATTTCAAAACTTTATCTGCATTAAATGACCCACTGAGGTTGATATGCTGTAAAATAAAACAAACCAAACCAAACCAAACTATGATCTATCTAGAGCAGTCATGTCTTTCCTATGCGTTGAAGGCTTTGTGTGATCGGTGGTAAGTGGTCTTACAGCGGATGCTTTGTTGGCTGCTGCTTCCAATATTTGTTCAGAGCAGCTCATGGCATCATGGTGTAGTTCCTATTTTTCTCAATCGTTTCAGTAGAGTCCATGTGGTGCAGCCATACAGTAGCTCTGATACGGCTATAACCTGGAAGAATTCTCACTATCGCTCTGTTAATCAGAGAGATCAGATTTCCATATAATCTATAATCTGTCTACAACAGTCCCTATCTTTCCTATGCGTATATTCAGCTCGCAATGGAGGTGCATGGTTTAATGGTCGTAGGAAATGGACTCGTCGACCCGAGTTCAATTCCTGAACGAAGCTGTTTGAATTTCACATAGCGCTAATACCCTTGGGAAAGGTATAAATACAATTCTCCTTCCAGCTATGGGTAAATAGCAGGGCAGACTGGGCTCTTTACCCCTGGCTAGGTAACCAGTCTATGAGAAGGAAAACTCTGAATTCAGACCTGAAATAAATTGACCTTGTGTCACATCCTCCTCGTGCGGAGGTGGTAGTAAATATATATGTATTGACATCGCTTTCTGTAGATGATATATTGCTACCTTGGTATGTGGACTGGTATAGCTATTGGATATTAATACAAGTTATGATACGTTATTCAAAATGTAATTTATCCTGGTGATTTTCACTAATTAAATTATCTATGAATATAGCCAAAATTGGCGAAGTCGTAGATGTACGGACGTACTGACGGACATTTATTGAATCATAATTTCTCATGATATCCGTGTTTATATAACTGTAATCAAGCACATTACAGCAAACTTTTATTAGAGAAATACACTTAGAATGTGCTGAATTAGAGAATAAAGCAATTTTAGTCTTATTTGCAGCTAATTTTGTGGGGTCTGCATCCGCTAAACGTCATTTCCAGTAATCCAGTATAATGTAATAATATTATATAACAGAGATAACTATGAAATATTAATTAGAATCCTTCACTCCTTCCTAAGTCGAAACATCAGTAGAATCATAGAATGGAATTTTATTTTTAATAAGAGAATTTTGGTTTGTTTGTTTTACGGCATATCAACCTCAGTGGGTCATTTAATGCAGATAAAGTTTTGAAATAAATCAATTCTTAATGGATAATACAATTTTTTTATAAATACATTTTTCTATTTAACCCATAGTTGGGACCCTAACAGGTACTACCACTCCGGGTCAGAGTGGACCAGGGAGCAATGGTGATGAAGGGGTGCTCCACATTCCCCAAACCTCCAAAACTGGAACCTCACCATCAGATAGAGTTTAACGTCATTCCCAGGACATGTAGACTCGCAGCCACCGCCTTCTAGCACCCATATGATAAAAAGGGGTTGGGGCTTGCCATAAGGGTAATAGGGTTGGGAAAATCATATAGGTGCTAGGACTTGACGTGAACAGCCGATTGATCGGAGGGGGTCTCTCCGACCGCCCGTCTAGCCCAAGATAGGGCCAAAGTGGAGTATTACATGTCATGAACTGCTCATCCACCTGGGCTCCATCCTTAAGCATCACGGGTCGCCACCCACAGCCAACAGGTAGCCCCATTGGGGGAGTCTTACCCTCTGCAGAGGTGCAGTTGGTGCATTCTAACGCCCCACCGACAGGGTGGAAGAGAATTTTAATGGAGGCGTTATTATTATAACTTGTATTGTCGTAAGGAATGCAATCGGTGACCCGAGTTCTAATACAGGACGAGACTGATTGCATTTCCCAAGCGCTAATGCCCTTGGAAAAGGCATGAGTGTAACTTTTCTCCTCTATCTATGGGTAAATAGTAGGGCAGACTGGGTTCTTAGATTTGGTTAGGCAACCAGTCTAGGAGAATACAAACTCTGAATTCAAATCAGCTTTACTATTGCCCGTAGCGGAGAGTAAATACAAACTGACATTTTACTGGTGTAGAGTTTGGTAATAAATGATATCTAATGACATCTGTTTCATTTGCATGAGAATCCACAAGAAATAATAAATGCTGGTATCTTTTGTTTAGAAGAAAATTAACTTTGTATAAAGATTGTTAAGTAAAAACATAATTATGGGCAATACTATATATATATATATATATATATATATATATAATAAGTTCAATAAATAACCAAATAAAACACTGAATTCATCATCATCATTATCATCATCATCATCATCTTCATCATCATCATCATCATTATCATCAAGGTGTGCCGACTGCACATATTCATTTGCCATACTCTCTCTCTCTCTCTCTCTCTCTCTCTCTCTCTCTCTCTCTCTTCACACACACACACACACACCCTCTCTCTTTGTCTTTCTGTCTATCAGTTTAATGCCAAACTCAGGACTAATATATATACATTCACACACACACACGCACACACACACGCATACACACACATATATATATATATATATATATATATATATATATATATATATGTGTGTGTGTGTGTGTGTGTGTAGGTGTTTAGGTTGATTCACAACTATTTTTAAGTTATAAATCATTCCTTTAACTTTTAGAAAAGCAAACATTTGACTTTTTTTTTATATTGAGAAGTAAATCCGCATTTTCGTCGCGGAATCTCAGCGGTTTTTAGTCAGTTCTGGCTGATAAATCTATTCAGATGAGACATTTGAACTTTTTCCAAATTACAAAGACCCACTGCGTCTTTTTAAAAATTCTTCTATACAAAACCGAGAAAAGATTGCCTTTTCCCAAAGATTCAACGACATTTAATCTTGTTTCTAAAATACATGTAAGATACGCCTGCCTACAGGAATATAGTGAAAGTAAAGTCGTCGGGGCGGCCTAATGTCGGTATCAGCCAATCAGCGAGGGAGTCTATCCCCTTTTCACTAGCGCTAGACCAAGGAGATTATCTTAGCATCTGAGGTGGAGCGCCACACCTACCATCAGCTCCTTACTTTACCACACAGATCCCTGTGCTACTCATACGCTGAGTTGGCGAGGGCCGGTATTGATCTAGGAGAAGTTTTGCCATGTTAACTGTTCCCCGTTCAAGTCTGAAAGATTGCTCTATATTTGTAGCCCGGTGCCAAACTCAGGCTAAGGTTAATAAATGAGAAATAACCAAAATTGAGGTTGTAAAGTGGTCGGGGCGGCTTAATGTCGGTATCAGCCAGACAGCGCTAGACCAAGAAGATTGTTTTCGGCGTCTGAACACACGCTCCGCCACACCTACCATCAGCTCCTCACTTTACCGCACAGATCCCTGTGCTACTCATACGCTGAGTTGGCGAGGACCGGTGTCGAACTAGGAACCTTGTTTCTAGCCGAACGCTCTACCGACTGAGCTATCGTAAATGAAATATAATCTTTTTATCATTAACAAATACAATACTTGCCAGCGATGTGAAGAAATGTAAACCACTGCTAGTGGTATAAGACTACTCAGTCAGCATAATACTCCCGTATTTATGACATACCCATTAATGTTCATAGGTAGGGTATATGACAATTTGTTAACCTGCGTCTTTAAAGTTCTTCTATACAAAAGCGAGAAAAGAGCCCCTTTTGTGACAGATTCGACGATATTTAATCTTGTTTCTAAAATACGTGTAAGATGCGGCTGCCTACAGGGACATATTTAAGAAAGGTTTGGTTTGGTCTGTTTTGTTTTATGGCATATCAATCTCAGTGGGTCATTTAATGCCTACAAAGTTTTGAAATAAATTCATTCTTAATAGATACACAATTTCATTTATAAACACATTTTTTCTATTTAACCCATAGATGGGACCTTAACAGGTACTACCACTCCGGGTCAGAGTGGACATTGGAGCAATGGTGATGAAGGGGTTCTCCACATTTCCAAAACCTCCAGAACTGAAAACTCACCATCAGAGTTTAACGTCATTCCCAGGACATCAAGACCCTCAGCCACCGCTTTCTAGCACATATAAGGATTGGGGCTTGCCATAGTAGCAATAGGGATTGGGGCAATCTTGTGCTAGGGCTTGACGTGACCAGCCGATTGATCGAAAGGGGCCTCTCGGACCACCCATCTATTCTAAGTAAGAGTCAAAGTGGAGTGCTGCATGTCATGGACTGTTCAACCACCAGGGTTCCATTCTTAAACATCACGGGTCGCCACCCATGGCCAACGGGTGGTCCCATTGGGGGAGTCTTACCCCTCTGCAGAGGTGCAGTCGCTGTATTCTAACGCCACAATCGACAGGGTGTGTTGCATAGCGCCTTCTTCACTGGCACTAAATAATTATAATGTTGCATACCTCTTTTTTTTAATTCTATTTCTTGGCCGTCTTTAGTATTCTGATCGTCTTTGGTATTTCTTCTAACATCTTGACTTAGTCTGGCATCTTCTAAGATCTTGGATATCTTCTAAGGCATAGCGTCTGGAGTTGACTTGGGGATTTCGGTCTGGTTTTCTGTTGCTATGTTCCTGCTGGCTGGTCGTCATTTCTTAGTCTTGTTACCAAGACATTCATTAACCACAAGAACATATTAATTATCGAAACTTTTATTTCCTTAACTATACATAATCCTCTAACTAATATAGCGCGGTGAGTTCCAGTTTAGACGGATCATAAAATGGCCGACCGCTCTGCCTGACGTCCAACTGCAAAACTGGGGACTCAAAAGGTCCCACGTGACTTCATATATTTGGCGGGCTTCTGTAATTTTCCATGATATGAAAAGGGTAATTCCCTCAGAATTACAGGGGAATGACAATAATCTTATGGAACCGCATGGATTATGTAACAGGGGGAGTTGAGAAAGCTCTTCATGTTCACTGTTCACCATTCAAGTCTAAAAGCGTGCTCTATTTTTGTAGCTCTGTGCCAAACTCAGACATTGTTTGTTTTTTGGGGAGATTTGTTTGTTTTTTCTATTTAATTCTCTTTTAACTTCCCAAGTCCAATGATTTGAATACCTTTGTGCAGAACCAGCAAGGCAAATATTCGCTCCATCAACTGAAAATAAATCAAATATAAATATTATTTATCTGAATTACAATATAGTTATAATATAGTTAATGAAAAATGATAACTCATTAAAAAATTATATATATATATATATATATATATATATATATATATATATATATTGGAGGATATGTGCTTAATTGAAGTCATACCTTTTTTTGAAAATTAATTAGTTAATAATTAATGAATTTAGGCGGGCATATATGTTCAAATGTAAGGCTAAACGAATCGAGAAAATGTCAATCCCTGAATGTACATTTCGACCTGGGATTGATATTTTCTCCATCTGTTTAGCCTTACATTTGAACATATATGCCCGCCTAAATTCATTAATTATTAACTAATTAATTTTCAAAAAATAGGTATGACTTCAATTAAGCAAATATCCTCCAAAAATTGTCGGCTAAAAGCCATATCAAATAAACACAATGTTTTTACGTACTTTCATATATATATATATATATATTATATATATATATATATATGTGTGTGTGTGTGTGTGTGTGTGTGTGTGTGTGTGTGTGTCTCTGTTTAACGATTTTATTGGTGATCTTTTCAAGCTTTCTGGCCAACTTTTTTATATTTGGATGGAATTCGTGGATTAGTCCACCAAAGTTCATATCCCGAGTACTTCCGGCACTTCGAAGTGCCATCATCAGAGGTGATGTGTTCAAGTTTTTTTTTTCAAAGTATATTAATGTGGAGGCTGGAAGGAGGAGAATTGACAGGAAAAGTGTTATAGGCATTTTAAAATGTGAGTACTGCATTGTAAATGAGAAATAATTAAAACGAAGGTTGGAAATGAAATAGAATATTGTTATCATTAACAAATACAATACTTGCCAGTGGTGTGAAGAAAGGTAAACTACTGATAGTGGCATAAGACTACTCAATCAGCATAATACTACCGTATTTATAAGAATTGGGACATACCCATTAATGTGCATAGGTAGATTATATAATACCCCCACCCTTTTTTAGATTTACTCTGCACATAGTTAATATCTCATCCTCGTTGCCAAAATGTTGTAACCTAACAAAGGTTACTATACTAGTGTTACATAATAATTGGATCCCTAATACATTTTTAAGGTAGTGTAGAAATCATTATGGCGATCAGTACAGCTGATGGCCTTGAGAGTGAGTGACAGCGTTTGACCTCACTCTGACCTTGCTTTCTGGGGATAGACCGTGAGAACGGAACCCCCATAGAAAGCCCTCTTACGGTTTAAGGATACTAAGTAACTAAGAGAGAGTTAGAAGTTAGAAGCCAAGCTAGCAAGATGTGAGTCTCACTGCGCAGATTGTCTGGTCTGGGGATCTACGAATCAAGTAACATCATCGTAAATCGAAGTCTTGTGTTTATTACTAAAAACTAACAATGACACAGGGCTTCTGATAACAAGAAATCCCTAGCAACAGAAACCAGACCCGGAATCCTCAATAGAAGACCAGACGAGACCTTAGAAGATATATCAGACCAAGATAGATGATAGACGATCAGAACTAAAGCCGCCCAGAAGAATAGACGACAGAGTAAGAATTAAAGAAAGGTATATAACGTTATATGCTGATTTGGCTTAGTGAAAAGACCAGTATATAACATATACCTATTTAGTGCCGGTAAAGAAGGCGCTATGCAACATTAGTAATAACCAAAACGAAGGTTGGAAATGAAATGGAATCTTTATAACCTTAATAACTACAATACTTGCCAGCGGTGTGAAGAAAGGTAAACCACTGCTAGTGGTACCAGTCTCCTCAGTCAGTATAATATTACTGTATTTATGAGGACTGGGACATACCATTGATATTTATAGGTAGGGTTTATAACAATTTGTTAACCAATAATTTTAGTTCAGGTTGTTTTATATTAAATTATAGCAAATAATTTTTGTGTCTATATTAATCGTGTAATTGTCGTTAAGAATTGGACTAGTCGTACAAACTAGTACTAATGATTTCAATTCTCACTTGGTGCCTCGTATACTTGGCCTTGTGCCTCAACTAAGAAAAGTCCAGTAAATAACCACAAAAAGCACTCAATTCATCATCATCATCATCATCATCAATGCGTGTTCACTCCACAGCTTCATTTGACTCTCACTTTCTCTCTCTCTCTCTTCTCTCTCTCTCTCTCTCTCTCTCTCTCTCTCTCTCTATCTTATCTATCTACCTATCTATCTTGCAATTTAATGTCATACCTAGACTATTGTTGGAGGCGTTTTTGTGTAATGGTTATCTTAAAAGAAAATGGAAACGGTGAGACCAGTTTAAATCCTGGATGAGGCTGTTTTCATTTCAGACTGTGCTAATACTCTTGGGTCTCACTGGGTGCCCCATATACCTGGTCTTGTGCCACAAAATTTCAATAAAAAACCCATATATATATATATATATATATATATATATATATATATAATTTAATTCCTCATCATCATCATCAAGGCGTGCTGACTACGTAGATTCGAACATCTCTCTCTCTCTCTCTCTCTCTCTCTCTCTCTATATATATATATATATATATATATATATATATATGAACTGGGGTACGTCTATTTGTTAATTCTCCAAAAATATACTTTTAGTACCAGTGTTTATACAAACCAGACACTTCCCCACCTCTCAAAAAATAAATAACTCAAAAAGAAAATAAATAATATAAAATAAAATATCAAATCTTGAAATATTGTCTTAATAAAAAATGACTTTTTTCTGGAATTCACCGTCTTTCGTGCGATTTATTTTATTTTCTTCAATTTTTTTTCTTTCGAAATCTTTCCTGAATCAATAGGTCAAAGGTCAGTTGTGTGGTTCCTAAAGAGATCAATATAGATAACACAGTGGAAGCCCTGCTTGGTAGTCAGTAGGGACATAAAATGTTCTGTAGATAAGCCGATATTTTGGTTTGTCTATTCATTAACAAAATGTCTCCTTCCTGTTTATCCGACATATCAAAAATGCATTGCAAAGGATTTTGGTAATCTGAACATTAGCTACATAAATGAGAGTAACTTACCCTTGTTTGTTTCACTTTGAGGAAGCCGTTTGTTTTTATCGGCCATTTTCATTTCACCGTAAATCTACACTGAAAATACGAATGTGTTCTTAATTGTGCTTGCGCATTATTTGAAATGGACTTAATTGTAATTAAGGACACATTTTATGATATTTATGTATTAAAACATGCAGTTGTATTGAGTCGAACAATTTCGTATTTTAAGTGTAGAATTACAGTGAAATGAAAATGGCCAACCAAAACAAACGGCTTCCTCAAAGAGAAACAAACAAGAAGTTGCTCTCATTGGTGTAACTAATGTTCAGATTATCAAGATTTTTACTATTCTTTCACTAGAAAAATGCATTGAAAAGGATTAATTATAAAAATTCATTAAGAAATTATTTTTCTACAAAAACCTCATTTTACTATAAAAATGTATAACAAATGTTTTTCAATAAAAACCCATTGAAAATTATTTTACAATAAAAATCATTACAATGAATTTATAGTAAAATACATTATGAAATGTTTTTACTATACGAATTCATTGGAATTGATTTGACAATAAAAGTATATTGGGAAAGATTTCAAAATAAATGTGCTTTGGAAATTATTTTAACTACAAAATGCATTAGATAAGATTTTTCGGTAAATAAGCACTGGAAAGCGTTTTACTATAAAAATGCATTCGAAAAGATTTTACTATAAAAAATGTATTGACAAAGATAGCCAAGTAAAATGCATTTTTAAATTATTTTTTTTTTACAATATAAATGCATTGTTTAATGATTTTACTATAACAATGCATTGGAAATAATTTTACTATAAAAATCAGTGGAAATGATTTTGCTACGGTTTTTCACTACTAAATTATATTGGAAATGTGTTTCCAATAGAAATGCATTGGAAACGAGTTTCCTATACAAATGCATTTGGAATGATTTTACTATAATGCATTGGAAATGACTTCAAAATCAAAATGCATTGGAAATTATTTTACTATAGAAATACCTTGAAGATTATTTCATAATGAAAATTCATTGGAAATGATTTTGCTACAAAAATATATTGGATATCATTTTTACTTTGAAATGCATTGTAAACGATTTTACTGTTCAAATATACTGGAAATGATTTTACTATAAAATGCATTGAAAATCATTTTACTATAAAAATGCGTGGGAAACGATTTAACTATTAAATACATCGGATATGTCTTCACTATTAAAATGCATTGGAAATCATTTTACTATAAAATACGTTGAAAATGCATTGGAAATGATTTTACTATAAAAATTAATTGGAAATGATTTCAATACAAAATTATATTGGACATGGGTTTTTACTTTTAAATGCAATCGAAACATTTTTACTACTAAATTATAGTCGAAATGATTTTACAATAAAAATGCATTGGAAAGGATTTCACTATAAAAATACGTTGAAAATCATTTCATAATAAAAATTCGTTGGAAATTATTTTGCTACAAAAAATATTGGAAATTATTTTTTACTTTAAAATGCAGTGGAAACGATTTTGGTAGTAAAATCGTTTCGAAATAATTTTACTATAAAAATGTATTGGAAATGATTTTACTATAAAAATACGTTAAAATAATTTTACTACAAAACTGCATTGGAAATGATTTTGACACAAAAATCTATTGGATATGAGATTTTACTTTTAAATGCATTCGAAACGATTTTACTACTAAAATATATTGGAAAAGATTTTACAATAAAAATACATTGGAAATGATTTTACAATAAAAATACATTGGAAATGATTTTACTATAAAAATACATTTGGAATGATTTTACTATAAAAATGCATTTGGAATGCGTTCACTATAAAAATGCATTGGACAGGACTTCACAATTAAAATGAATTGGAAAGAACTTCACTATAAACATGCATCGGAAATGAGTTTCCTATAGAATTCATTGGAAATGATTTTGCTATAAAAATACGTTGAAAATAATTTCATAAGGAAAATTTATTGGAAATAATTTTGCTACAAAATATATTGGCTGTCATTTTTTTTTACTTTAAAATGCATTTGAGACGATTTTAGTAGTAAAATCGTTTCGAAATAATTTTACTATAAAAATTGATTTGAAATGAGTTCACTATAAAAATGCATTGGAAAGGACTTCACTATTAAAATTCATTAGAAATGATTTTACTATAAAAATACGTTAAAAATAATCTTACTATAAAAATGCATTGGAAATGATTTTACTATGAAATACGTTAAAAATGATCTTACTATAAAACTGCATTGGAAAGATTTTGATACAAAAATATATTGGATATGAGATTTTACTTTTAAATGCATTCGAAACGATTTGGCTACTAAAATATATTGGAAATGATTTTACAATAAAAATACATTGGAAATGATTTTACTATAAAAATACATTTGGAATGATTTTACTATAAAAATGCATTTGGAATGAGTTCACTATAAAATGCATTGGACAGGACTTCACAATTAAAATGAATTGGAAAGAACTTCACTATAAACATGCATCGGAAATGAGTTTTCTATAGAATTCATTGGAAATGATTTTGCTGTAAAAATACGTTGAAAATAATTTCATAATGAAAATTCCTTGGAAATGATTTTGCTACAAAAATATATTGGTTGTCATTTTTTTACTTTAAAATGGATTTGAAACGATTTTAGTAGTAAAATAATTTACTATAAAAATGCATTTGGAATGAGTTCACTATAAAAATGCATTGGAAATGACTTCACTTTTGGAATGATTTTAGTATAAAAATATATTGGAAAAGACTTCACTATAAAATGCATTGGAAATGAGTTTCCTATAGAATTTATCGGAAATTATTTTGCTATAAAAATACGTTGAAAATCATTTCATAATGAAAATTCATTGGAAATGATTTTGCTACAAAAATATATGGATTATCATTTTTTACTTTAAAATGCATTGGAAACAATTTTAGTTGTAAAATCGTTTCGAAATAATTTTACTATAAAAAGAATTTGGAATGATTTTACTATAAAATGAATTTGGAATGATTTTACTATAAAATTGCATTGAAAATGATTTTATTATAAAATTTCATTGAAAATAATGTTCCTACAAAAATATATTGGATATGATCTTTTTAAAAAAAATGCATTGGAAACAATTTTACTACTAAAATATATTAGAAATCATCTTACTATAAAAATACATTGGAAATGATTTTACTATGAAAATACGTTAAAAATGATCTTACTATAAAAATGCATTGGAAATGATTTTGATCCAAAAATATATTGGATATGAGATTTTACTTTTAAATGCATTCGAAAGGATTTGGCTACTAAAATATATTAGAAATGATTTTACTATAAAAATTATTGGGAATGATTTTACTATAAAAATGCATTGCAAATGATTTTACAATAAAAATAAATTGTGGTGGTTTTGCTATATAATTGCAATAAGAAATGGTTTTACTATGAAATACATTCTGCGAAGATCATTAAAAATTTCAATTTATTTTCACAGTAAAACTAAGATAATTTTCTGATGCAAATCAATTTTCTTTTCTTTCTTCTTTTCTTTCTTTTTTCTTTTTCTTTTTCTTTTCTTTTTTACAACAATCACCATTTATTAACTCTACCATCTACCAATTCGTAGCGTTGTGTATGTATGTATGTTTTAACCGCTCTTTCTTTCTAATTCAAATCGTGTCTATGCGTTTGTGTCTCGCTTAAGAAAGCAGTAGTTTCTACATGCGTCCGTTTAATTGAATTAGACGATTTCCTAACATGTCGTTATATCCATACGCTTGTTACTTCGACCGGACGCGTTGTTTGTTACTGTAGGCGTTAATCCAGAAAGAGACATTATGCCGTTGAAGACTTTGAACATTTGAACAAAAATGTTAATATTTCTTCGCCTCAGCCGGGCAAAGTGAATCTAGCGTCTAAATTTAATTGAAAACTGTGGATTTTTAAGGTTATATATTATTTCTTTTTTATTATTTGACACAACTCACGCACCAAATTGAATTTTAAGTCTCATTTGAGCGACGACTCTTGCAAATGTCTTTAAAATATGCAAAATAATACATTCAGTATTTAACAAGTTGAAGGTGTGGATTGGGTAATAACTTGATTTTCATGACGAGGATGCCGTAGTTTGTAGTCAAGACTGCATTCATGAGATTCAGTAGAATCTCTTTTTAGTATGTAGCTTGTGTATTCTTTTCATTTACAATTATTTGGTTTTAAACTAAAGAGAGAAATAAAACTACAGTGATTTGGACTTCGTAAATGGTGCTTTTGATGGATAATAAACAGACGGTGACATATATACACACACACTTATATATATGGGAGAAATATGAGGAGGTTAATCCGACAATATGTGGAGAAAGTAGACAAACACGGGATGTTATGGAAACTGGATGTTTATTGTCGACGATGCAATGTTTCGGCCATCATCAGGACCAAAAGCCCAGTTCTAGCTTCAATGAAGGACATTTTCAGAATGGTGAAAAACAGTAGGTTGTCAGTAGGGACAGGGGTAGCTGGGGGGGATGGGTAGTGGATTTTCTTCCCTCTAAATGGGGAGTTTTATGTGGAGATGCAGGTGTTTGATCAGAATGTTTGGATTTTTCACCATTCTGAAAATGTCTTTCATTGAAGCTAGAACTGGGCTTTTGGTCCTGATGATGGTCTAAATGGCCGAAACGTTGCATCGTCGACAATAAGCATCCAGTTTCCATAACATCCCGTGTTTGTCTACTTTCTCCACATATATATATATATATATATATATATATAAGTAAAGTAAAGTAAAGTCGTTTGGTGTAGCCTAGAGTCGGTATCAGACAGACAGCGAGGGAGTCTATACCTTTTTTACTAGCGCTAGACCAAGGAGATCAATTTAGCATCTGAGGTGGAGCGCCACACCTTGCATCAGCTCCTCACTTTACCGCACATATACGTGCGCTACTCATACGTTGAGTTGGTGAGGGCCGGTATCGAACCAAAAACCTTGTGATTCCTTGCCGAGCTCGGTCGGTAGACCGTTCGGTTAGAAACCACAAGGTTCCTAGTTCGATGCCGGTCCTCGCTAACTCAGCGTATGAGTAGTACAGGGACCTGTGCGGTAAAGTAAGGAGCTGATGGCAGGTGTGACGCTCAACCTCAGATGTAAATACAATCTCCTTGGTCTAGCGCTATTGAAAAAGGGATAGACTCCCTCACTGATTGGCTGATACCGACTTTAGGCCATTCCGACAACGTCACACACACATATATATATACACACACACATACATATGTAAGTAGAAAAGTGGAAATGAATCCGACAATATGTTGAACGGATAGATGAATAAATGAGATAAAATGTTGAATGGATGAAAATGGTTTAATAAAATGCCAACACGTGTTTTGGCCGAGAGTTTGTCCATGTATACATTGTATTCTATTCGGTATTATGTTAAATAAGAATAATCATATTTCATTTCATATTTAAAATGATAATAAATAGAATACAATGCGTACATGGACAAAATTGGCCGAAACACGTGTTGGCATTTCATTGAACCATTTTTATCCATTCAACTTTTCTTTCCTTTTTTCTTAATCCTTTCAACATATATATATATATATATATATATATATATATATGTGTGTGTGTGTGTGTGTGTGTGTGTGTCTGTGTGTCTGTGTGTGTGTGTGTGTGAGTACATGAACAGGATATGACAAAAGATCAATTTTTAAGCAGTGTACTACTGGATTGAGTTCAGAACTTTACTTTTCGTATATATATATATATATATATATATATATATATATATATACGAGTTTTATTATTTGCTTACATGTTACCAGATGGACAGATCCTAGCCCTATAAGTTTGCTTTCAGAAAGGGATCTTTATCCCGAAATATTAAGAAAATAAATCAAAGTTAGACGAACTTCATAATAGTCTCATTTTCCTTTACACTTGGATTGTAATAGCCTTCAAAACCCCAAGCCACCGCCTTCTAGAACCCATATTATAAAAAGGGATGGGGCTTGCTATAAGGGCAATAACGTTGGGGCAATTATACAGGTGCTGGGCATATCGATTAATCGGAGGGGACCTCTCTGCCTGCCTGTCTAGGCTGCGTAAGGGTCTAAGTGGACTGCTGCATGCCATGGACTGCTCAACCACCTAGGTTCCATCCTTAAGCATTACGGGTCGACACCCACAGCCAACAGGTGGCCCCATTGGGGGAGTCTGCAAAGGTAGAGTCGGCGTATTCTAACGCCCAGTAGACAGGGCGGCTAAACATTCAAGTTGGTCTAGAATTTATGTTTCTACAATTTATTAAAAATTTTAGTTGGGACCCTCAAATTTTCCGGGGACTCATTCAAATCAAATCCATGCGTCCAGGACGCATTAAATTGAAAATCTATCAGAAGCACTGATTGCCATTACTCATTGCGCTAATAACCTTTATGATAGTTATACATCCAGCTATGGATAAATAGTTGAGCAGACTGGGCTTTCTAACTTTGGTCCTCCCTGTCGGCTGGGCGTTAGAATGCACCAACTGCACCTCTGAAGAGGGTAAGACTTCCCCAATGGGGCCACCTGTTGGCTGTGGGTGGCGACCGGTGATTCTTAAGGATAGAACCCAGGTGGATAAGCAGTTCAGGATTTAAAATACTCCACTTTGGCCCTATCGTGGGCTAGACGGGCGGTCGGAGAGGCCCCCTCCGATCAATCGGCTGGTCACATCAAGCCCTAGCACCTATATGATTTTCCCAACCCTATTGCCCTTATGGCAAGCCCCAACCCTTTTTATCATATGGGTGCTAGAAGGCGGTGGCTGCGGGTCTACATGTCCTGGGAATGACGTTAAACTCTATCTGATGGTGAGGTTCCAGGTTTGGGGAATGTGGAGCACCCCTTCATCACCATTGCTCCCTGGTCCACTCTAACCCGGAGTGGTAATACCTGTTAGGGTCCCATCTATGGGTTAAATAGAAAAATGTATTTATAAAAAAAAATGTATTATCCATTAAGAATTGATTTATTTCAAAACTTTATCGGCATTAAATGACCCACTGAGGTTGATATGCTGTAAAACAAAACAAAACCAAACCAAATCTAACTTTGGTATCGTAACCACTCTAGGAGAAGGAAAAGTTAATCCAAACCTGTTAAAATCCGCTTAAAAATAGAATTTGTGTTATATCCCACTCATGCAGAGGGTTGGTAAGTATTTGTATTAGTCTTGAAGCGAGCGTAATATCGAGATTGGGGTTCGAACTCGCTTACAACGATGTCCTTTTCTATTAAGCCTCAATAACTCCCCTTCAATTTCCCGCCTTCTAGGACCCATATGATAAAATGGGTTGGGGCTTGCCATTAGGCAATAGGGTTGGGGCAATTATATAGGTGCTAGGGCTTGACGTGACTAGTCGATTGATCGGAGTGGGCCTCTCCGACCACCCGTCTAGCCTAAATAAGGACCAAAGTGGCGAGTTGCAGTGGAGTGTTTGCCACCCACAGCCAACAGGTGGCCCCATTGGGGGAGTCTACTAAGGTGCTAACGCCCCAGCGGACAGGTGTTGCATATCATGCAACGGAAGAGGAAGCTTCCGGCAAAAAGACAAAGAGAAAGATAAAAATATATATTTAAAAAAAAGGGACAACGGAAGAGAGGTCTTCCGGTCAAGAAGCAGGGAGAAGATGAAGAAATAGATAAAAGAAAAAAGGAAAACGGAAGACTCCTCTTCCAGTGAAAAGGCGGAGAGAAAGATAAAGAAATATATAAAAAATGTCCGTTATCAGATCAAAAGATAAAAATGCGTGGGCATATTTATTGTACATAAAGGCTGGCGGATGAAGGGTGTCAGTCAGTCCTCAGTGAGCAGCCGAGAAGGTAACCTTATAGCCTCTCAATCCCCTTGGGCATTTCCATTGTGAACACTCGTCGCCGCCCTCAACAAACTCTCGGGCATTTTCATTGATGACGCTCTGCACCCCTCACCACAAACACACCGAAGAATATAAAGACGGGTCCTATTTTTATATACACGTGTCTGTGGGTTCATTGAAGTCCAGTAGTCGGCTAAACAACACAGGGCGGTTATAAATATTATATAATAATATATATATTTTAGGGAATAAGTGCTTAATTGGAGTCGGACCTAATTTTGAAAATTAATTAATTAATAATGAATTAGGCGGGAATACCTATTAAATGTATGGCTAAACAAATCGAGAAAAATCAATCTCTGTATGCACACCTCGGCCCACCAGGCCTCATCAGCAGAGCTACAGACCGGAAGACCGCCCTGTGCGTGATTTGAAACCGGACTGCCAAGCTGACAGGCCGATCCCATAACCTCCACACTAAACGGACCTCTTAGATTTTATGATTTGTTTAGAGTAGGTTAATATTCCTCTTCTAGTGACTTTTATTACACGACGATATGATAAGTTGTAAACAAGGTTTGTTTAGAATGGCTTTTTGCCGATAATTTTTGGAAGAATAAGTGCTTAATTGGAGTCGGACCTAATTTTGAAAATTAATTAATTAATAATGAATTAGGCGGGAATACCTATTAAATGTATGGCTAAACAAATCGAGAAAAATCAATCTCTGTATGCACACCTCGGCCCACCAGGCCTCATCAGCAGAGCTACAGACCGGAAGACCGCCCTGTGCGTGATTTGAAACCGGACTGCCAAGCTGACAGGCCGATTTTAATATATATATTTATATATGGAAGGAGGTCCTTTAATGTATGAAATCAAATGAATTCTTTTGGCTTCATCCTCTATTAAAACTTGCTCAACCTTATAACCACTGAGCCATGACAAAGGTTCACCATTTTATAGGTCTTATTCCCATCCAGTCATGTATCTAGCCACCCTGATTATCACTTCGGTGGGAGGAGTTAGTTTAGTCAAACCCGGACATTTGTAGCTTAATTGTCACTTATAGCAGTAGGACTTTAAGTACTACCAAATTCATGTCACGTGATTAGTTTATAACAGTAGGACTCGAATGCTTTGTAATTAATCTTGTTACAAAAAATCAATATCATTTTTTATTGTTTTGTTTAGTTTTTTTTTTCTTTTTGTTAAACAGTAACACTCGAACGCTGTACTTGATAGGCTCTTATGATAAACTTTAATTTCTTTTTGTTTTTGCTATTTTGTTTTCTACTCGAACACTTCTTTATTATATTATTATTAACTAGCAAATATATGCACCCTCCGGGTGCAAGTATTTAAGTTTTAATGTAATAAAATATTAGATTAAATCAGAAAAGGCTAATGAAACTAATTAAGAATTCAGATAAAAAGATTTGAAACGAGAGGGTATAATGAAAAATAAAACAACTGAAACTTACTCTTCATCATTCCGTTTTTCAATGCTAAATTTTCCTAATTTAACTATTTACTTAAAATAGGAAGTAAAGAATAAAATTACAGTTATTTCTTCTTGTTAATGGATTTTTTTAAAAGATTTATTCACGAGATTTTTGGTCATATTCATTAAGATCAAGCCAAACAATTTTGAAAATCAATTAATAACTAAGCACATATTTATTAAAAT
>CM042177.1:6851113-6858613 GCA_023376005.1 Doryteuthis pealeii
GAGAAGAGATAAAACCCAACTATTGTTGGGACTTTTTTAAAAAATAAGATTAAGTTATATTAGAAGATTTGTGTGTTCTATTTTTTCTGGGTCACCCTCTAATATTATGTTACTCAACTAGGGGGGTAGGATTAGGGTGTAGGGTTAGGGTTAGGTTTTAGGGCTAGGGTTAAAATTAGAGATAAAACATGTTTTATGATAGACTCAAAGATTCTATCCGTATTAATTGGGAAAACAAAGAAAAACAGAAGCAACACACAGACATACAAGAGAGCGAGAGAGAGAGAGAGAGAGAGAGAGAGAGAGAGAGAGAGAGGAGAAGAGGGTAAGAAGGAGAAAAGTGAGAGACGGAAAGAGAGACAGGTGAAAGAGAAAAAAAGAGAGAGGGGGGCAGAGAGAGAAAAAGAGAGAGAGAGTGAGAGAGAGAAAGAAAGAGAGAGGAGTCAGAGAGATAAAAAGAGAGAGAGGGGTGAGAATGAAAGAAAGAGAGAGGAGGTCAGAGAGAAAAAATAGAGAGAGAGAGAGAGAGAGAGAAAGAGAAAGACAGAGGTGGTCAGAGAGAGAGAGAAAGTGTAAAACTAAACATTAAGTTAAAATAGCTAAATTATGTGGGGTAATTCCCTGTCAAATAATCCAGAAAAAAGTAAAATTGTCACCCAACCCCTTACCCCTTCAATTTTTCTGAAATTTTTCCAGGTGTGGACCAGGTTAAAGTTAGATAATTCCCCAAATTTGAGCTTCCAATTCGAAAAATTGACCGAGTTATGTGGATTTTAAACTCGAAAAACTTGAGGGGCGAGAAAAATGGTAATATTTTGTATATATATTTTGTCTATAAAATGAGTTTATTAACCTAATCATATCAGTAATGCTTGTATAAATTCTAACCCAAGACAATACCTTTCATCCTGCTAAAGAATATATTTCCACAATTAAATCATTAAAACTACATTTACATTATACATACTAGTACAAAATAAAAAACACCCTCCGGGCGATGTAAAAATAGATTTTTGAAACATTATTGCCTGAGGGTGGGAGTTAAAAATTAAATGTCAGCGAGTTTGTACCCTAAGTAATTAAAATCATCAAATTCATTAAAGGATTAAAAAATAAAACAATTTGGAATGTAAACTTTAAATATGTATTAAAATAAAACAAACTATATATAGATATATAATACCAGTCATGTATTTATTAAAACTTGTTTTAAAAAAGAATGAGGACTATCTAATGTTGCATGTTCAAATTTTGAGTGTATTTATTCTATGTTATGATGGTTTTGGGAAATGTGACGTAAGCAGTGACGTAATTTTTGTCACAGACAAAAACCGGAAGCGAATCTCCATTATTAATAGATAATATCCCTACGATGGACGTTCCGTGAAGTAAAATTGTTCCTCACTAAGTGCTCAACTAATGTCATCTTGTATTCAATTACTATTTTAAAATTCAACATAAATTTAAATATATATAAAAATAAAACAAATTAAATGTATAAATAATATATGTATTTATAAAAAATGTCTTAAAAAAGAATAAGTACCTTCTAAGTTGGCATACTCAAATTTTGAGTGCATATGATATAAGATTGTTTTTTATTATATACTAGAACCGGTTGCCCGGCATCGCCTGGGTAGAGTAATTCGCAGATCCATTATTACTGAATCGTGAGGTGGATCCCCACAGTATGTCCCATTAAAATCCCCACGTAAAAAAGACCTTGCATTGATCCAGCCACTCTGAAAATAAAAAATTAATGTCTACTATTTAAAATATTAAAGGCAAAAAAAATGTCCATACTGTTATCATTCAAATTTTTTTATTATTATTAACTTCAAATCTTCATTATTTTTACCCAGAAAGCAAGATCTGGCAATAGTGAATGTGTATATATATTTACTTTGTCGTTAAATTGTTTTATTTTTGTAGTTTCCTCCGGACATACATACACATAACAGCCCTTTATATATGTATAGGTATTGACGATTTTGGGTAATGATTCGGAGCTTCTTGTCAAGTTGAGCAGTTTTTACGATCGCTGCAGAACAAATAAGCTATTGCGATACGTCGAACACATATGTTGTCTTCTTCAGAACATTTCAAAATTAATAGAATCAGGTTAATACTATTTACATTCACAGGCTACTTGTGTTAAATGACAAATTAAGAAGAGAAAAAACAATTGCCACAACAACACAATATTATTTCGCAATTTCCTATAAGGATGTTACATAATTCATAGGTAGCCTTTGAATTGTGTACGTTGTGTAATTAGATTAGAATTTGAATTGAGTTCGTTGAAAAATCAAAATCGGAGGGAGTTGAATGGAAAGTTTCTGTCGACAAGCAGATGGTGACGTCCAAAACCCGCTAATGGAAGCGTATGACAGAAATCAGTTTTAGTTAGCAGTTGCCGATAGTCACTCACCAGCAGAAGACATTATTGTCGTTCTCAAGATGCCACTTCTCATCCGCACGGTTTGTGAATGCTTTTGGGCTGGGGTTTCTTTTAATAAAGGCTATAAAGAAAACAACAAAGTCTTGTGTACTAATTAATCAACAATAAATGAGCAGACATCCAGCCCGAACAGAGAAAGAAATCAACCCACAGAATAAATCCCAAAGGAAGATGGCGAACGACGAAGTTCAAGAAGCAGTGAAAAGTATGAATTAGTCATTATCCCCTCATCCTGTCCCTCACTCGCAATTTATATACGTGAGATAAACGGGTATATAACAAGAGGCGAAGAATTTGGGACTGTACAAAATTTAGATAAATCTATAACTATGAATATATTAAATGAAAACTTTTAGAAATTCACAAATTATTCAAAACTAAATACGGAATAAACTATCTATAGGAAATTCAATAAATACTTGCAAATATTTACATTTCATTAGAGAATATACAAATATACAGAGGTGACACCAACTATATATATATATATATATATATATATATATATATATATATATATTTTCAAAATTATTATGCAAATGAAATAAACCTCAATAAGTCAAAAACATCTTAACTAATATTTGTTAAATCTAAGCACGTCTCTTTCCGTCCTTTCAACAATATTTTACTAAATTCTATGCCATTTTTTATGGTTGTTTATTTAGATATTTGGAATTTGCAAAATGGACTATGCAGACTAAATATTACCTTAAGACTTCTGAAATCTAACAAACCGATTTTAATGTTTTGAACATAGTATATGTTGAAACAGGTAAAGACAGGGATCAAACAAATGCCGAAAAATAAAAGATAACAAAATTATTGAATGGGGGAGTGTATCCCCTTTTCACTAGTGTTGATCAATTCTTTATGATTTAATAAACTTTTATTGAAGTCGTCGGGGCGGCCTAATGTCGGTATCAGCCAGACAGCGAGGGAGTCTATCCCCTTTTCAATAGCGCTAGACAAAGGAGATTGTTTCAGTGTCTGAGGTGGAGCGTGACACCTACCATCAGCTCTTTAATTTACCGCACATATCCCTGTGCTACTCATATGCAGAGTTAGCGAGGGCCGGTATCGAACACGAAACCTTGTGGTTCCTAGCCGAACGCTCTACCGATTGAGCTATACCGGCCATTTTTATTGAAGTAAAAGGTGATTATTTGGGGTTGCTTTATTTATTTATTTATCTATCTATCTACTGTCTGTCTTTATATATATATATATATATATATATATATATATATATATATATATATATATAAGCAGACAGTTAGATAGATCTATAGATAGATGATAGATAGATAGATAAAGCAACCCCAAATAATCACCTTTTACTTCAATAAAAAGGGCCGGTATAGCTCAGTCGGTAGAGCGTTCGGCTAGGAGGCGCGTGGGCTAGTGGTTAGAGTCGTGGGAAATGGACTCGTCGATTCGAGTTCAATTCCTAGACGAAGCTGTTGGCATTTCACATAGCGCTAATACCCTTGGGAAAGGTATGAATCTACATATTCTCCCTCCGTCTATGGGTTAAATAGTAGGGCAGACTGGGCCCTTCAGCCGTGGGTAGGTAACCAATCTAGGAGAGGGATAAATCTGAATTCAAAATTCCCTCCAGCTATGGGTTAATAGTAGGGCAGACTGGGCCCTTCAGCCGTGGGTAGGTAACCAGTCTAGGAGAGGGATAAATCTGAATTCAAAATTCCTCAGGTCGGTTGTTGATTGGGTTTGTGGCAACCCTTGATGCATCAATTATTTCCTATCGACTGTGCCAAAAAGTGTGGATGGTCCAACACAAGCCTTCACCACTATAAACAAACCACTGTGTGGGTGTTCATTGTGTGTGTGAACCCTCATGCGTCGAAAATCGACGAGAGAGTCCATAATACCATAATATATATATATATATATATATATATATATATATATATAGAATGAATAGAAAATAAATGAGAAAAGTATTGGCATGAAAAGGTGCTCAATGCTAATAAAGCAGAGCAGATTTATAATCAATGGTAATGGTATTATGGATGATTTAAACTCATAACTTTAAGTTTGACTTATCTGAAGATTGCATAAGCATGAAACTTAAAGTTAAGATGTTAAATCATCCATTATACCATTACTGTTGATTATATATATATATATATATATATATATATATATATATATATATGAAGTGTTCAAACGATGTGTTTGAAATGGCGAAGGCCGACAATTTTTAGGGAGATTATGTGCTTAATTAAAGTCATACCTAATTTGTTAATTAATTAATTATAATTAAAGGAATTAGGCGTGCATATAGGTTTAAATGTAAAGCGTAAACAACTCGAGAAAAAGTCGATCTCTGTATGTACATTTCAGCCCATTAGGCCTCATCAGCAGAGCTATAGACAGGGCAGTGCTGTGTGCCCGATTCGAACTCTACCTGTCAGGCTGACAGGCGGACATTCTAACCACTACACTAGCTGGCTTCTCCAGAATCTCTCGTTTATTTTAAACCCCTAATTCCTTTAATTATAATTAACTAATTAACAAATTAGGTATGACTTTAATTAAGCACATAAGCTTCCCAAAAATTGTCAGCCTTCGCCATTTCAAACACATCGTTTGACCACTTCATACTGTCGTGCTATAAGTCACCCAAAAAAGTGCGATATACATATCAGTTTAAAATAAACGAGAGATTCTGGGGAAGCCAGCTAGTGTAGTGGTTAGAATGCCCGCCTGTCAGCCCGACAGGTAGGGTTCGAATCACGCACAAAACACTGCCCTGTCTATAGGTTTGCTGATGAGGCCTAATGGGCTGAAATGTACATACAGAGATTGACTTTACATTTAAACCGATATGCACGCCTAATTCCTTTAATTATAATTAATTAATTAACAAATTAGGTATGACTTTAATTAAGCACATAATCTCCCTAAAATATATATATATATATATATATATATATATATATTGAAATGAGAAAAATCTAAAAGATAGTTAAAAAAAAATAGCACACAAGACAAGATTTAAATTGTTTCAAATTTACAAATATTATCTGTTCATAATTGTCAAATTCTTATGACATATTCAGTGCAGCATGAAAAATCTTTCTGATATAACTGTATTAATTATTTTTTTATATATAAAATTTCATATATATATATATATATATATTATATATATATATATATGTGTGTGTGTGTGTGTGTGTTTGTGTTTGTGTATGTGTGTGTATGTGTATGTTAGTGCGTGCGTGCGTGTATGCGGATGTGTAGAAATGTTTTTCATTTATCCATATATCTTTCTGAATATATACCTGTCTATTTGTTATCTATCTATCTATCTATCTATCTATCTGGAAGACTAGAAAAGATTAATGTTCCGTGTTGTTTAATAACACCTGCCTACAAAATAAATTGCTGCCAAAATGTACAACATCTATCTATCTATCTATCTATCTATCTGGTTGATTTCCTAGTGATATAGCAATGTGTATATATATATATATATATATATACATATAGAGAGAGCGACAGAGACAGTGAGAGAGAGACAGACAGATAGAGGGGGAGAAAAGGTGAATGAGGGAGAGAGACAGAAAGAGAATGTGAGGCAGGGAGGAAGAAAGTGAGAAAGTGGATGAGTGATGGAGAGAAAGAAAGTGGGTGAATCTGGGAGAGAGAGAAAATGAGTGATTGAGGAAGAGGGGATGAAAGATAGAAAGCTATGGGGAGAGAGGGAGAGACAGAGACAAAGTGAGTGAGGGAGAGACAGAAAGAGACAAAGCATATGAGTGAGTAAGAGTCACCAAACATTACCCGGGGAGAAAGCATTTTTTGGAAAAAAGAAAAGACCAAGATAATCGTACCAACCAAAAATAATCTATTGGTACAATATTTGGCCAAAAGAAAAAACAATTTATATGCATATATATATAAGATATATATATATTTATACAAAGCCGCCAGGAAACTAAAGATAATAAGTAAAAAGTGCTCAATACCATAGTAGAGCAAATAATAAAGATACATCTAATGATGGTAGGTGTGGCGCTCCACCTCAGTCGCCAAAACAATCTACTTGGTCTAACGCTAGTGAAAAGGGGGTAGACACCCTCGTTGATTGGCTGATACCGACTTTAGGCCGCCCCGACGACTTTACTTTACATAACAATTCTGCAATAGTGACGATTGGAGAGAGAGATGAGAGAGAGAGAGAGAGAGAGAGAGAGAGAGAGAGAGAGAGAGCCATGGATATCCGTGCTCCCTGAACGAATTCATGATGAGGATGATGATAGCAATTGGTCTAGGGAAAGGAAACTCTAAATTTAAACCAGACCAGGAGACAAATACTTAAATCTAGCCAGAGAGCTCGAAAAAACTGTGGACGTGAAGAAGACGGTGATACGAATTGTATTCAGTTCACTTGGAACGGTCCTCAAGGTTTTGAATAGAAAAAAAAACTGGGGGAATTGGAAATCAGCGGGAAAATGGGGATCAGCTTGATCTCACCACTGTTAAAATCAACTAGGATATTTAATTAATTTTTGATATTACATTTATATCAAATATTTATGATAATAATATGTTAATAATAATAATATAATGTTAAAAATATATATACGATAATAAATTATAATATTAATTATAATATATTAATATAGTATATTGAATTATAATATTAATATTAATATTGTATATTAAATTATAATATTAATAATAACATATTAATATAGTATATTATACAATATAATATTATAGTATATTTTATAATATTAATATAGTATATTAGATAATAATATTAATAAAAAATATATTAATATAGTATATTAATTGATAATAATATTGATAATAATATAGTATATTTATATAATATATTACTCAGCATATGAGTAGCACAGGTAAAATAAGGAGCTGATGGTAGGTGTGGCGCTCCACCTCAGATGCTAAAAAACAATCTTCTTGGTCTAGCGCTATTGAAAAGTGGATAGACTCCCTCGCTGACTGGCTGATACCGATTTTAGGCCGTCCCGTCGACTTTACTTACT
>CM042177.1:6863613-6873613 GCA_023376005.1 Doryteuthis pealeii
AGCCTTCTAACTCTCTTATCTAATTTCTTGGAATTTTTGAGATGAGGTTTGATAATTAGTATTATTTGTATCATTCGGACTATTGTCCTCATCTTCATTGTTATTTGTACAACGCTTCGGCCAATGTGCCCTCTGGGTATTTCCTGTCAGACTCGGGAACCTTCTTGTTGTAATCGGGAGCCATCACGGAACTTTGAACCTAACCCTTTATTCAGTCCATGGGGGTATCCTGTTCTCATTCTGCTTACAGAATCATACATAAGTGAATAGGTAGATATTCAAAGTCATAACAAGACATTAGGTTCATAAGTTCCCAAAATTCACACTGGATTATCCAATTAGACACATAGCCTAGTGGATAAAGGAGTTCTAAGTGACAGTCCGACATGAAATACCTGAAAAAGGCCGGAGGGCACATCAGGTGAAACGTTGTACAGATAACAATGAAGATGAGGGCAATAGTCCGAATAATACTAAAAATTATACAATGAGATTTTCAGATTAAAATTTAGCTAATCATATGCAGACTTATTGAGCCACATCTATCTATACATATTTAAAGGGAAGTTAGTGTGTATGTATGTATGTATGTATGTCCGGATGAAACTATAAAGATTATAACGATTAGAAATTATCTCAACAAATGCATACCACTTGAAAACCGAGGAATATCTTTAGGAATTATATGAGCTTCCTTACCCTTTCAGCTATGCGTTAAATACGAGTGTGACTCAAAAAGTAATGAATTTTTCTTTATTTCATGTGAAGTTTAAAAAAAAACAAACTAAGGCCTACATTGAGACCCTAACGAGACTCAGACAAAGTATCCGACGAGTAAGACCTAACTTGCCCATCGACAATGCCCGACCACACACACGCATCATGACAAGGGAGAAAATGGCCTCATTCGGGTGGACAACTTTACCGCATCCTCCATACTTACCAGATTTAGCGCCTCTAGACTATCATCAGGTTTTGAGAGGCAAACATTTTTTCAGTGATGAGGAAGTGAAATCTATAGTGAAGAAGTGGCTCAAAGTACAGTCAATAGAATTATATGGGACAGGAATACATGCTCTCATTCAAAGGTGGGACATTGCTATTGAGAGAAACGGTGACTATGTGGAGAAGTAGGCATGTGATCCACAGAGGACCAGCTTCATTTTGATGTATGATACAGGTTCCTGTATTGGTAATTATACCTGTCCTAAACAAAATGGCATTACATTTGATTTACCTACGCAGAGAAGTAGGGATATGATCCACAGAGGACCAGTTTCATTTTGATGTATGATATATGTTCCTCTGTTGATAATTATACCTGTCGTAAACAAAATGGCATTACTTTTTGACTAGCCTATGTGGAGAAGTAAGGATGTGATCCACAGAGGACCAGTTTCATTTTGATGTATGATACATATTCCTGTGTTGGTAATTATACCTAAAATAAATAAAATGGCATTACTATTCTGACTCACGATCGTAGTACTATTACTGTTCTTTTAAGAGGATGGTTTTGGTATTAAATAACCCACAAATATTCCGCCCTGTCGCTGGGGCGTTAGAATGCACCGACTGCACCTCTGCAGAGGGGTAAGACTCCCCCAATGGGACCACCTGTTGGCCGTGGGTGGCGACCCGTGATGCTTAATGATAGAGCCCAGGTGGATGAGCAGTTCATGACATGCAATACTCCACTTTGGCCCTATCTTGGACTAGACGGGCGGTCGGAGAGGCCCCCTCCGATCAATCGGATGGTCACGTCAAGCCCTAGCCCCTATCTGATTTTCCCAACCCTATTGCCCTTATGGCAAGCCCCAACCCCTTTTTATCATATGGGTGCTAGAAGGCGGTGCTGCGGGTCTACATGTCCTGGGAATGACGTTAAACTCTATCTGATGGTGAGGTTCCAGTTTTGGAGGTTTGGGGAATGTGGAGCACCCCTTCATCACTATTGCTCCCTGGTCCACTCTGACCCGGAGTGGTAGTACCTGTTAGGGTCCCATCTGTGGGTTAAATAGAAAAATGTATTTATAAAAAAAATTGTATTATCCATTAAGAATTGATTTATTTCAAAACTTTATCGGCATTAAATGACCCACTGAGGTTGATATGCCGTAAAACAAAACAAAAACAAAAACAAAACCACAAATATTGATATGCCATTAAACAAAGAAACCAAATCAAACCAAACCAAAACAACATTCACGATATCCTCATATTTTTTAATAACTGGGGCGTGTAATGGCATTCACGAGAATCATGTTGCAAGAGACATGGCTCTATTATGTGGCCCGAAGTTAATTTCAATTTTTTAAGAAAAGAAAAGCGATTCAGTTTGTAAGGAACTTTGATTTGCAGCGTGTTATGAGATTGTCTAAGACTGATCAGCTTAAAGTATTAAGACATCTGACCCCAGGGTCAGTCGGTGAGGAGTGAGCATTGTGAGTTACTTTTTTTTACGCTAGAGACACGGTTATCAACTGCTCGTACATCATCGTCCGGTGACATGTGACATTTCGAATTGGATGGATAGTCCCCAGGGTTTTATAGCCGACCTCCTTCTCTTCTCTTCCCTTCCCTTATCAGGGAAATCGTCCGGGAGTCTCTTTTCCCCTATTTTTTTTTGTATTCGAATCGACGGGAGAGAAGTTCCTGGTCCATGTTGCATAGTGACGGACACGCCAACCGAAAAGGATTTTGATGGATAGGCGGGATGGAACAAATTTAAGGGAAGGATTTAGATTTTATCTTTTTTTTTCTTTTGGTACCGGAGATCCGGGGGGATTTGACAGGTTTGATTTTAACGTTTCGAAGCACTTGAGCAATCATGCTCTACACTTGTATTAACTTTCTCATAGACTCAAAAACACACACACACGCACACACACACGCACACACACACTCACACAACACACCACACACACACACACACACACACACACACACTCATATATATATATATATATATGTTGAAACAATGAATAAAGGAAAGAAAGTATAGAATGGATAAAATAGGATATTTTAATCAATTTTACTTACACGGGTTTTGGTCAGGAGTACATTATTCAAACTATTATTATTTTTAAATAACCAAATGAAATGAAATAATAATAATAGAAAAAAAGTAGAAATGTTCCGCACACAAAAAAAATTCGACCTTCATCAGAGTAAATCCTTATTTGAAATGAAATTCGTTGGAAAAACTCCTGGCCGAAACACGTGTAAGTAAAATTGATTAAAATATCACGTGTAAGTAAAATTGATTAAAATAAGTAAGTAAAATTGATTAAAATATCCTATTTTATCAATTCTATACTTTCTTTCCTTTATTTATTTTTTCAACATACCGTCGGATTCACTTCCATTTGCATTTTACACACACACACACACACACACACACACACACACACATATATATATATACATATATATATATATATATATGTGTGTGGTGTGTGTGTGTGTGTGTGTGTGTGTGTGTGTGTTGGCAAGCTTCCGTCAGCGAAAGACGATGGTATAGTGTCCAAAGATGTTTTATTTATTTATTTATTTTAACTACGTAGCCTATGTGGGTTGATATAGAGGATGTGCTGTTGCCGAAGCATCAGATCCCCCCTCTCCACACTGCCGCTGTGGAGGAAAGTTAAGAGACTAATTCTTCGTTAGAGAAGAGTTATCTCCCCTTGTTGTTGTTGGCATCCTTACATCTGCAAAAGACGATGGTGTAGTGTCCAATTTTTTTGTGGGGGGGGGAGTAGGTAGCCTGGATGGGTTGATATGGTAGATGTTCTGTTGCCTCTCCACACTGCCGCTGTGGAGGAAAGTTAAGAGACTAATGCATTTCGGCAATGCCAGTGTCGCAGTAGTTGCTGTGTAGCGCTGAAGTTCAGCGTTACACCGGCTCCGGATTTGTTTTCGGGGTTTATTCCCTTAACGCTCCTGGGGATCGTATAAAGCTGCTCGGCAGCGGTGGTTTTATAACAACTTTTCTGTATTGTAGATGGATTGACGACCAGGGCCAGGGAGCAGCAGCTACCCAACTTTTGTGTGTAGTACGTGTGCAAATCCTTCTAATGTCTGTATGGATGGTGGTTGGCTCCCCTAGAGCTCACTCGTCTCTTTTCAGCTCTTGAAAAACAATATATGTATGTATATATATGCATGTGTGTGTATGTGGGGGTGTCCCATTGGCGCTTTAGCCTTTCCGCTTCAGTGGCATTAGTACATTATCCAAGAGTGTTCAATATACCATAAACATAGTTACAATAATTATAGAAACTAGCAAATATATGCACCCTCCGTAGGGTGCAAGTATTTAAGTTTTGATATAATAAAATATGATATTAAATTAGAAAGGCTAATGAAACTGACTAAGAATGCAGATAAAAAGATCTGCAACAGAGGGGGTATAATCGAAAAATAGAACAACTTTGAAACTAACTATTCCATCATTTTCCATTACTCCCCTCTTTCATTGGTAAATTTTCCTAATTTAACTATTTAGTTAAAATAGGAAGTAAAGGATAATATTACAGTTATTTCTTCTTGTAAATAAATTTCTTTTAAGATTTATCTACGAGATTTTTGTTTATATTTCTTAAGATAAAACCAAACAATTAGAAATCAATAATACCAAGCACATATTTATTAAAATAAAATTTTAAATATCAATATGCAAATTAGCTTTCTTGTTCAAACTGTAAACCGCTATTTTGTTGTATATATAAATACAATTGCATGTTATTAGTACGTAGTTATGGTCAACAGTATTATTAATGTAAAACAATTTTTATTTATAGCTGAAGGTTATGAAATCATGGAGAATTTGACGTAAATAATTAAGGGAATTGTGACTTGAGTAGTAATATAGTTTCGGTTACAGACAGAAAAACACACAATTCCATTAAAATAATAAATATTGGTTCTATCACGACTCTATAGAATCTCTTCATGTCTCTACATTATATTGAACGAACGTTTGAATGTTTGGCAATGTTCTACTTAGGAAGAGTGTTCTATTTAGGAAATCTTTTTGTTGGGAGGGAGAGGGTCTTCCCCCTCTACAGGGCGTACAATCGGCGTATTCTAATACACGTCGACAAGGTGTCATAATAAAGTGAGGACCTAGAGACATTAGTATAGACGAGTCAATGTCATTTCTGGAGGGTGCAAGTGCAACAACGCCCGTATTCACCAGACATACTTGCAAACGTGTGTCACATCCTACCCGTGTTGAACGGCTTGGGTAAATACCCACCTATATATTTAGGTGTCCTAATGTGGGGTAATGGTTAGTAAGCTTACCTTACAGACCCATTACTAATGAATTGAAATTTCGATCCTCACTGGATGCCCCATATTTGTTACCTTGTGTCACAACGTACCCGTGGCTTACGGGTTGGGTAAATACCTACCTACGTAAAAAAAAATCCCTATGGGAAGGATTTGTCACAAGATCACAGCTATGGTGAGTCCAGCTAGGATCGAATCCGCCTTTCAGTTGTAACGGATCTGCGAGACTAGCTTACTAACCATTATACCACGACGAGACGCCTTACATGCCTACGTATATATTTCATACTGCGGTCTGCGTATGTAGTCATGCGTATTCTGTAGTTAAAATGTTATCAAATTGAAATGGATAATGTTCCTTGCTTGAAAAATAATAGAACAAAGTAATTTTTTATATTCTTGTCTAATTTTAGTGAATTAGAGGTTTTTTTCTGAAATCTAATGTGTGGAATTAAATGTGGTTTTAACTTCATCACCTAATACCACTTCTGAGTCCTCAGAAAAAGCTACCGAACGCAAAATAATATATAGAACAAATTCCAACAAAGAGTTATATAACAGTATACAGACATTCAACATAGAACACAAAACAGCTAGGTTGAAAGTCCTATAGAAAAAACAGTCCTGAAAGAGTCAAGAATTAAGCGAAGTGATGAAAGTCCTACATTAAAAAGTTGTAATTTACTTCATACAGGATCCACATAGTGATCATCTCCATGCAGACATGGAAGTAAAAAGACACGCGTCTAACTCGACTTTTCAAAGGCTGGCGGACCAAACACCTCTATGGAGATAGGTATAAGACGGGCCGCGTAAAGGCTCACTTATAAGCCTATAGTTGGAGTGCAAGACAGAGGCAGAACTTATCAAGTGCATATCTTTAGAATCCAAGATGAAATAAAGAGTTAGTTATCCTTGGACTGTGTTTAAATAGCCAGGTTGTAACGCCCCCTAGGAGCAAACCCTGGCAGCAAAGGAGGATAACCCTTTGCCAATTTCTACCCCATCCAAACAAGGGAAGATAATCGCTACAGCAGAAAACGAACGGGGGTATTATTTTATAACCAACTCTATATTATAATGCACTAGAAGCGGCTACCCTGCACCGCCTGAGTAAAGTGGAGTGAGTTAATCTCGCATATACATTATTACTGAATCATGAGTTGGATCCTCGCAGGATGCCCCAATAAAATCTTTATATAAAAAGACCTTGCATCGATTGATAGGGGCTGGTCAGAAAACAGTGCTCCGAAACTCTGAACAGAAAAATTAATGTATGCCATTCAAAATATTAAATGCAAAAATAAAATTCAATCCATTACTATTTAAATATCATTTTTTAATTATCTCCACGAATATAAATCAAATAGTCGTTATTTTTGTTCTAAAAGCAAGATCTGTGTATGTGTATATGTTGCATACTGGCGTCGAAATCTATACGTTATATAGAGGCTTCTTCAAACTCATGTCGCTAAATTCGGCGTACGTACCGTAGCGGGTATCGTCACTAACCCTAGACGATATATGCAGTGGTCGCTTAATGAAATCTACAACACATGGTTATAGTAGGAGTTTTTACTTTATTTCTTCTTCTCGGCTGTACGTTAGTGGGTGGCGAGCGTTGACAATGGGAAATGCCCAAAGGGTTGACGATGACTACTACTACTGCTGGCATGGGGAGGTAAAGGGGGCTGGTGGTGTCTCATCGCCCTTGGCCGCGACGGACCGTGAGCGTCGGTCACTCAGTTCGCCGTCCGCTGTCTGACTGTCTAACTGACGACGACCCTCTGGCTTTTGTATTGACGACACGCCTACGCATTTTTATCTTTTGACGGACCTTTGTTATATATTTCTTTATCCTTTCCCTGCTTCCTTGACCGGAAACCCGCTCTTCCGTTTTTAACTTCTTTTCGCTTTTGTATTGACGACACGCCTACGCATTTTTATCTTTTGACGGACCTTTGTTATATATTTCTTTATCCTTTCCCTGCTTCCTTGACCGGAAACCCGCTCTTCCGTTTTTAACTTCTTTTCGCTTTTACCGGGAAAAACATCCTTTGTCATTTTTTTCGTCTTTTCTTTGTTTAATTTAACCAGAAATTCCTATTTTCGTTTGTACAATATACAACATATATACATTTACCTTGTCATTAATTGTTATATTTTTAGTTTCCTCCGGACATGCATACACACAACTGCCCTTTAAATTAATATAGATTAGTGCATCCATGGATACACTAACACGCAAAGATCGGTAAGAAAAGATGAACAACTAACTCGCATTAACAATGTGCGCATGAATGTTTAATAGATACACATACAACAAAAAATCCCGATACACTTGGCTTTTACCTCATCTATTATCCTTTTAGAGGTCTTGGTGATAGTTCTGATGGACATCTACTTCTAGAAAGGGTTGGAGTCGTGCTGAATAGCTTCCATTTGTAAATTATTCATCTTAAAGTTGATGAGTGGAACTGCAATCTTTTTGAGATGCTCTTAGAGTTGTTCCCAGTCTGAAGAAAAGTCAGTACATTTTTCTTGATGTCCTTTATAATATAATTTTCTCTCCCCATTTTATTCTGTGACACATTAGATTAGCTGGTGCCGTTATACTATGTGTCCTACCTTTTCGATTCTGTTATACTATGTGGCATATCTTTTTGATTCTGTTATACTATGTTGCCTACCTTTTTTATTCTGTTATACTATGTGGCCTATCTTTTTGATTCTGTTATACTATGTGGCCTATATTTTTTATTCTGTTATCCTATGTGGCCTACCTTTTTGATTCTGTTATACTATGTGGCCTATCTTTTTGATTCTGTTATAGTATGTGGCCTACCTTTTTGACTCTGTTATACTATGTGGTCTGCCTTTTTGATTCTGTTATACTATGTGGTCTACCTTTTTGATTCTGTTATAATATGTTGCCTACCTTTTTGATTCTGTTATACTATGTGGCCTACTTTTTTGATTCTGTTATACTATGTGTCCTACCTTTTTGATTCTGTTATAGTATGTTGCCTATCTTTTTGATTCTGTTATACTATGTGGCCTACCTTTTTGATTCTGTTATACTATGTGGTCTACCTTTTTGATTCTGTTATACTATGTGGTCTACCTTTTTGATTCTGTTATAATATGTTGCCTACCTTTTTGATTCTGTTATACTATGTGGCCTACCTTTTTCATTCTGTTATAGTATGTGGCCTACCTTTTTGACTCTGTTATACTATGTGGCCTATCTTTTTGATTCTTTTATACTATGTGGCCTACCTTTTTGATTCTGTTATACTATGTAGCCTACCTTTTTGACACTGTTATACTATGTGGCCAATCTTTTTGATTCTGTTATACTATGTGGTCTACCTTTTTGATTCTGTTATACTATGTGGCCTATCTTTTTGATTCTGTTATACTATGTGGTCTACCTTTTTGATTCTGTTATAATATGTTGCCTACCTTTTTGATTCTGTTATACTATGTGGCCTACCTTTTTTATTATGTTATACTATGTGGCCTACCTTTCTTATTCGGTTATACTATGTGGCCTATCTTTTTGATTCTGTTATACTATCTGGCATACCTTTTGATTCTGTTATACTATGGGCCTACCTTTTTGATTCTGTTATAGTATGTGACCTACCTTTTGATTCTGTTATACTATGTGGCCTACCTTTTTGATTCTGTTATACTATGTGGCCTACCTTTTTGATATACTATGTGGCCTACTTTTGATTCTGTTTAGTATGTTGCGTACCTTTTTGATTCTGTTATGTGCCTACCTTTTTGATTCTGTGTATGTGACCTACCTTTTTGATTCTGTTATATTATGTGGCCTACCTTTTTGATTCTGTTATACTATGTGGCCTATCTTTTTGAATATGTCCTACCCCAGTAAGAGTATATATATAAATATAAGTAGTATTTAATTTATTTAAATTAATCATTTTTTACATATATTCAATTTCAAGAAATGCAATGTAACTATAAGCTGTATATAGTAATTAAGAATAATTAAAAAAGAATTTATCAATAATTTACATGAATCAGAGATCTATCTAATTCTAAAATATTCTAAAATTTTTAAATAGGGTTAGGGTTAGGATTAGTAGTTATTAATATAAGTCGTCGGGGCGGCCCAAAGTCGGTATCAGCCAATCAGCAGGGGAGTCTATCCCCTTTTCACGTGCACTAGACCAAGGAGATTATTTTAGCATCTGAGGTGGAGCGCCACACCTACCATCAGCTCCTTACTTTACCGCACAGATCCCTGTGCTACTCATACGCTGAGTTGGCGAGGAACGGTATCGAACTAGGAACCTTGTGGTTTCTAGCTTAACGCTCTACCGACTGAGCTAACTCGGCCCTTGCTTTTTATGGTAGGCCACATGTTGTATACTCTCTTTCCTTTTTACTTTCTTACTTCTATTCTTCTAACGGCTCTTCTGACGTCTGGACTTCGTCTTGGGGATTCTGGTCTGGTCTTCTATTGGGGATTTCTCTTTATCAGAAGCCCTGTGTCATTGGTAGTTTTTAGATAATAACACAAGACTTCGATTTTACTTAGATCATATTTTATTCTGAAATCCACACCAGACTACCTGCGCAGATTGAGCCGGCAGCGTGCATAACACGACTTACCACCGTCGTGCTCTTGGCCGATCTGACAAAAACTGTCTCTAATCTAAACCGGAAGAGG
>CM042177.1:6881113-6901113 GCA_023376005.1 Doryteuthis pealeii
ATTTTCTTTTAGCATCACCCTGTGATCTGCTGGCACTGCAAAATCCACCAGTTGACAAGTTTTCTTTTTTGTTAATCAGCACTAGGTCTGGTCTTCTTGCTGGGATAAGGTGATCCGTTTTCATTTCAAAGTCCCATAGTATTATTATTATTATTATTATTATTATTATTATTATTATTATTGTTCACTCCTTTTGAGTTTTTCACATCAGCGTTAGCTGATGGCCTTTCATTGGAGTCTGAGTGACAACAAGTCTCCTCAGGTTTCCAAGACTCTTCTGAGTATTCTGGCAGATTGCAGCAGTGCAGTGTTCCGAATGGTCTTGATTCTTCCTCTGATTTCCAGATTTTCCAAACTTTTTTCCAATCTTTTGGACCGTTCCAAGTGCACCAACTACAAATGTATCACTTTGAATATTCCATAACTTTTTCTATTCTCTGGCAAGGTCCAGGTATTTGTCCATTTTTTCATTTCATAGCCGTGTTCACGTGGTTTATTCCTTCGCCAATCACTAGTCATACTGCGTGGCAGATACACTACTTAAACACTGATACTGGCCATAGTTCTACTAGCAATTATTGAGGAGGGACTTATAATACTCAGGACTCTTTACCAGAAGAAGCAAAGGATTCTTTATTAGAGGATTACCAAGGATCGCATTCCAATCGACAAAGCGCTCTTAATTGAGGACTACAGGATGACCTATAAGACTGTAACAAGATACATGTTCAAAATTTAAAATGACATAAATTGACAATAAGCCCTAAACGTTTAAATGACTTTTAATTAATTTGGTGACCTTAACTTTTGGATTCCTCGTATTTATTCACCCACTCTCTCTCTCTCTCTCTCTCTCTCTTCTCTCTCTCTCTCTCTCTCTCTCTCTCTCTCTCTCTCTTTCTTATATATATATATATATATATATATATATATATATATATATATATATATATGGTTATATCTATCTCGGGGGTGTTCATATATAGATATCTGTACCGGACACATCTCCCACTCTCTTTCTCCCTCTTTCTTCTTTCTTCTTTCTCTTTCTCTCTCTCTCTCTCTCTCTCTCTCTCTCTCTCTCTCTCTCTCTCTCTCTCTCTCTCTCGAATTGTCTGTCTCTGTCTTGTATCTCTCTCTCTGTCTCTCTCTCTCTGTCTCTGTTTCTCTCTGTCTGTCTGTCTGTCTGTCTGTATCTCTCTCTCTCTCTATCTATATATATATATACATATATAATATATATATATAATATATATAGAGAGAGAGAGAGAGAGAAAGAAAGAGAGAGAGAGAGAGAGAGAGAGGGGGTAGAGGTAGAGAAATAGATATATAGAGTGAGAGATTTTTTCTTTCTTTCTTTCTTTGATTGATTATATCTTTGTTTCCACAGTCTGTATCTTAATATATCTATTACAGTCTTTCTTCTTTCTTTCTCTCTCCCTTTCTTTCATTCTTTATTTCTTTCTTTCTTTTCTTCTTTCTCGTTCCCTATCAATTTATCTATCTCACTTGAACTCTATCTTTTTCTCATTGTCTCTATCTATCTACCTATCTATCTTGAACTCTTTCTTTCCACGTTTCTATCCATCACCTTCCTCTTTTTTTTTCTCGGTGTCTCTGCCTCTATCTATCAATCTATCTATCTCTCTTGAACTCTTTCTCAATTATTCCTTACATTTTACTGCTCTTTTTCTTTCTTTCTCGTTTTTCTTCTCTTTTCTTCTTTATTTCATTCATCATCGTTTCTTTTTTCCCTACATTTTCTTTTTTTTTACTATTCTATGCTTTCTTATTTGTTGGTGATCTCTCATATCCGATAAATTCCCGCAATCTCCCAATGGTCGCCTGGCCTGTATCTTCCAATTCGAAATCCCAGACGTCCCTTACGTCTGTCCATCAATATTTATGGCCTCTTGTCTAAGGGGACTCAATTTGGGACACATTCACTGTCCACCGATCAATTCGAATGGTCATTATTGTCCTTTTGGAGCTACTTGATCCTTGTCGAAAAAGGACAGGCCACGAATCAACAGACAATTTGAGTTCATTCAATGTCCGACCACAGCTACTTCATCCGAACTTGAACCTCTCCCAACGGGATAACTGATATTCATTCTGCATCTACACGAGCTCATACTTCTTTTTTTATTATTATTATTTGGATGAGATTGCTTTGTATATACAAAGTTTATCTATCTACAATTGAAACTGATTTATTTTTCAGGTTGGCAATCTTGATTAACAATCAGATGATTCTAGTGAAGTGTCCCATCACCATATTGTCATCTCGTTCTTCACGTCCGTTGATCGTTCTATAACGTTGTTCGATCTTCTTTCTGAGATAAGTATTTATATTTTCATTTGAAATAACAGACAGTCCGCCATAGCGTGTCAGGACGACAACATCCGAAAATACCAATCGTTTTAAATAATTACAGGCTGTGTATATATTAATGAAAACGGAAATTTCTTTTTAAGATGAAGTTTTCTTGATCTCTCTCACATTTTTTATATTGTGCCATGCAAATGTGATATAAAAAAAGGCTTTTTCTTATTGGTTAATAATTTAAATTCAGTCTACCCTAATTCCATAGATTATATCGCTTTATGCAAATGTAATATAAAAAAGGCCTCTTCTAATTGGTTAATAACAGTGATACATAAATCGATGGATATGAACATAGATAGATAGATAGATAGATAGATATGAACAGACGGGGATACATAGATCGATCGATAGACAGATCGATAGATATGAATAGACAGGGGTAGCTAGCTAGATAGATAGATAGATAACCAGATAGACATTCAGATATAAACAGACAGGGATACATAGAGAGATATGAACAGAGATAGATAGATAGATAGATAGATAGATAGATAGATATAAACAGCTATAGATATATAGAGAGATATGAACAGAATGAAATAGATAGATATTAACAGACAGAAATAGATAGATAGATAGATAGATAGATAGACAAATAGAGAGATATGCACCAGTTGGGATAGATAGATAAATATATAGACAGATTCATTGATATGTACCGGGTTAGATCGATAGATAGATAGATAGATAGGAATAGACTGGTATGCATAAGTTCTTATTAATGTTGTGTTTTTGTACATTGATAAGGTTTACATTTTTGTTGCTACAGGTTTTGCTGAGAGATAGAGATAGATAGATATGAACAGCTATAGATAGATATGATCAGCTATATATATATATACTAGAAAAAACTTGACCCGTTGGGTCACCCATTGAGCCCAGGTTAGATTGGTGGAAAAATCACATGATAAAATAATTTCATTAATTTAAAGTTTTCCCACATTGTCCAATAAGTTATTTAAACTGGAGTAAACATTTTCATTTGACCAAAGGAAAAAACAAGGACAGTTTTACTTAGTTAATTTCTAATTACAGGTAATTAAGATTTTAATCATGGATATCTATTAGAATCTCTCGCCAACCTTACCCTATCATTCATTGCTCTCGGGAGGTCCTCTTACAGCATTCTGTCTGCTCAGAGTTGGTCAATGTATGTCTTTGCTCACATGTCCACACTGGCGTGCCTGTGTGCTGGTTTCCAAAGAAAAATGTATCTTAAGAGTTTATCCTAAATCCTCCCACAGTGTCCAGCATGTCTTGTTCATCTTATAGGGATGGTTTGTGTGATAAGTGGCAAGTGGACATATAGCTACTTTATCGTGGGGTGTTGCTTCCACAACTTGTTTAAAATTACATACTGCATTCTTGAGCAGTTTCCATCTAGCTTATTATCTAGACGCTATTGTCCAAGTGGTGCAGTCGTACAGTAGCAATAATACAACTATGGCTTGGAAGAAAAATCTTTTCACTTAAAGGGGGGGAGTCAATGTTTGCTGATTTTAATAAAATTCCATAATTTTAAAATAAAACTCAGTAACTACCTTACTATCTTACATGAAATATTTTAATTAAATATTTATCTAATCTATTTTTTAAAGTAACTTTAATAATCATGTTAAATAAGACATGTTTTCCTAATTTTTATATATTCCTTTTTTTACTAACGATTGTTCTTATTTATTTACACCAGAGCACGGTAGAGTATTCGGCTAGAGTTTCGCAAATAAGTTGATTTGAAATAATTATCTGATTTAGATTATTAAAAAAAAGCAAGTTTACTAATCATGTTAAACCAGACATGTTTTCCGAATTTTTATATATTCATTTTTTTTATTTTTTACAAACGATTGTTCTCATCGCAGCAAAATATCCTTTATATATCTACTGGAGAGGAGGCTGGCTTGGAAGGGCGAGTCCACTACTGCTCTACATGGTTTCGCCACAGCCCGCTCACCCCCTATCTTAAAATTAGTTTTAAGATAGTTAAATGTCTCTAACACAATAACTCTCCGTTTTCACTCTCACTCTTACTCAAATATAGAGAGGGTGAGAGTAATATGCAGAATGACAGTGAGGGACGGGTCAGTTTTTAACTTAATTGGTAATTACGACTAATTAAAACCAATCAAAGGGGAATTTTTTCAAACATTAAGTAGTCCTAAAACCAAGGAATATTTTAGTATAAATTTTGTGTCAATAACCTGAATAGAAAAAAAACCTTAAGAAAATGAAAGGTGTTTATCTCAATATATATATATATATGTGTGTGTGTGTGTGTGTGTGTGTGTGTGTGTGTGAACAGAATGAAATAGATAGATATGAACAGACTAATATAGATATGAATAGCTATAGATATATATAGAGATATGAACAGAATGAAATAGATAGATGGGAGGACCAGATGAAAAATATAGATAGATTGATAGCTAGGTACATAAATAAATCACACTTGTAGCTAATAACTACTGTAAATAAATAAGTACTCATTTTAGTAAAAGCTTGGTTGAATTGTCTACCTTTTGTTTCTTATCTTCCTTCGGATTTCAAATATTAAACCATTTTCATTTTTCCCAAGAAACTCTTAATAATATTAAAATATTATCGATACCTTCTTTTAATCTTGTTTCACTCTTTTAGCGAAACGAATTCCACGGGGACATTTTTCTTTATTGTTTTTTTTTCTTTTTTTTTTCTTCTTTCTTCATTCAACGCAAAATGCTGATCGACTTCAAATTTGATTTACCAGTTTAAAATAAAATGTTTTCAGCGCATGTCTTTTTCACTGCACTTCCGGTCTGCACGCATTCTTAAAAAAATAAACAAAAAGAAAGAATAAAAACGCTTCTTTATTTAAGGAGTGATTTGATTAAAACTTTCTATGTCCGCATTTTTTCGATTCTCTAAAGTTTTGTACATTAAATGGAAAATCAGATTTGAATGCATCGAACAAAACGAAATATGCAGACCACAAGACCATAGAGAAAAGAAATTATATTTTGACGACAATTAATATATATATATATATATGTGTGTGTGTCGGTGTGTGTCTCGGTGTGTGTGTGTGTGTGTATGTAGATAGATAGATATAGATATTAAGATAGGATGGATGGGTTTAGAATCCGACAATATGAGGTAGATAAAAGGATAAGTGAGCAAGAAATGATTAACTCAAAACAAATCAAGGGTTGAAATAATTTCGTCCGTGTTACCCGGACATTTTAATAAAATCCTTTCGACTGACGAGGTCCGGGTAACACGAACGAAATTATTTCAACCCTTGATTTGTTTTGAGTTAATCATTTCTTGCTCACTTATCCTTTTATCTACCAGATATATATATATATATATATATATATATAGGATAGATAAAGATATGGATATAAGAGAGATGTATACAATGTATAAATGCTACAATCAGTTATGAGCATCCCTTTATAGGACTCCGATCTTTTAGAAGTCAAAGGGATATTTCACCCCGAAATATTAAGAAAACAATAAATCACAGCTAAATGAAGAATATCGTTGTCATTTTCTTTACACTCGCATTGTAGTAGTCTACGAAAGCAACCCCCAAACCATATATATATAGGGTCATCAACAGACACATGTTTCGAATTATCAAGTCTCTCCAGTGTGTCTAGACATTTTGTAAGCTACCTACATCCGGAATTGAACTCCGATCGGTTGGGTGTCAGTCCGGCACCTTAACCATTAGGCTGTCTTCACTTACAGAATGGGAAGGGGATTTTAACTGTTTTAATACACACATCGCTTTGTGTGTAAAGGCCGTCACAGAGTGCTCCATTCAGAGAAGAGCGTTATTTGGGAGAATATGTGCTTAATTGAAGTCATATATAATTTTTGAAAATTAATTAATTGATAATTAATGAATTAGGCGGGCATACCCATTCAAATGTAAGGCTAAACAAATCGAGAAAAAGTCAGTCTCTGTGTGTACATTTCAGCCCAGAGATTGACTTTTTCTCGATTTGTTTAGCTTTACATTTGAATGGGCATGCCCGCCTAATTCATTAATTATCAATTAATTAATTTTTAAAAATTAGGTATGATTTCAATTAAGCACATATTCTCCCAAAAATTGTCGGCTAAGAATATACCAAACACATTGTTTGTTTACTTTCACACACACCACACACACACACACACACATATATATATATATATATATATATATAATATATATATATATGGAAATCCGATCTCACCGAAAAGCTAAAGCGACAATTCTTCCAGGCTGGGGTTATATCAGTGCCGCTGAATGGCTGCACCACTTGGACCCTAACGAAGCGCATTGAGAATAAGCTAGATGGGAGTTCTACAAGAATGCTGCGTGCAGTCTTGAACAAATCGTGGAAGCAGCACTCCACAAGAAATACCCGAAGAAGGCCGGAGTGTATATCGGCCGAAACGTTGTACAGATAACAAAAAAGATGGGGACAATAGTCTGAATAACGCAGATAATACTAATCCTCAAGCCTCATTTCAAACATTCAGAGAAATAGTAAAATGTATTTACAAACTATTTGGTCTAAATATTTTAAAACTTTGCAAAATTAAGAAAACAATTGTGTTCATTTTATTGCAGTTGTATATACAATTCGGGTAAATTTTCTAAATTTCTTCAAAAACGTTGTGGAGGGGAAAATGAAAGAAAAATTCCCCTGATTAAAATTTGCTGGATATTTATCTTTATCAGACAATAGTTATCTAAAACCTACATTTTTTAAACGTCTTTTTTCCCTCATGTCACTTTTTCATTAAAAGTTTATCTTTGTAGCCTATTTTACAGTTTTGTTCAATTCAGAGTGATTTAATATTAAAAAATCTTGTTTTAATAAAAAATAAAGTGAGTTATTAAAATATGTCAGGAAATATAAAGAGACTTGTAAAGGCCGCTAGAGAATGCTCAATCTGTTTTATAAGAGAGCATATAAATATTCTTGGGCGTGTATGTAAAAAATACTTCGTTGAAAAGTGCTGGAAATTTGTGCATCAGCCTATATATATATATATATATATATATATATATATATATATGTATATATATATAACGCAGTATTTTATAGACACCACACATATATATACAACATGTACTTTATACATTGTTGGCAACTTTCCGTCCACACGATGGCGTAGTGTCCAAATAAAATAAAATAAATAAATAAACAAAAAGAATTGAAAAGAATGTTACTATTTTTGTGGCCATCTTTAGGCTTCAAGCGTGAGCACTCCCTAACTAATATATATATATATATATATATATATGTGTGTGTGTGTGTGTGTGTGTGTGTGTGTATGTGTGTGTGTGTGAATAAAAAGGCCTTAAATATCCTGGTATTTAACGCCTTTTTATTCCCAAATAAATTTGGTCTTTTATAAGAATTAAGCATTGAGCTCTCACACGGAACTGGATTCTAAAACAAACTACTGGTAGAGAATAGGACCAGCCTAGAATCACCCTTGTACCAATAAACTTGGTACCCCGACAAAGAAAAAGTATATATATATATATATATATATATATATATATAGTTTTTTTTCCCTAGTTAGGGTCTTTCCATGTGTGGTTTAACCAAGCTGATGCAGGTAGACCATTAGGAGAGCTCAATGTGCCTAATACCAGTGAGTAAAAGGACAGAGCAAGATATTCAGTAAATGATGGAAAAACTCATTACTTCATTACAATAATTTCTTTCAACCGTATAACTACGGCATCTTCAGGTAATCACAAGAGTCATGTTCTTGTGATTACCTGAAGATGCCGTATTAATATGGTTGAAATAAATTATTGTAATGAAGCAAGTTTAGAGTTTTTTCTTCATTTACACTATATATATATATATATATATATATAATATATATATATATACACACACACACACACACACACACACATATATATATATATATATATATATATATATATATATATATAGTCATGGGCGTATATGTTTAAAATACTTCGTTGAGAAATGCTGGAAATTTGTGCATCAGCCACTTAAACCGAAATGTATTCGATTGATCGTTTTCATTCTTTCTTTTTGTTTTATTGGTTAAAATGGTGACCGCACCTGACGTTGTTGTAAGTAAGACACACGCGAAATTCCTTTTGAAATATTCTTGCTTTAAGAAATTGCCGATCAGCAAAATATTGATCTTTTTCGAAAAAGATCTTTATTACTTTGATCACGTCAGCTACTGTCAGTGAAAAGCAATCGATCCCCAACGAAACCGACATATTATCAAGACCCACCAAAATGCTTTCTATATGAGAGATGCTATGAGTTCCGAGCTATCATTGAATACATTGAATTAAAGCATGTATACACTAGGTATATCCAAAATTGACCTAAAATGCCTTATGTTAAAATGAATTTGTTTACAAATTTAATGTAACATTCGTGATTGCAAAAATATTTACCAAAAATCAGGGAAATATCCCATTTTAAAGGCATTTTCAGCATTGATTTATCAATTAATGAATTTTATAATGCATCAGTTATTTTATTTCAAAACTTTAATTAAGTATTTCTGCTATGAAAGATTGATATAAAAAATTCATTTAGAATAAAAATATTCTGATGTTAAGTTCAAAATGTTATATTTTTATATTCTGTAGGGAGGGGGCACAGAAATAAGTTACCAAAAATAAGGGAATTATCGGATTGTAATGAAATTTTCAGTGTTGATTTATCAATAAATGAATTTTATAATGCATTATTTATTTTATTTAATGTTACATTAAATTTGTAAACAAGCCATTTATACCATTAATAAACAGCGTTAATGGCCGAACGCGATCGAAATTGACCAAAGAAATTCTTTTAAATGTATTAAAAATAAATTGCATATGTAATGATATCTTTTTTTTTTTTAAATGATAGTCATTGTTTTACTACTTATCGTTTTAGACAAAATTTTGACCTTAAATAATAGATTTAATTAATTTTAATTCGTTTTTTTTATTGTAGGAGACGAATTTTGGGTATATTTAGAATACATCAACAAGCACAGGCATTTGGAGTGTTATCTGTTCGTATTTACACACGGTTTTCCGGGGTGTAGGATTATAGTTTGGTTTGGTTTGGTTTGGTTTATTGGATTTTAAGACATGTCAATCCTTGTTGGGTTAGTTATATAGTTAGTTATATACCTTCATTGGGTATATACATGAGAGAATGACTTCAAAGAGTTCTCGGTGATAGAAAGAGATATTAGAGAGAGAGACAGAGACAGAGATTAGAGACTTACTTGATTAGGAGATCTTACTTGTTTCTCGATATGTTTTCTGCCTGTTTCCTCTTCTCTGGCTGTCATCATCTTGTCTAGTTGCTGTCTTCTAACTGCTTCTTGTTTTCTTAACTAAGGGCTTCTTTTGTGTTAATTTTAGTCATTGCAATTAATTGAATGAACTACAAGACATTTATTTATTGATCAAGCTTTTATTTATTTAGTCTAGCCATCGGTCCCCAACTACCGGGTCGCGGGCCATTAGAAACCGGGCCGCACAGAATGTTTGAATATTTCTTTTTTATTGATTATCAGTCTAAATGTTGATGTTTTATTTTGAAAAATGACTTCTGTGCCTCTTGACATATCCTGAGATCGCCCAAAAAGCATTGAAAACCCTGCTCCATTTTCAACCTCCTATCTTTGTGAAGCAGGATTTTCTGCAATGAACACAACCAAACCGAAACTACGGAATAGACTGGACGTACGGAACACACTTCGTGTGTCACTGTCTCCCATTACCCCGAGATGGGACCGGCTCGTTGCAGAGAAACAAGCTCAGGGCTCTCAGCAATTGTCATTATTGTTATTTGATTCACTTGTTTACTCTTTTATATAAAAATGTTCAGTATTGTCACTTGAATCGAGTTTTTTATTATAATAAATTCTTATTGGAAAGGATTTTCGTTCTAAAATAAATATTTTCGTTTACAGAGATGTTGGTGATTATTAATTCATGAACAAAAGGTTGTTTATTGTCTGTTGATGTTTGCATTTGACATAAGACCAATGCAGATGATTTATTATTAGATTACGTCATTAACGATTATCGAGCAAATGTAGGCCGGAGCAAATGAAAGCCGGTCCGTGAAAATATTGTCTTAGATTAAACCGGTCCGTGGCGTAAAAAAGGTTGGGGAACGCTGGTCTAGCCCATATCACTGCACGGGAAGACCGGCCTCACAGCACGTTTCAACTCTTTGACGGCCGGACTGAATCTCAATCTCACTAGTCACGTTTTTCTCATAGCGCGCGAGATTCGCGCCTCTCTAGGGGTCAGTTGGGATCATCCAACGGAAATCTACCCAACCACGTTTTTAACTCCAACGAACCTATTTCAAATTAACTACACGTTCTGTCAACAATTTAGGACAACACATAAAATGTAACACCATCTTCTCCATAATTTTTCTTTTTTCCTTGATCATTTTTTCCTTTTTCATTCCATTTCTTCTTCTTTTCTTCGTTTAATTTATACTTCTTTTTCTTGATCATTCCTTTTTCTCTTTCTCTTAGATCTCTTCTTCTTCGTTATTTCTTCTTATTCTTCCATTTTTTTATCTATTTATTTACATCTCCTTTCGCATCTTTTTCTTGTTCATCTTGAACTTCCGTGTTCCTTCTCTTTTTCCCCCTCGTGTTCATATCCTTCCTCTTCTTTTTTTTTTTCTTTCCAATTATCTGTGTTTTCTTTCCCTCAGTTTCTTTATCTTCTTCAGTTATATTTCTTTCTTACTGTCTTTCTTTACGCTTCTTCATTACTGTTAGTTGCTGAGAGCTTCTTCTTCCTGGCCTAGTTTTTAGTCTTGCAATTAACTGAATGAACTACAAGAGTTTTATTTCTTGATCAAGATTTTATTTTTCTACCCCATGTTCTTCCGCGCGGGGAGGTAACAACCCCAGCGGAGAGAGGATTCGCGCCTCTCTAGGGGTCAGTTGGGGTCATCCAACAGAAATCTACCCGCCTACGCTTTTAACTCCAACGAACCTATTTCAAACTAACTACAGGGACGTGTACACAATTTATGGCACCACATAATATGTAACAGGTTATTTCATGCCAAATTGAGTGGGCCCACATAAAAATGTATTTGTGCCACACCATCCTAAGTGGGATGAGAGGCAAATACCCTGAGACTGCATGCCCTTATGGCAAGCCCCAACCCCTTTTTATCATATGGGTGCTAGAAGGCGGTGGCTGCGGGTCTACATGTCCTGGGAATGACGTTAAACTCTATCTGATGGTGAGGTTCCAGTTTTGGAGGTTTGGGGAATGTGGAGCACCCCATTCATCACCATTGCTCCCTGGTCCACTCTGACCCGGAGTAGTAGTACCTGTTAAGGTCCCATCTATGGGTTAAATAGAAAAATGTATTTATAAAAAAATTGTATTATCCATTAAGAATTGATTTATTTCAAAACTTTATCGGCATTAAATGACCCACTGAGGTTGATATGCCGTAAAACAACAAACCAAACCAAACCAAACCTGAGACTGCATCTGATGGCCAAGCTCCAGTTGTGGAGATCTGGGAAGTGGTGAGTATGTCTTTATTACCAGTGCTCCAGGTCCACTCTGACCTGGAATAGTAATGCCTGTTAGAGTCTTATCTATGGGTCAAATAAATCTATTTGCAAATTATTAGTATTAGATAGAAAGAACTGAATACATTTTATTGCTATTTAACACCATTTAGATTCTTACTTTTTTATTAACACTATTAAAATAGTAAGTATTAATTTATAACCAACACCAGGTCTTTATAATGCATTAGTGCATCCTTGGATACACTAACAGAACATTTAGTAAGGGAATGTTTGATATACATGTAAAAACAAAATAACATAATACATATATCTAAAAAAATGTACAATGTATTGAAAAGGTACCTGAAATTGTTAGACAATACTTAATGTGTCTTACATGGTTTTCATGGTAAGAAAATTGGAGACAATTGTTGGATTTTGTGTAAAGTATTCAACTCTGTTACAAGATGAATGCAAGACTAAAACTAGAGTTTGGTAGGTGGCTTATATGGAGCTTTGGATTGTTCCATTATGAACTCAGGCAAGTTCATTTCCTGAGTTCTGATTGGCTGTTGGATCTCAGGGTTAGTAAGAACAGGGATAAGTACCCACTCTTCAGCCAACACTTTGCATTATGCCAGCAGCATGTAAGGACTGTATTAAGTTACAGCTTGCCTGTTGTTCTCGTCTACTAATTCGACGGTAGTTAGAACCCCACTGCGATGGTGAGTATCATATTGTTTATATCAGGAGGATAACTTCTACATCTTCTGTTCTATGAATAGAATTAAAAACATGTTTTTTGATGTACTAAAATGTACTACCGCTCCGAGTCAGAGTGGTGCTTCATGAGTAGCGCCCCCATGTCGAAACCCGATTGCGGGATATGTCTATTAGTCTTTTTTAGTTTGGTGAGCGCCGGATTGCTATGCAGATAGGAGGTAAGTTTCCCTACAACTGTTGTTTTTGTATGGCACTGCTTACTGGAACCACTAATATTAAATAACAATTATCAAGTTATGGTAAATAAAGAAATGCAACATGGCCGGTATGGTAGATACTTCTCTTGAAACAATGGTTGGTTGATTCGTTAGTTGGATTTTACAGCATATCATCCCGTTTGTTTATTTGATGATGATGCCTTTTTTTTCATTCATTCTTCTTAAAAAGACTAATCTAAAAAGATATTTGAATACTTGTTTTAAACTCATTCTTTTTATCTATTTACCCCATAGATTTGACCATAAAGGTTATTATCACTCTAGTTCAGGTTAAACCAGGTGTTATGGTTTAGCGATCGTCGCATTTGTTTTGCGCGGGAAGTTCGAAAAGGCAAAGGAAAATTGAACAAAGCGACTGGAAAGAGAAGAAAGGACTTCCGGCTGAGGGACAAAGAGAAAGATTAAAATGCGTAGGCGTGTCGGCAATACAAAAGCGAGAGGGTTAAGCATTCAGCGGTCAGTAGGGATAGAGAGCCAGGGAGACGGCGACCGAGGTGACCGACGCCTGCGGTCACTCGCTGCCAGCTGGCGGTGAGGCGCGCTCACCACCTTCCACCATCTCAGCAGTAGTAGTTCCCATTGTCAACGCTCGTCCACTCACACACACCACGAGAGAATGTACAGAAATAAACTAAAGTTTGTTACAATGCCATGTGTTGAGTCTCTACGCCGACTACTAACCTACCCGCAGTATACCAGCAACGTATACGATTCAGCGTGAGTTTGAAGATGCCAGTATATAACATATACGATATAGTGCCGGTAAAGAAGGGCTATGCAACACTGGGAGTAATGGCATTGAAGGAGTACTCCAAACATTACAGAGCTCTAGAATTGGAACCTCACCACTAGATACAGTTCAACGTCATACACAGGACACGAATACCGTCAGTCTAGCCTGAGTAAGAGCTTGGGGTTGGTTTAAGTCTTATTTTATTATCACTAAATATTTTTTTAAATATCTTTATTACTTTGATCACGTCAGCCGCTGTCAGTGAAAAGCAATCGATTTCCACGAAACCGACGTATTATTAAGAGCCACCAAAATGCTTTTTCTATGGGAGATACTAAGAGTTCCGAGCAAACATTACACGAAGCTTTCGTACACCAACAAACAGAGGCATTTGGAGTGTTATCTGTTCGTATTTACAAACGGTTTTCTGGGGTGTGGTATTATAGAATGGTTTGGTTTGATTTATAGGATTTTGTTGATCAATCCTTGTGGGGTTATATAACGTTATATACTACATCGTCGAATATCGTCGGGTAAATACATGGGAAGACTCGGTGATAAAGGGAGAGAGAGAGAGAGAGAGAGAGAGAGAGAGAGAGAGAGAGTGAGAGAGACGGGTAGAGATTGAGTCTTACTTGTTTGTTACTTCTTCCTTTACTGCTTCATCTACTTCTCTTCTGCTTCTGCCATGTTCTTGTCTGGCTGTTTCATCTTTACTTCTAAGGGCTTATTTCAAGCTACTTTTTTCCTCACGCAATTAATCAACTCTACAAGACTTCATTTTCTTGACCAAGATTTATTTCTATCCCTGTTCTTTCGCGCGGAGAATCAATCTCAGCAAAGCACATCTACTCTGCTTCCATTTCTGGTCGAAACTGAAATCTAAATCTAGTCACGTGTTTCTCGTGACGTGTTTTCCAGGGGTCAGATGGGGTTACCAACAGTTCTCTATTTTTCCACTGGCTGAGCTGAAAACCAATGGCCCTTATTCTACAGGGTTTGTCAATAATCCATGCTACCACATAAATTATGTAACAATGTTATGCCGAAGACGTTTTGTTCTAGTCATGCTTGATGTACTAAAATTTACTACCGCTCCGAGTCAGAGTGGTGCTTCATGTAGCGCCCCCACGACGGAACCCGGTTCAGCCAGGATGGTAAACGAGAGAAAGGCCTCTTGCTTTTGGCTGGGCTCCGCGCGCGATGTTAGTTAGTTAGACGAGGGAAATAAAGGTCTTTTTTAAAAGTCAACGGGTGTTGTTAAATAATTAAGTATGCCTTAGCTAGATGATCGGCCAAGCAAGAAGATGAAGAGCCAACAAGAAGAACCAGACTAGACAATGTAGAGTCCAACATAGCGAATGGAAAGACGACTCGGAGGTATGGATAAGAAAGAAGTCTAGACAAGATGGAATCGAACATAGCGAGAAGGAATTGAAAAGACTAGAGATCAAAAATGGCCAAAGAGAGAAAGTAACAAGTTATGTATCTGTGTAAATCTCTCTCTCTCTCTCTCTCTCTCTCTCTCTCTCTCTCTCTCTCTCTCTCTCTAAAAACGCTTTCCGTCCCTATCAGCAATTATATTGTCCTCTGGTGTTTGCTGGTAGGCCAACACTGCAGTGTCCAAGATATTTATGTATCTGTGTAAATCTCTCTCTCTCTCTCTCTCTCCCCCTCTCCCCTCTCTCTCTCTCTCTCTCTCTCTCTCTCTCTCTCTCTCTCTCTCTCTCTCTCTCTAAAAAATAACTTATTGTGTATACACCTGCAACAGGGTTATATAACAGGGTTATATAACAGCAGTCAACACAACGTTGGTGTCCAATCGGTCAAGAAAAAGGAAAGACAACTTGACCCCCACCAGCTGTCCGAAGAAGAGACTACGTAATACAAAGATTAGAGAGACGGGAGCTTGGTATCGCCAATAGATATCTTACTTCGTTGGTGGGGATAACGACGTGGGGCAAGTTGTAGTATATAAATAGCATCATCATTTCTCAGACATCAAGTCTCGCAGGTGGCAGCTGGTGGCGCCGGCGGTAATGAATGACTCTAATTATGGTATTTCCTCTGAAGAATTTAAGATCTCTTCAAGACGATCGCTGCCACCACTTTTGATTTATGGCAGTTTCGAAATTAAGCCAATGTCACCAATCGTCGGGTTCTTTATTTCCATCCCACCCAACGACTATACCCTGCAAGAACTTTAATTCAATATGGACGATAAAATTCGGAATCACAGCTGTTACAGTCATTGGACAAAAAATATGAAATCAACACAGTTTATAGGATTTTCTGTTTTATGGCATATCAACCTCAGTGGGTTATTTAATACCGATTAAGTTTTGAAATAAATTCATTCTTATTGGATACTCAATTTTTTTTACTAAACACGTTTATCTATTTAACCCATAGATGGGACCCTAACAGGTACTGCTACTCTGGGTCAAAGTGGACCAGGGAGAAATGGTGATGATGGAGTGCTCCACATTTCCCAAACCTACAGAACTGGAACATCACCATCAGTTTAACGTCATTCCAAAAACAGGTAGACCCTCAGCCACCACCTTCTAGCACCCATATGATAAAAGGGTTGGGGCTTGCTATAAGGGCAGGAGGGTTGGGGCATTCATATATAGGTGCTAGAATTTGACGTTTCCAGCCGATTGATCGGAGGGGAATCTCTCAGATCGCCCGTCTAGCCCATCTATGGGCCAAAGTGGAGTATTCCATGTCATTAACTGCTCAGTCACCTGGGTTCCATCCTTAAGCATCACGGATCGTCATCCATGGCCAACAGGTGGCTTTCTTTGGTTTACTATTTAATTGTCAAAGTATTTTGGTATACAAAATATTTACCAACCTCTCCACGCCCTGTCGGTTGAGGTGTTAGATTACGCGACTGCACCTCTACAGAGAAGTAAAATAAACACAATGGAGCGACCCCTGAGAGGATTGAAGACGGCTTTGAAAAAGTCATGCCAAGGAGCATGCCCACCATTTTTCAAGCCGTCCCACCACATTTTTCCGGATTACATAAAGGACTCATTTCTGCCTACTCTTTGAAAAATAGAATAAGAAAATATATATATATGATTCATGAGTATATATAAAAAAGATATGAAAACACCACAAAATGCTGTTAAAGTGAAAACATTTTATAACTTCGCTGATATTGAACAATATTTCGATTCTATGAAAATCGTCATCAGAGCTTGTTTATACTCCGTGTTGTTAAGAACGGAGACAAAAGTCATATGAGTTCAAAACAAAAACCTTGAAGTTATACAGCAGTTTCGAATGTGAGCTACTTCCGCCGCATTTTTCTCGGTCATCAGATTATGTATATCTTATTGTAACAGTTTTTAAAAAAGAAGATATATTGACAAGATTTGACACTAGACGAATTCACTAATTCAAAACGGGATGAGTATTAGCCTGTTGACGTTAAGTTTTCAACAGATTTATAGAAAAATAATTTTTAATTTTGTAACTAATATTGTAAATTTTCTATTTTTGTTTTTCTTATAAATGAAGTAAAAAAGTATGAACGATTGTAAGGTTTTATTTTTATTTTTGGGAAAATGTGAAAAATTAAAAATTTGTTCGGAAGTATATAACGGAAAATGTCATGTGAAGGGGATTTTATGGTTTCTGACTACAAGTGTCGCTAAATAAGGGGATATATTAAAAAAGCCTTGTCTTTGGGGTATGGTTTTATGGGTAAGAATAACGCAAGATTCCATAATTCTACGTAGTGTTCCATCGTGTATGTGTGTTAATATATATGATTCATATATACAAGCAAATATATGCACCTTCTGGGAGTAAGTATTTAAGTTTTAATGTAATAAAATATTATATTAAATTAGAAAGGCTAATGAAACTAAATAAGAATGCAGATAAAAATATTGGAATCAGAGAGGGGTATAATCAAAAAATAGAACAACTCAAACTTACTCTTCCATTACTCCAACCTTTCATTGTTATTTTTTTCTTAATTTGATTATCTAGTTAAAATAGGAAGTAAATAATAAAATTACAGTTATTTCTTTTTGTTAATGGATTTCTTTTAAGATTTATCTCTGAGATTTTGTTCATATTCATTAAGATAAAACCAAAGAATTAGAAATCAATAATACCAAGCACATATTTATTGAAATCAATTTTTTATATCAATATGCAAATTAGCCTTCCCATTCATACTGTAAACCGCTATTTTCTTGTATATATAAATATAATTGCATGTTATGTAGACATGGTCAACAGTATCAATAATGTTAAACAATTTTATTAATAATTGAGGTTTAAATAAAAAATAAAATCATGGAGAATGTGACGTAGATAATTAAAGGAATTGTGACTTGAATAATAATATAGTGTTTGTTACAGACAGATAAACACACAATCTCCATTATAAAAAGAAAATATATGAATGTTGAGTTAACATTTACAAAAGTGTCGTTGCTGACAATCAGGTTGGAACACTGCTAGAGAAAAAAAATGGCTGACCTCCATCTATACATGTATAAAGGGCAGTTAGTATGTATGTATGTCCAGATGAAACTACGAAAATAAGCCAATTCACTACTAAGTAAATATATATACACATTAAATATCACCGGTTCTTGCTTTTTGTGCAAACATTATGAAGATTTGATTTATATTTGAATATATTCAAAAATTAAAATATACATAGAAATAGTACTGAAATTCTATTTGAAAATGTCCAGCATTTGTGACTTGAATTTTTTACCACCTCCTTTTACGCATGCGACGCTCGATAGCCGCTTCTAGTCTAATATAAATACAGGTACCGATCTGTTTGCATTGAAAGACTTATAATCATAGATTGGCCCGGTGCACACTGGTGTTATATACTGTATTAATTGACAGCGCTGGTGTGTAGTGAACTGGATTAAAAACCAACACAGGTTGTACAAAAGAAAGCTGGACTTTTATTTTCTTTCCTCGGTTGGCGTGGATGAAAAGGAGGTGCGAGTGGTGATAGCGCCTGCTTGAATGAGTGGTGAAATGAACCGTAGTTATAACTAGTCTCTTCTTCGGAGAGTCGACGGGAGCGACTGAACTCGGCGGCTACCAAATCTCAACTGCTGAACTCTCGGTCAAACCATCACTTTTTCAATTTTTTACCCAGCATGCTATGGTCTATTCAAATTACACCGGAACTGTAGGACGGGACTTACAATCCTAGATTTGTCACATAGTCAATAGGAAGTCTTTTGTTATCCTTCTTTTGTTTATCACTTTTCTTCTTTCTTCTATCCAGACTTCTGTCTGGAACATCCTTTGTTTTTCAATTCCTTTGCCTTTTTGAATTTTTTTCGCGCCAAATGAATTGAAAAAATAGTTAATCTGCAACAACTAGTTTTTCAAGCGACCCCGTATTTTTCTTAACAAGACCGTGTATTACAGAAAAGTAATAATCTTCGTTTATTTTTATTTCTGTTCCATAATGTATCTAATTTCGTTTTGTCATTAAATGCATATTAATATCTCCATTATAATAAGATATTTATAAGAATGTCTAACAAATAAGTTTTATTTTTCAAGATGTCAATTTCTCAAAAATAATGTTCTTCTTTACACTCGAACAATTGTTGAGTTAATATTTACATTGTGTTGAGTATTATAAAAACGAATTAAATTCTACTGGAGATGTGCGTAGCATATAAGCAACTATTCTTGTATACAAGCAGAAATAAGCAACATCCCGGTGGAAATAGCGCAATCCTACCTTAAGCCGCTGCCAGCGGTTCTCGCATGTGTCATTTGTTTACACTCAGATTACAATAACAATAGGACTTTATTTGAATAAAATGAGTTCTGAGGTGAATAGATATTAAACTTTGAAATATCATCTCATACAGGTAAAAGATACCAAGAAAATTTGTACTGCCGTTGGAGAAATTTGGTATGCAAAAAGTTAATATGTAAAATATTAAAAAATATTAACGCAAAAAAATATAAGAACGTTCACTAAATATAAATACAGGATATGTATAACTTCCTAACCGTTAGGCATGACATAACCCCAGACGGGTTGATATGCCGTTAAAATCAATAAACAAACAAACATAAACATCTAGACATAAAATAACACTACATCGCCATGATATACCCGAGATGAACGATGTATTGAACGGGTATATAACAAAAGATATGCGCGTGGTGTAATGGTTAAAGTCATGGGAAATGGACTCGTCGCCCCGAGTTCAAATCATGGACGTGGTAAATGCATTTCACTTAGCGCTAATACCCTTGGAAAAGATATGAATCCTACTCTCCTTCCAGCTACGGA
>CM042177.1:6906113-6911113 GCA_023376005.1 Doryteuthis pealeii
TTGATCGGAGGGGGCCTCTCCGACCGGCCGTCTAAGTAAGGGTCTAAGTGGATTGTTGTATGTCATGGACTGCTCAGCCACCTTGGTTTGATCTTTAAGCATCACGGGTCGCCACCCACGGCCAACAGGTGGCCCCATTGGGGGGATCTTAGCCCTTTGCAGAGGTGCAGTTGGTGTAGCCTTAGCCGTCTGAATGAAAGAGGGCATTAAGAAAAATCATTCTATTAAAATTCATTCAATTTTAAGATATTCAAAATAACTACAAAACCCACCCTCCGGGCAGTGTAATTATAAACTTTTGAAATATATTGCCTAATGGGTATGGAAAATTAAATAAATAGAATAATTTTTTTTAATTAATTACTTACATAAAAAACATTCATATCACTCCACTCCACTGAGATATTTGTTTTGTTTTACGACGGTAGTTACCTCCAAAACATTTCTAAAAAATTCTTATTTCTAGAGAAAAATTTTAAGATAATAAGAGTAAAATATATTTTATTAGGGTTTTATAAAATTAAATAAGGGGTGGGGAATGTCCAAGAAAAAAAAAATATATTTTAGGAAAAAAGTGTTTAACATAAATTCTGTCGAAAATGTTTCGACCATGAAAGGGTAAGGAAAAGAAAAAGAGACAAGGGCATGGAATCCGTGGTCAGTTATCCGGTTCTTGCGAAACAATGCCCGTTTCGCGACCCGTTGGCTCTATTAAGGGTCGATTGACTATCCAAGTAACAAAGATTCGCTATCAAGTAGACTGGTCAGGTAGCAAACGCACAGTACGGCTTGAAAAACGAAGCTGGCGATCTTTCTGGTTGACGTTTTATTTATACAAAGGAATACCCGCTCACATCCGGTAGTAAGGTATGAATCTCCGTCAGGCGCCGATCTCGCCTTCGGTACTTCGTAATGGACACCGCCAATCCAGCCGACGCCATCCACGTGAGTAGAGGGCCCCCTCAATATTTTTTCCACAATTCACCTAAAGGTGTATAAGTATCGAAATTTTCATGAAATTTGACGATTGATTTTTCATAAAATTTTGATAATTCATGTAGTAATAATATTGACTATATACTCATTGATAAACTTACTTAATTCACAAAATGTCCGTGCCGTAAGCAAAGATATAGTTTCGGTTACAGACAAATAGAGACCGAATTAATAAGATTTTAAAATTATACTATGAAATGTAACTAATACTGAGACTAAGATTGTGTTGATTAAAATGGACTCTTTTTGGGTTGTTTTGATTTGTTATTAAGTCTTCTGGACCAGAGGTGCGTATCCACCAAAACTCTTTAAATTTTATATTCATTTATCTTCATGGCTTTCAAGAATTTATGTAAGTGTTTGCTAGTCTTTTCTCAATCATTTTTATTATAAAGATTTTAGAGTCTCTATTGAAGTTGTGATCTTTTTTTTTGTTTTTGTTTTGTTATTTTTATCTGATTTTTTTCTTTTTACATTTTTTTTTTACATTAAAAAATTTAACAATCCATCCGTCTAAAACCATCCAATTAAATTACCAATAATCAATTAATTAATTTTTATGCATTTGTGCTGAGCTAATCAATCAGAATTCTTTCCTTTAATTATCAAATTGATCCATATATAAAAAGTGTAATTAATCAAAGAATTTGTTTAATTATGAATTGGGTAATTTATTGTAGACCATATATACCCTTCTGTCATACTCGGGTATATAATAGATAGATAGATAGATAGATAGATAGATAGAGAGAGAGAGAGAGAGAGAGAGAGAGAGAGAGAGGGTGTTGTATACCCTTGTTCTTACTTCTTACTTCTAGTCGTCTTTTCTTCTGGCCGGCTTTGGTTCTATCTTCTAACATCTATCTTGGTCTAGTCTCTTCTAAGGTCTGGACATTCTTGGGGATTTCGGGTCTGGTTTCTGTTAGGGATTTCTCGTTATCAGAAGCCCTGTGTCATTGTTAGTTTTTAGGTAATAAACACAAGACTTCGATTTACTTTGATGTTACTTAATTTGTAAATCTCCAAACCAGACATCTGCGCACATACTACGAGCTCGGCTCTTACTTTCTAACTGACTGAGACTTACTTATTATTCTTAAACCGGAAGACAGGTCTTCTATGCCTTCCGGTTCTCACGATTTATCCCCAGAAGGCAAGGTGAGAGTGAGGTCAAGCGCCGTCACTCATCCTTCAAGGCCGTGGCTGTAGTTTATAACGGCCATTTTGATTTCTACACTATTGCCATAAATATTAGGTATCTAATAATTATGTAACAGGGAGAGCTTTAATAGATATAGGAGATGGTAGATATTACTTACTTGTTTCATGTCTGCTTGTTGACTGATTTCTGCTATATTGTTTGGCCTGCAACGGATTTTTACAGAAAAGAATAATGAAATAAAAAACAGAAAATTTTCTATAAAAATCCGTTACAGGCCTACCATGAACGGGTTAAAACTCGTCCTGTTTGAAAAAGAGAATTTGTCTATTGTTGAATTTGAAATATGTGTTCTTCTTTTTCAAAAACTGTTACACTAAGATATACATTATTGTCGCTGACCAGAAAACGCGTGGCGGATGTGGAAACGACCGCAGGACTTTTTGAAATATCAATGCGTTCGTTTTGAATTCAATTTATTTCAGCTCCTCTCTCGATGAGTCCGGAGTAAAAACAAGCTCTGAAGATTTTTTATAAATCGAAATATTGTTCAGTATTAGCTAAGAATATGGTATAAAATATTTTCATTTCAACAGCATATTGTGTGTTTTCATATCTTTTTATCAATACTTATACCGTCGGATTCATTTCCTTTCTCTTAAACTTATATATATATATATATATATATATATATATATATATGTATGTGTGTGTGTGTGTGTGTGTGTGTGTGTGTGTGTGTGTTGTGTGTGTGATTCATCAGAAGGTGGTTGAGTGTATGATGCAGGAAAGATCACCTGAGCGTAACAGATATAGTAAGAAATATTCACGTGAAAATCATTGATTTTATTTTACTTTCCCTTTGATCGTGTTAATTTCTTTCTCCGCCAATTGATATTCTAGCCCTCCGTTGAATTTTCTTTTAACGCCAAGCTGAAGCGAGAAACGCTTGACCGATAATGTTCCCCAAACGTTAAGTACGGAGGCACCCAACCGTAACAAAAAACATTTTGTCAATCTATTTTCCGATACTTTAGTTTATTGTACCTGTATAATTCAATTCCATTTCACACCGTTGCGAACACTTTCCCAACCTATCCCAAAAAGCAAAAAGTCGAGGGTGTTCACAGGAAGACATGAATATTACTTTCTCTTGAAGAGTTTATAAGATATTTCACGTCTCAAATAAATGGGTAAAAGTGTATTATTTAACCCTTAGGTCAGTCTTGAATCTACAAATTTGTTTTATTCAGATTTATAGGCAATCTTTTTCTTCTTCGATGAACTACTTTCATAAATCGTTTCGTAATATATATATATATATATATATATATATATATATATATATATATCTTATTATAATAGAGATTGTGTGTTCTGTTTGTCTGTAACCGAAACTAAATCACTACTCAAGTCACAATTCCCTTAGTTATTGACGTCACATTCTCCATGATTTTATTTATATCTAAACCTCAATTATTAATAAAATTGTCTTACATTATTAATACTGTTAACTATGTCTACATACTGACAACATGCAATTATATTTATATATTCAACAAAATATCGGTTTACAGTGTGAACGGGAAGGCTAATTTGCATATTAATATTTAAAAATCAAATTTAATAAATATGTGCTTAGTATTATTGATTTATAACTGTTTGGTTTTATTTTAATGAATATAAGTAAAAATCTCTTCAATAAATCTGAAATGAAATCCATTAACAAGATAAAATAACTGTCATTTTATTCTTTACTTCCTCTTTAAACTAAATACTTAAATTAGAAAAAATAACAATGAAAGACGAGAGTGATGGAAGAGTAAGTTTGAGTTGTTCCATTTTTATTATTACTCCCTCTGTTTCTTTTTATTATACTCCCTCTGTTTCAAATCTTTTTATCTGTATTCTTATTTAGTTTCATTAGCCTTTCTAATTTAATACAATATTTTATTACATTAAACTTAAATACTTGCACCCGGAGGGTGCATATATTATTATGCTAGTATATATAAATCGTTTCGTAATATATATATATATATATATATATATATATATATATATATATAAATCGTTTCGTAATATATATATATATATATATATATATATATAGATATATAGATATTGGTTTGTTGGTTGGTTTTGAAGGCGGTCACAATGCAAGTGTAAAGAAAAAAGAAGGTAACTATGATGTTGTTTGTTAACCTGTCATTTTATTCTCAATATTTCGGGATGAAAAATCCCATCATCAGAAGAATACTAGAACTGAAGTGGTGCTAGCAGTTGCTCAGCGTGTTCTGTCTGGGTCTTCCAAATTCTGTGTGTGTGTGTGTGGTTGGGGGTGCTTTTTTATGTGTGTGTTTGTGTGTGTAAGTATGTATGTGTGCGTGCTTGTGTGTGTAAGTGTGTGTGTTGTGTGCGCTTATGTCTGTGTGTCTGATCATTTCTTTTTATTTTATTTTAATTATTATTCCAGATTTGATTTGCCTCTAAGTAAGGTTTTTTTTGTTTATTAACATGATCATCTGATTTTTTTTTATATGTGTCTGAGATTAACATTCCAGATATTGCTTGATTGTTTATGGGTGCGGGTGTGTAAGTTTACAGTCTATCAGGTGGACTGTTATCCTGTTGTGTGTGGTGTTTTAAGTTTATATATATATATATATATATATATATATATATATATATATATGAAGATAGGAGGGTTGGAGTAAAATCGAACAGTATGAGGGTAAGGTAAAAGGAAAAGTAAACAATAAATAATGACTCAAACAAGTAGAAAGTACAAGAGAAATATTTCGTCCTTATTTACAAAAGAACATCATCAGTCTAACTTTATTCA
>CM042177.1:6913613-6926113 GCA_023376005.1 Doryteuthis pealeii
TGGAATTCAATCAACTTTTTGGCATGTAAGCACCATTTTTGATAAACTGGTACACACTGCGTACACATACACACATACGCAAAGAAAAACACATACACACATACATACATGTGTACACTACTCAGTTCACCGACGGTACAAACATACACGCTCACAGAAACACACTCATATACATATACTAAATGAGGGCGTGTGTGGTGTAATGGTTAGAGTCGTAGGAAAAGAAGTCATCGACGCGAGTTCAAATCCTAACCGGGACTGTTTTTATTTCCCATAGCGTTAATACTCTTGGGAAATGTATGAATCCACGTACTATCCCTCCAGCTATGGATAAATAGTAGGGCAGACTGGAGTCTTTCACCTTCGTTTGGCAACCGGTCTAGAAAAAGGAATACTCTGGATTCAAACCTGTTAAACTCCGTTTAAAAATTGACCTTGTGTAACATCCTGCTCGTGCAGAGGGGTTGATACATATATAGATATACAAACTGCAGTGGGTCACCTCACGTGGTGTAATGGTTAGCGAGTTTGATTAGTAAACAATTGTTAGGGATTCTGTAGGCGATTATCTTCCCTTGCCTGGAAGAGTTATCTTCCCGCTGTGTTGCCGTTTGTGGACACCAGGGGACCTCTGGGATATAAGCGGCTGATTCAAATGCTTCCTCCGGTATTTCCTTACTGCCTCTGAACGAGCACATGGGTTAGACTTATGTCTACCCCCTTCTCGGTGAGGCTTTGGCCCCCTTTCATTACTGTAAGTCTTTTATACAGCATGGTCTATCCTTTAGTTCCATGTCTGTAACATTTATATGTCATGTACATTTGGGTATCTCGTTTATACCTAAATATTGTATCTTGTATTTACCATTCATAAATGTGTCCTTTTATCTCTACTCTTATATCTTATTTGTATCTTATGTATCTATGTACTTTATGTATCTTATCATTACCATGTGCTGTACACCTATTAAATGTTTTGTCTCATAACGTATCGGAGCTGTTGTTCAATTATTAACTTTGAATCTTACTGTTGCATAGCCCTTCTTTACCGGCACTAAATATCTATATGTTATATACTTCTCTTACTTCTTACTCTGGTCGTCTATTCTTCTGGCCGGCTTTGCTTCTTCTATCGTCTATCTTCTATCTTGGTCTGGTATATCTTCTATTGAGGATTCCGGGTCTGGTTTCTGTTGCTAGGGATTTCTTGTTATCAGAAGCCTTGTGTCATTGTTAGCTTTTAGTAATAAACACAAGACTTCGATTTACGATGATGTTACTTTATTCGTAGATCCCCAGACCAGACAATGCGCGCAGATCCTTACATCTTGCTAGCTCGGCTTCTAAATTCTAACTGACTAACTGAGTTGCTTACTCCTTAAACCGGAAGGGGCTTCTATCGGGGTTCCGTTTCTCACGGTTTATCCCAGAACGCAAGGTGAGATCGAGGTCAAGCGCCGTCACTCACCCTCAAGGCCATCAGCTGCACTAATATGATTTCTACACTATTGTCATAATCATTAGGTATCTAATGATTATGTAACATTACAGTTCGATTCTCACTGGGCGCCCCCATACTTCTGGCCTTGTGCCACATCTAAGCTAAGCTTAGTGAATAACAATACTAGCTGAAGTACCTACTATACCCAGGAAATATGACGTTATTCGCAGTTACACATTAGATTTACAATAGCAACCTTTGAAATGTTTATTTCTGGTACTGGTTATACACAGACAGGTAGAAATTATCATTTATATAGTAAATTACGCTTACATTGTTATGATTTGATCAAAACTCGAATTTTGAATTTTAATCAAATCAAGGAAGAAAAGAAAGTGTTTAGCTCAGTCGGTAGAGCGTCCGACTAGGAACCACAGGGTTCCGGGTTCGATACCGGCCCTCGCCAACTCAACGCATGGGTAGCACAGGGACCTGTGCAGTAAAGTGAGGAGCTGGTGGTAGGTGTGGCACTCCATCGAAGACACCAAGACAATCTCCTTGGTCTAACCCTAGTGAAAGTGAATAGACTCCCTCGCTGTCTGGCTGATACTGACTTTAGGCCATCCCGACGACTTTACTTACTTTTTACTTTTAATATAAAAGTAAAGTCGTCGGGGCGGCCTAATGTCGGTATCAGCCAGTCAGCGAGAGAGCCTATCCCCTTTTCAATAGTGCTAGACCAAGGTGGAGCGCCAAAACTACCATCAGCTCCTTACTTTACCGCACAGATCCCTGTGCTATTCATACGCTGAGTTGGCGAGGACCGGTATCGATCTAGGAACCTTGTGGTTTTTAGCCGAACGTTCTACCGACTGAGCTATCCCGAGATTCCTTTAAATATTGCCCATATATCTTATTTCACTGAAAAGTTATTTTAATTCTTAAATTCATTCCACTTACTGTTATTTGATATCAACGTACTATTATTCCCCTTTTCTGAAGCTGAACATCTTCTCTTTCCTTCTCCATTGTAAAGACTAGCAAATATATGCACCTTCCGGGTGCACGTATCTAAGTTTTTATGTAATAAAATATTAACTAAATAAGAATGCAGATAAAAAAATTTGAAATAGAGAGGGATATAATCGAAAACTAGAACAACTGAAACTTACCCTTCCATCACTCCCGTCTTTCATTGCTAAATTTCCCTGATTTAACTACTGAGTTTGATTAGGAAGTAAAGAATGAAATTACAGTTATTTCTTCTTGTTTATTTTAAGATTTGTCCCCGAGATTTTTGCTCATATTTATTAAAATAAAACAAAACAATTAGAAATTAATGATACTTAGCACATTTCAATTAAAATCAATTTTTTAAAATATCAATATGAAAATTAGCCTTCCGTTCACATTATAAACCCTTATTTTGTTGTATATATAAATACAATTACATGTTATTAGTATGTAGATATGTAATTATCAACTCCGGTTTCGACCGGGTGGTCCAGTGGCTTCGGCCCTGGACCTTACAAACTAACATCGTTGATCCCAGGGGCCATTACCCCAGGCAATACCTGCCCCCTTTATTTAAAGAGGCATGACTGGGTTTATTGCTCAATGCCTGAGGTGCCCCCTTGAGGGGGAATGCCGGCTAGATCAACATTTTTTCACCCATCACCCATGATTCACGGCTTGTGGGTGGTCACATTAATAGGGCCTTGCGCCTAACTCGTACATGTGGGTACGTGGTAAATATTTAGTATGTAGATATGACCAACATTATCTATGATGTAAAAAGACTTATTAATAATTAAGGTTTAAATAAAAATAAAAATCATGGAGAATGTGAATATCTCTACTCATGTCAAAGGGAATTCTAACATGAGTAGAGATATAGTTTCGGTTACACACAGAAAAACACAATCTCCATTATAATAAGATGTCACCCAGGGATGTCATTTTGTGGATTTGTGGTTATTAATCTTAGTCTAAAAGAGGTAGATGTTTCTCCCACATATTCGCTATTTGTGCATTGTGTGCAAGTATATGTAATATACGATATTAGGGCTATCACATGTTAGGTGTGGCGGATGGATTGTTATGTTCGTGTAGGGTATTTTTATTTCGGTTTCCGTGTGTATATGGCAACAAATTTGGCATCTAGGCTTGTTGCATCTTTTGCTACCTTTCTGTACGGTGTTATGTAGATGTTTTCTGGATGCAGTGAGAATGTTACTCTCTATATATATATTAAACTCTAACGTATATATATATATTAACTCTGTCTATATATTAAACTCTAACGGAGTGAAAAAAATCTTCGGGGGTTATTCAATTTCAAAGCCATTCTTGTTGAACAGTAATCGGACTTCTTAAACCCAAGGGTACGTATTTATCCAGTTTGTTCGCCACGGTAAGGACGAAAACACAATGTCCCAATTATGGGTCATCCAGGGAGGATCGTACTCGCTTTTCAGTAGTAATGGATCTGCGAGACTATCTTACTAAACATTACACCGCGATAGGTGTAATTAATAATGTTAAAAACAATTTTATTAATAATTAAGGTTTAGATAAAAATAAAATCATGGAGAATGTGACGTAAGTAACAAGGGAATGCTGACATGATAGTGATAATAGAGTTTCGGTTAGCACACAGAAAGAACACACCAAATCTCTATTATATAATAAGAATGTCACCCATATCAACATATCTACCATTATCCTAACATATCTACACAGGGCAAAATGTTTGATATTTGAAGTTAAAATGGTCCAAAATACAGAGGATTTAGAAGTGTTCGAGAGAATACTTTTTAAAAATATTTGAGACGCTTACGTTGGAAAATAGGTAATATTTTTTATCCATTAAACATTTTCTGTTCTTATTTATTTACAATTTATAATATTATAATACATATATAACACACACACACACAACACCACACACACACACATATATATATATAATATATATATATATAATATATATATATCTTCACATTGTTTGAAACTTTCAATAGAATATCTCTGTTTAATCAGAGAGTGAGCTTAAATAGATAGATAGATTAGATAGAGATAATAGATAGAGAGAGAGACATAGAGACAGAGGAGAGAGAGATGATTAGAATTTTGGATCTGTATCATACTTATATAGTTGTGTATGTTAGGTTAACGAGGACCAGTGTCAACGACTCTTCGTAACGGTCAGTTTTCGTCTATCTAATTATCAGTAAATTTGCATTGTCCTTACACAGAAGAAAAACACACAATCTCCTATAATAAGTCACGCAGGGTTCCATTATTGATTTTTATTGGGAATCCAGTTAACCAGTCCTGCTTCTGTGTTGTAAAGTGTCATCATGATGGGATTATGGCAAAGGCGCCAATTAGATACACACAGAGAAAACAGAAATTGCCAGTTATATAGTACGTATCTTGAGTCCCACATTGCCCACATATATAATTGTCCAAGAATAATTATACCCTGTATTTAAGATTGCCATTCAACCGGTGCTAATAGCTAAATAAACGGATTGAGAAATGTATTCCCTAGCAACAGCACCTATGTCATTTCAGTTGTCAACATGGCATGAAATAGTGAACATAATTAAAACTCCCCTAATTACCAGTTCTATCAGTGGGGTTTATAATACGCTGGTTTTTCCCTTAAGAGTGTAAGACTTCTAAAAAATGGTGTGTGTGGTTCCTGGCTATGATACTGTTGTGAGGTTTTAAGGGGTCAAATAAAACAAACGACGGGTAACAAATTTAGTAAAATGTATTAACAGAAAAGTAAACAAATACAATAGAGATAAGTGGAAATTACGTGTTATTGGCTTGCTCGCATTGGCTTACTGCCAAGCCACATTATCCCTGTTACTTATGGTAACCCGTAGGCGCATTCCATTGGTCAATAGGGTATATCACCCTATAACAGATATTAAACTACATCTGATGGTGGGTTACCGTTCTGGAAATCTAGGTGGGTTTGAGCAGTACCAAATCCTTTTCAATATTCCCAGGTCTACTCTGAACCGGAGTGGTATATGTTTCGGATGATGGTTAAAAAAAACGAGTCATTTTATCTTTTGATTTAACCATGTGTGATGTGTGTGTGTGTGTGTGTTTGTGTGCGCGTGTGTGATGTGTGTGTGTGTTGTGTGTGTTGTTGTGTGTGAATGTGTGTACGTGTGTGTGTGTGTGTGTGAATGTGTGTGTGAGTGTGTGTGGATGTGTGTACGTGTGTGTGTGTGTCTTGTGAATATATTGTACGCGTTGTGTGTGTGTGGGTTGTGAATGTGTCTGTGTGAATGTGTGTACGTGTGTGTTTGATACGTGTACGTGCGTGTGTGTACGTGTGTGTGTGTGTTTTGTGTTGTGTGCTTTGCGTGTGGTGTGTTTCTTGTATGTGTGTGTGTACGTGTGTGTGAATGTGATACGCTGTGTATGTGTGTGTGTGTGTTACGTGTGTGTGAATGGTGTACATGTGTGTTTGTGTTGTGTGTGTGTGTTGTACGTACCGCATTGAATTTTTAGATATTATGAACATTCAATGATAACTTACTTTAATAAGAGAAGTGGCATTCGCAATGAAATTATACTTACGTTTATCTATATGTTAATACTCGGGTTCTTTAATTGACGACCGTTATCATCTTGCAGCACCCTCTAGTTAAGAATGAACGTCAAATCGTCCAAGATGAAATGCAAAATGAAACCTAATTATCTGCTGTGCTTATCCGCCGAATTCTTATTTTTCCTAGAGTGTCATCACCTCAGTTGAATAAAAGGACAATTCAGTTTTTATAAAAGAGAAAGAGAAGAAAAAAGACATGCTACACAGAAAAATATTAACAAAGAAAGAAAAGGAAGAAAGAAAGAAAAGAGAGAGGAGAGAAAGTTAGGAGGGAGAGAGAGAAAAAGGAGTGAAAAAAGACTTACCGCGAGTTAATTTTTTCTAAGTGTGTTTTTAATTGGCCGTGTTCAAAACGAGTACCGGGAAGAAATATGCCCTTCAGAATAGCAGCACTGTGCCATTTATTGCCTTTATGGCATGGAATGGCGGAACATCGTGCGTTTTTAATTTAAAATTTCTTCTCACTACCAGCTTCTGTCCGGCATGGATTTGAATACCGCTGACTGTTTGACGAGTACCGGGAATGGTTTCTTTTTCTGTGTACTAGTAATGGACTCTCTCGTCGATTTCGACGCATGAGGTTCATCAGTGAACAACCTACACAATGTCTTTGATTTTGGTGGTGAAGCGCTTCTTTGGACCATCCGCATCTTTTTGCACAGTCGTAGGAAAAGAATTGGTGCCAAGGAATCCAACCCAATCAACGGCTCACCTAAGTTTTTTTTTTCAAATTCAGAGTTTTCCTTCTCCTAGACTTGCGTTAACCTATCCAGGGTTAAAGGACCCAACTACCTTACTATTTTACCCATAGCTAAGGGAAATATATGAGGTTCATTCCTTTTCCAAAGGTATTACGCTATCGTGAAATGCAAACAGCCTGTTTAGGATTGAACTCGTGTGTCGACGAGTCCATATACTACGACTCTAACCCATTATGCCCCGCGGAGGAGACTAGTAAGTTGCATACCTTTTTCCCAAGGGTATTAGCGCTATGTGAAATTTACCACCTTGTCCAGGATTAGAACACCGGAACAGCACGTTCCATTTCTTTTACAACGATACCATTACACGACAGTCGCCGCAAATCTCCATCCTGTCTGTAGTCAGACGTAGGCAGTCTTTGATCTAAAGGCAAAACAAAAAACCAATTCCATAAACATCTATGTGCATATCGCATCACTCATTTAAACATTTTGGGCCTACAAAAAAGCTACTTTGAAATAAACATATTACAAGTGTAATAACACTAGACGAGGTCTTGAAAACTCTTAATCATTATAGCTCTCACAATCACACTACTACAATACACCACCACTACAACAAAGCATATATAAATATAGGAAGTGCGTGGTGTAAATGGTTTAAAAGTCAGAAATGATCTCGCCACGAGTTCAAATCTTTGGACGTGGTAATTGCATTTCACTTAGCGCAAATACCTTTAGGAATAGTTGATGGAAAATCCTACTCTCCCTCCAGCCATGAGGAAATTACTAAGGCACAGACCGGGCTCTTTAACCTTGCATTAGGCAATCGGTCTAGGCAAGAAGGAAAAACTCTTGAATTTCAAAGCCTTATGAACTTCGCTTAAGAAATTGACCTTGTTCAAGATATAGAACACGGTACGCCATGCGCGGGGTTATATAATATATATATATATATATAATATATATATATAAATATATATATGAGTGTGTTGTGTGTGTAAGTTGAAAAGTGGAAATGAATCCGACAATATGCGTTCAAAAGATAAATAAATAAAGGAAAGAAAATGTTTGAATGATAAAATGGTTAATGACAACTGCAACACGTGTTCCGGCAAGAGTTTTGTCCACTGTACCCATTGTTGTATTCTATTTATTATTATTTTGAATAAGAAATGAAATAATAATAATAGAAAAAAATAAAATCTTTAAGTATACAAAGGAAAAACGACTTTCTTCCGGGGAAAATGTTTGAATATTTGAAGTTAAAACGGTTCAAAATACAGAGCGATTTAGTAAGTGTTCGAGAGAATACATTTTTATTTGAATATTTTTTGAGACGCTCCACGTTGGAGAAATAGACAAGTAAATATTTATATCCATCAACATTTTCTTCCTTTATTAATTTATCATTTTCAACACACACGCACACACACACACACACACACATATTATATATATATATATATATATATATATTATTATAATTTTTACTTGAGGCACTTACAACGCATGTAAAAATTAATATATACTTTATTCAAGCAACGTTCTAAAAAAATAAACAAACATCCAAAAATCTATATATATTATATACTATATATATATATATATATATAATTATATATATATATATATTTCTATCTATATTCAACCCCCTCTCTCCCTCACCGTCTCTCTCTTTCTCTATCTCATTCTTTCTCTCTCTCTCTCTCTCTCTCTTCTCTCTCTCTCTCTCTCTCTCTCTCACTCACTATCTATCATCAATGTATTTTCTCTCTCTATCTCTCACTTTTTCTACAACACACCACACATCAACATCACACACATACTATATATATCATATAGTTACTAATTTTCTATCTAGGTATTCAAACATCCATCTCGCCCTACACCGTTCATCTCTTCTCTCTCTCTCAATTCTTTCTCTCTCTCCCTCTCTCTTTCCTCTCTACATGTCTCTCTCTCTCGTCTCACTTATCTACTCTTCAATTATTCTATTTCTCTATCTCTCACTTTTTTAACACACACACACTCACACACACACACACAATCATACTATATATATATATATATATATTTCATATCTTATTCAACTCCTCTCGGCCTCACCGTCTCTCTCTCTCTCTCTCTCTGCATTCTTCTCTCTCTCTCTCTCTCTCTCGTCTCTCTCATCGTCATCTCTCTCTTCTCTCCTCACTATCTATCTTATCAATTTATATTATTTCTCTAATCTCTCACTTTTTACTACATCCACAACACAGCACACCGGATACTCACACTCACATATGCATTATACTAATTTATACGTATATAATATCATGGGGTAACTCACTACTATATAATTATATATATTATCATACAATCTATACATGTCCGTTCATATATCCATTAACACTAGATTTTTACTTTAAAATCCAACACTCGATAATCAATTATAATTTATTTTTAATCCCGAACACGTGCGCTTCCACACTTCGCTAGATCGTAGTACAATAACTAAAATGTCCTTAAATCAGTATCAAAGAGAATTAACAAATGAAGATAGAAAATGTCAAAAGAAAATGAACAATAAACCGAACAGCAAAAAAGGCCGCCATAAAACAAACGATTCTCTTCAGAATAATCACGTTATATGTGTCAATCTTCTTGGGAACCGATCAAAGATCGTGTTAATACTATGGTAGATTTGATTAGATTCCGGTTTTTTCTTTGATTCATCGTCTAATAATTAAGGTGAGATTTTTTTCTTCCGAATTAATTCTCTTTCAAGTGAACCAGGGGTAAAGTTGGGGGAGGCGGTTGGGGGATTCGCCGAGGTTTTGCACTTCTTTAATTCCACGGCAAATACAACTTTTGTTAAAAATTTGAAATTCAGGTCACAAGATTCAGATCCAAAATTCTAATCAGCACTCTCGTTATTCTTTCTCTAAACTCCCTTCTCTCTTCTCTCTCTCCTCTCTCACTCTCTCTCTCTCTCTCTCTCACTCTCTTCTCTCTCCCCTATCTCTCTCTCTCTCTTCGCTACCTATCTACCTATTATCTCTCACACGCACTTTCTCTCTGGCTCTTTCTATTCTCTCCCTCTCTCTCGCTCTTTCATTCTCTCTCTCCCTTTCTCTATTTTTCTCTATCTTATTCTCTCTCTCTCTCTCTCTCCTCTCTCTCTCTCTCTTCACACAACACACACACACACACACACCACACCCACTTTCTCTCTTTCTCTATATATTTCTATCTATCACACACACTTTATCTATCTTATCTATCATCTATCTCTCACACACATACACACACACACACACTCTCTCTCTCTCTCCTCTCTCTTCTCTTCTCATCTCTCTCTCTCTCTCTCATCTCTCTCTCTCTGATTAAACAGAAGCTACTTTCTTATAACTATTGTTTCACAATGTGACGAATATATATATATATATAATATATATATATATACTGAGGTCATATGATACAGATCCAAAATTCTGATCATCTCTCTCTCTCTCTCTCTCTCTCTCTCTCTCTCTCTCTCTCTCTCTCTCTCTCTCTCTCTCTCTCTCTCTCTCTCTCTCTGCTTTATTAAACAGAGCTATTTTAAAACTATGGTTTTGACATTTTCACAATGTGAGTATATATATATATATATATATATATTATATATTAACGTAAAAGAAATATCAAGATAAATACATACTTATCTTATTAAGCTTAGTAACCCAGTTAAATAATCTAAATGTATTATAAATACGTATTCTATTATCGTTGTGTAATTTTAAAAGAAAAACAGAATTCCAGATATTTCACAATATATATAAAATTACAGAAACTTAAATAAAATGAATAAATAAATAAATACAATAAAAAAGTAAAACTCGGTTTTTTGTTTCAACGTCTGTTAAAAGACATACGAGGTATTTAAACTTACCTTATGAAATGTGACATTACCGAATAACGCAATTATAGGCGAGCAGCAGTAAAAATACATTTGCACATATATATAATGTATATAATTGTGTATGAATTTATGTAATTCAACTAATAAATAAAGAAAGAAAGAAAAAATAATTGGGTAATTTTCACCTTTAGTTGTTAAAATTCCTAGCAAATGAGGCAATTAGAGTAACCTCCCTTGACTTTCACTTTGAACTAAGCCGGTATCTATTTTTAAAGTCTCCGTGCGAAATAAACAAATCTTAGAAACTTTTTCGAAAACAATGCAACTGCATGCTTTAACACAAAAATATCATAAAATGTGTTCTTAATAACAATTAAGTTCATTTCAGATAATGCGCATGCACAATTTTATGCTAGGAATTTTAACAACTAAAGGTGAAAATTACCAATAATTGTCACTTCCTTATATGCTTAAAAAACAATAAATATATCGCTAACTCTTCTCTCTCTCTCTCTCTCTCTCTCTCTTCTCTCTCTCTCTATATATATAATATATATATATATATATATTATATATATATTATATATATATATATATACAGGGTGTCCCAGAAGTCGCGCACCATATAATTTGTTTGTTTTTTGTTTTTCAGATTTTATTGGATATGGGTGAGAAATTAACAATACAAGAAAGAGTTAAATTGGTTTTTATGTTTGGAGGAGATGGGGCTACATACCGCTCTGTAGCTGAAGAATTCAACCGCACTCATCCCTAGCGAGAAAAACCATTGAACCATACTACTGTCTGCCGTTTGATAAAACGTTTCCAAGAAACTGGCTCGGTTGCTGACTGCGAGAGATGTGGTCGACGAAAGAGTGCAACTGATGAAGCAACATCAACTATGGTTTTGGCGAATGTTGCTAGAAGCTCCGTGAAATCAGTAAGGAAAATAAGCCAGGAGCTTACGATTAGCAAATCATCAGTACATCGTATTCTTAAGACACAAAAATGTCAGACAGTTTTATAAAGAGAATTGATGTATGTATCAATGCAGAGGGTGAACAATTTGAGCATCTATTATGATTATGATGAATAAAATTGCTATTCATATGTCTTTTTATACTTTTTATATGTATTTTCATACATAGTGCACGACTTCTAGGACACCCTGTATGTATATATAATTTATATTTTTGAAGACAATTACAATGCGTATATCGTATAGCTGCATCCACAACATATACATAGATAGACGTGGTAATTGCATTTCACGTAGCGCTAATACCCTTGGGAAAGTTATGAATCCTACTCTCCCTCCAGCTGTGGGTAAATAATAGGGCAGACTGGGCTCTTTGACCTTGGTTCAGGCAACCTATCTAGGAGAAGGAAAACTCTGAATTAAAACCTGTTAAACTCCGCTTAAGAAATTGACCTTGTGTCACATACTGCTCGTGCGGAGGGGTTGGTAAATATATATATATACATAGATAGAATTTGATAATTATAATTGAAATAATCACGATAAGCAAACTCGCTGAATACCGCGTGCGACGCGTGGCACACTTCACAGCTGCTTCAACCTTATTAGGTCTCATCAGCAGTGTATACCTACGATCCCCCCTCCCCGACAGAGATCGAACCGCAGAACACAGAATGCAGAGTCAGAGACTCTACCCCCAGGCCACCGGCAACCCATACCCGAAACTCGCCAAATCAACTTGTCAATGAAAAATGCGCCATTACTATACAGGACTTGTGTAGGTAGTCAAGTGAGTGTTGAATGATTGGTAGTTTGAAGCATGGTGAAAGTTTTTTAATTGCAAATTATACCTT
>CM042177.1:6931113-6938613 GCA_023376005.1 Doryteuthis pealeii
CTTTTGCTTTGTCGATCAATCAGTTTAAAAAAAATGTTGAATGAGAAATTAAGGTTATATATATATATATATATATAATATATATATATATATATGTATATATATATATATATATAATGGGCTCTCCCGTCGATTTTCGACGTATGAGGGTTCATACACACACTGAACTCCCACACAGGGATTTGTTCATAGTGGTGAAGGCTTGTGTTGGACCATCCACACTTTTTGGCACAATCGATAGGAAAAGAATTGGTGCATCAAGAGTTGCCAAAAAAACCCAATCAGATATGGTATATATATATATATATATAATATATATATATATATATATATATATATAAAATGGACTCTCTCGTCGATTTTAGACGCATGAGTGTTCATCTAGTGAACAATCAACACAGTGATTTGTTTATAGAGGTGAAGGCTTGTGTAGGACCATTCCACACTTTTTGGCACAGTCGATAGGAAAGAATTGGTGCATCAAAGAATGCCACGAACCCAATCAACGACTGACCTCAGGAATTTTGAATTCACAATTATCCCTCTCCTAGACTGGTTACCTACCCAAGGTTAAAGAGCCCAGTCTGCCCTACTATGTAACCCATAGCTGGAGGGAGAATATATGGATTCATACCTTTCCCAAGGGTATTAGCGCTATGTGAAATGCCACAGCTTCATCTAGGAATTGACGGGAAAAGAAAGATATCCGTTAAAAGACTGTTTACAAAAACGAACGCTATATTCAATCGCTGAAAATTTTTACTATAAACTATAATGCTTCTGATTTTAAAAAATTGAAAATAAAATTTATTTCATTTTTAAAACAGAACACGCATTTTTTTTAATTTTCAGCGGTTGAATATAGCCTCGTTTTTGTAAACAGTCTTTTAACGGATATCTTTCTTTCCCGTCTATGTTGCTCGTGATGAAGACCAATTTATCGATTTGGTCGAAACAGATTCTGTCAGCAATTACATAACAAACATCATTTGTTTTTTCAAAATGTTAAATTTCACACTGTCGGATTAATTTCCATCTATTTTTCATATATATATGTATATATATAATGGTAGTGGACTCTCCTATTGTGAACGATTCCAAACACGTAGACCGACGACAGCCACGAGACACCAATAATCATGCTACTGACACAAACGAAACACAGATAAGCAGCCGAAAATAAACACAACAAACGAGCATAAAAAGAAAGCTATTGAGTCACTGCAAGCGGCCATCCCCATACCACTCAAGGGGTCACGGATGAGTATATATAGATGCCAAAAAGGACAGATCAGCCATTTTATTCGTTCTGAAGAAGGGGTAAAACATCCCCGAAATATCTACGAAATAAAACGAAACATTCAAGAACTGAGTTTCTTATATTTCGCACCTTCATACTAAATTCCAAATAATATATATTATAGACACACAACCACACACACAGACACACACACACACACACACACACACTCACACATATAAGCCAATTTATTTAGAAGGGATTTAATTGCAAAATTCACCGTATTCGGCGCTCAGCTAAGACTCACTTTGTTTACATAAAGTTTGAGGCCTCTAGGTGAGTTCATTTCCGCTTAGAAATGTAGCGATTGAATAGCCTGCTATACTTGGTAGCTGACTGTGGCCGTATGGCTAAGAGGATTGGCGAGCGAAAGTTCGTTCGAGTCTCAAACCCGGCCAGAGGTAGCTGCTAAAAACGATATAACTGCACAGATGAGAGGTGATACCTCGAAACATGTGTCTGTAGTTTATATATATATACGCTCCCAATTTTCGGTTGAGCACTCTGTTTAGAAGGGACTAATTGCAAAAATTCACCGCTTCGGCGCAAAGCTAGTCTCACTTGTTTACATAAGTTAGAACCTCTGGTGAGTTGATTTCCGGTTTAGGAAATATAGTGATTATTCTGCCTTCTATTCTTGGCAGCTGCTTGTGGACCCATCGGTAAGAGACTTGACGAGCGAAAGTTCGTTCGGGTCTCGAACCCGACCAGAGGTAGCTGCTAAAAACGATATAACTGCACTGATGAGAGGTGATACCTCGAAACACGTGTCTGTAGTTTATATATTTGTATATATATATATATATATATATATACAGAACGATAAATTGGCGTAACCAACTCCAGATGAAATACGTCACACAATTTTGAATAAAAAGTAACAGACATAACAACGCCAAATTCTTTCACATTAATTGTTTTTCTCACATTTATTTCATTTCACTTTTTTACACAGTTATAGTTAATAAAATAATAAAGGTAAATAATACCTTGATAAAGTGTGAAGGTCACCCGAAATATTGGAAAAAATAAATCGAATCAGGGACAAAACAACGGTTAAGTTTTGGAAGTGTTTTTTTTTTTTTTTTTTTATATTTGGTTTTCACTTATACATATTCCATGCTTCCTGTTATAACAAAAAACCTTCACAAGAACAAAAATGATTCATAAATATATTTATTCATATATGTATATATATATTTTAAAATATTTTCTTTTCATATATATATATATATATATGTGTGTGTGTGTGTGTGTGTGTGTGTGTGTGTGTGTCTAGAAGTTTTTTTAGAACAGACAAGGAAATGTTTTTTATGCAAATTTTTGTTGATTTGAACAGTGAAACAGAAATCTACATTAGATGAAAAAAACGATTAGGTTTCGACCGCCTTCAGCTGTGTCCCCAAATATTTTCAATATTTGGCTGAACTTGCATATATATATATATATATATATATATATATATATATATATATATATATATACAGACACAGACACTGACGCACACACACACACACACATATATATGTATAATTATACATTGATCGATAATATTAGATCGATAAACAGATAGATATGAAGATAGATAAGAATAATATATTTGTTTAGCTAAAGACTATTAGCATTATATCGCTGGCCCAATCACTTTATTTTTCTCCATCTGAACGCCAGGTTTGTTTTTGTCAGAGTTTTAGCGAATACCTCCGACCGCCTTCCACCATTTTAGCTAATTTGCTAAACACTTTTTTTTTTGCATTGGGGGGATCATTGTTCTAATCATTTTTCTTTTGCCAATCGAATATTTGTCCGATTGACAGACAGGCTGACAGACAGATAGGTACATAGATAGATAGATTATTTGGAATATGTTGAGATACATAGATGGATAAATAGTTATTTGCTTGGTTGTTTTTTGGATCATTATTATTACTAGTACTAAATAAAAAACACCTTCTGGGCGATGTAAAAATAGATTTTTGAAACATATTGCCTGAGGAGTGGGAGTAAAAAATTCAATGTCAGCGAGTTTGTACCCTAAGTAAGTAAAATCATCAAATTCATAAAAGGATTAAAAAAAAAACAATTTGAAATGTAAACTTTAGATATGTATTAAAATAAAACAAACTATATATAGATGTATAATACCAGTCATGTAGTTATTAAAACTTGTTTTAAAAAACAACGAGAACTGTCTAATGTTGCATGTTCACATTTTGAGTGTATTTATTCTATGTTATGACGATTTTGGGTAATGTGACGCAAGCAGTGACGTAATTTTTGTTACAGGCAAAAACCGGAAGCGAATCTCCATTATTAATAGATATGGTTTTAAGTAACTAATAATAATCACTTGTAAGTGATTATAGATTCAAATATTCCTATATAATCTCTTATTATAATGGAGATTGTGAGTTTTTCTGTCTGTAACCGAAACTAAATCACTACTCAAATCACAATTCCCTTAGTTATTAATGTCACATTCTCCATAAATTTATTTTTATTTAAACCTCAATTATTAATAAAACGGTTTTACATTATTAATACTGTTGACCATATCTACAGGTATTTGCCTCTCATCCCACTTATGAGGGCGTGACACAAGGACATTTTTATGTGGGCCCACTCACAAGCCGAAGCTCATGGGTGGTAGGTTTGCGTCGATCCCGTCAGCATTCCCCCTCAAGGGAGGCGCATCAGGCGCTGCGCAATAAACCAACCCTGCACCTTTAAATCAAGGTGGCAGGTATTGCCTGGGGGGACAGCCCACTTGGATCGACGCTATTAACTTGTAAAGATCCAGGGCCGAAGCCACTGGACCCCCGGCGTTGGCCTGATGTACATACTAATAACATGCAATTGTATTTATATATACAACAAAATAGTGCTTTGCAGTGTGGACTGGAATGCTAATTTGCATATTGATATTAAAAATTTGATTTTAATAAATATGTGCTTAGTATTATTGATTTGTAATTGTTTGGTTTCATCTTAATGAATATGAGCAAAAATCTCGGGAATAAATCTTTTAAAAAATCCATTAACAAGAAGAAATAACTGTAATTTTATTCTTTAGTTCCTATTTTAACTAAATATTTAAATTAGGAAAATTTAGCAATGAAAGACGGGAGTGATGGAAGAGTAAGTTTCGGTTGTTCTATTTTTCGATTATACCCCTCTCTGTTTCAAATCTTTTTATCTGCATTATTATTTAATTTCGTTAGCCTTTCTTTATATATAATATTCTATTACATTAAAATTTAAATACTTGCATATATTTGCTCGTTCTAATAATTTGTACATAATCATATTGTTTCAAGTATTCTTATCTAATACTCATGATTTTTAAACACTACTCTAGATCAGATTTGAGTTATAGCAATGAAGGGGTGACTCCATATTCATAAGAGTTTTAGAACTAAAGCCTATATATATATATATATATATATATATATATATATATATATATATATATATACCAACCTCTCCGCAACATCAGGATGCGAAACAAGGTCAATTTCTTAAGCGGAGTTCAACAGGTTTGAATTCAGAGTTTTCCTTCTTCTAGACCGGTTGCCTAACCAAGGATAAAGAGCCCAGTCTGCCCTACTATTTGCCCATAGCTGGAGGGAGAGTATGATTCACACTTTTTCCAAGGGTATTAGCGCTAAGTGAAATGCAATTACCACATCCAGGATTTGAACTCGGGGCGACGAGTCCATTTCCTATTAGTTTAACCATTACACGCGCTCCCTAAGATATAGTTTAGTGCATTATTCATGGTAATATGTGATAACATAACCAAGTCTATAATAAAGGATGCAGCAGAAATACCTCATACATCTTAAGTGGTCCCCGGTGTGGTGCAAGTAAAAATTGTGACATCCTTCCCTCTACGAGAGACGATGAAGTAGTGTCCAAATTTTTTAGAACTACATAGCCTGGGTGGGTTCATATGGAGGATGAGCTGTTTCCCAAGCAGCAATCCCCCCCCTCTACACACTGTCGCTGTGATCTAAAGGAAAAGAAGCCAATGTAGTTTGGCAATGGTCATGTTGCAGAGGTTGCTGGATAGCACTGGATTTCAGCATTACACCACTTTAGGGACTCTTTTCCCTGCCCCATCCGGGGGGTCCAGTGTGCTTCGGCCACTGGAGCGGGTTAAAGTACAATTATTAGCGTCGATCCCAGGGGGATTTCCCCCCAGGCAACACCTGCCCCCTTGACTTAAAGGGGCAGGGTTGGGTTTATTGCCCAGCGCCTGAGGCGCCCCCTTGATGGGAATGCCAACGGGATCAACGCAATTTTTGTTCTTTCCCACCCATGAGCTTCGGTTTGTGGGTGGACCCACGTTAAAACAAGGCCTTGTGCCCAGTTCATACAAGTGGGGTATGCGACACATACACACTTTAGGGACTCTGGCTCCTGATTTGTTTTCGGGGTTTTACTCCCCTAGCCTTTCATTGAGATGGGGTTGAACTGCTAGGCAGTGGAGGTTTTGTATCAGACTTTTAATCCTACTACTGTTGGTGATCCTGTACACAAGAACATCTATCTAATGTCTTACTATTTTTTATTTTTCTATTTATTTTTCTATCTTAAGATCTTTTGACTCATGTTTACATAAAACAAAGATCTGTTTGTTGTGACTAATTTTCTTTTTCTCTGAATGTTTGAGATGAGGCTTGAAGATTAGTATTATCTGCGTCATTCGGACTATTGTCCCCATCTTCATTGTTATCTGTACAACGTTTCGGTCGATATGCCCCCGGCCTTCTTCAGGTATTTCAGGTATAATCAAGACATTAGGTTTATAAGTTCCCAAAATACACACTCAATTGTCCAATTGGACACATGGCCGAGTGGATAAGGTAGTTAGGTTAAAACAGTTCTAAGTGACATTTATCTCTGGAACCCGAGTTCAATCCTGAGTGAAAGCAGTCAGAAAAATAATTAATTAACACAACTCCTACTCCAGCTATGGTTAGCGGAATGAGAACAGGATAACCCCGTGGACTAAATAAAGGGTTAGGTTCAAAGTTCCGTGATGGCTCCCGAATATGACAAGAAAGTTCCCGAGTTCGAAAAGAAGGTTCCCGAGTCCGAGAAGGGTCCCGAGTCCGAACAGAAATACCTGAAGAAGGCCGAAACGTTGTACAAGTAACAATGAAGATGGGGACAATAGTCCGAATAACGCAGATATCATTGTTTATAATGGATTTAACAAAGGGTGGGATATGATACAATAAGAGGACCCTCGTGTACATTTGGGTACATGGGACAACAATTGTTTAATTCCCTCTGTATTTTCCTTTTGGCACATCTTGTGCATCAGAAATTCATCCTGATCTTACCAGCTGCAATGATAATGTGCATGCTTATAATGATATAAATGCAGTGATGCTGATTGCTTTTTGATTTAGTGTGTCCTGGGATGCACATATTTGCTTTGAATGAGTCCCTGGGAAAATGTATAGGTCCTAACTTTATTTATGTTCTTGGGAAACAACTAAAGCCGTCTAACTCCTACCTTGTAACCTCTCCTCTGTAATTCATTTCTAAGAAACTATTGAAATGTATTTACAGATAGCTTGAAATGGTGAGGGAAGAAAAAAAAATGGGACTCATGGATATGATTTTACTGAGTCTTTTAGATTTTTGTGCGCAGGACACATACTTATATCCGCATCTTAGGAAGTGCGTGGTGTAATGGTTAAAGTCATGGGAAATGGACTCGTCGCCCCGAGTTCAAATCCTGGACGTGGTAATTGCATTTCACTTAGCGCTAATACAATTGGGAAAGGTATGAATCCTACTCTCCCTCCAGCTATGGATAAATAGTAGGGCAGACTGGGCTCTTTAACCATGGCTAGGTAACCAGTCTAGGAGAAGGAAAACTCTGAATTCAAACCTGTTAAACTCCGCTTAAAAATTGACCTTGTGACGTATCCTGCTCGTGCGGAGGAGGTGGTAAATATATATATCCGCATCTGTGTGTGTGTGTGTGTGGTGTGTGTGTGTGTAATCATGACTTGGACTGGTATACTACTTTTCTCGCAAAGTTTTAGCTTTATTTAAAGCAAAATTAAAATTAGCGGAGTGATCTATTGTCTGTATAAGTCTTGACCAGGGAGATTGTTTTTGTATCTGAGGTAGTGTGTCACATCTACCATCAGAACCCTCCCTATATCTGTCACCTACTC
>CM042177.1:6946113-6953613 GCA_023376005.1 Doryteuthis pealeii
GCGTTTCCCCGAACAGAAAGAAGCAGGGAACCTGACTGAAGAAATCGACAGAAGAACTGGGGATTAAGGGTCGAGTTGTGCTTTGCATATCCCAGCATCCACACTCCGAAAAGCATACTGGGCGTAGCAGCCAGAGGCTGATAAGACCACCAAGGTTTCCCCGAACAGAAAGAAGCCGGGAACCTGATGTTGCAGATTGACTGTTTGTTTTGCGCGGGAAGTCGAAAAGACAAAGGAAAAGCGAACAAAGAAAACGTGTAGGCGTTTGAGAGCAACAAAAGGACTCATCTGGACAAAGACTAACAACAACAAAAGGAGGGGACTTCCGGTCAGGGAACAAAGGAATGTGTGGGTGGTCATCGATATTTAAGCAGACCAGGACAGACCCACGAGGACAGACCCGAGAGAGACCCGAAGAGACGGCGAAGAAAGCACAAGGTGTCGGACCGTCGACACGGTCGGGCGAGCAGTGATGCTCGCCCACCACCTAGGTAGTCGTAGTGTCATTTTCCCTGCCCGCCACTCACCCACCACACACACCGAAGAAAATAAAGAAGAGTCATCTTTTGTATACGCGTGTCTGTTGTTGTTGAAGTTCAAATGCTGACAACTAGCATACCTGGCTAGTGGGTTAGTGACGATATCCGCTACTAACATACACGAATTTAGCGGCGTGAATTCGAGGCCAGTATGCAACACTGACTGAAGAAATCGACAGAAGAACTGAGGATTAAGGGTCGAGTTGTGCTTTGCATATCTCAGCATCCACACTCCGAAAAGCATACTGGGCGTAGCAGCCAGAGGCTGATAAGACAACAAAGGTTTCCCCGAACAGAAAGAAGCCGGGAACCTGACTGAAGAAATCGACAGAAGAACTGAGGATTAAGGGTCGAGTTGTGCTTTGCGTATCTCAGCATCCACACTCCGAAAAGCATACTGGGCGTAGCAGCCAGAGGCTGATAAGACAAACGTTTTCCCGACCAGAAAGCACACACCCATTTGTTCACTTGGCTTATACGGAGCGAGAAAGCACAGCCGAGGCTTTAGAATACACCGACAGCACCACTGCGAAGGGCTCAAATCTCCCCAGTGGGGCCACCTGTTGGCTGTAGGTGGTGACCCGTGATGTTTAAGGACGGAATTCTGGTAGGTAACAAAATTGAGTTTGAAAACAAAAAAATTGAATACCCAACAAGAATGAATAAAAACAAAGAGTCTTCGATATAAAATAACCCAATAAGTATTGACATGCCGTAAAATCCAACCAATTAACCAACCAACCTGGGGTACTGATTCCAGGATTTGTTCAAGTTTGCACTGAGCATTTTTATGTAGTTTCCATCTATCTTCTACAAGCGTTTCGTTAGAGTACAAGTGGTGTAGCTATACAGTAGGGCTGACACGGCTAAAACTTTGAAGAATTCTTGCTTTATTTTATCAGAGAGATCAGATAAACAAACAGTGTTAGTTATTGATTGTTTATTTTGTTTTACTGCACTTGGATCACATTTCTATTAAATTCTCAAACACATGCAGGGAGTGAAGCTGGTACATAACATCCCACGGCTTAAACTGCCTCTAAGCTAACTAAACCTTCCGTTTCCACTGTCTTCGTAACTGGAAGGAGTCAGGTCAGTTTGAGGTTACAGAGCATCAATCACCTAATGACTCCGATTTAAATTTCAACAACATTGAATTCAGAATCTGTTTTTATACTAACCATCTAAAAACAAAACTCTTAACGTCCTATACTGCCTCATACCACCTGGACAGTTGCACCAAGATCAGTGATGTTCGTATGATCATGTTTGTAACTAAGTTTAACAATTGTATTACTATTAAATTCACAACCACATGCAGGGAGTGAAGCTGGTACATGACATCTCACGGCTTAACTGCTCTAAGCTAACTAAACGTAACTGGAAGGAGTCAGGTCAGTTTGAGGTTACAGAGGATCAATCACCTAATGACTCCGATTTGAAATTCAACAACATTGAATTCAAAATCTGTTTTATACCAGCCATCAAAAAAAATACTCCTTCTGTGTGTGGGGATGTAAAATTCCCCTTATATATATACTAGCAGCGGCTACCCGGCGAAGCCCTGGTAGGGGAGAAAAACATTGATTGATTCATTCTAGTTAGGTATTCAATGTTTAAACACCAAACTACAGAAGTAAGTTGCATCAAGATCCATGATGTTCGTATGATCATGTCTCTAACTAAGTGTACCAAATGTATTACTATCAGATTCACCATCTACCATTTTCTCCATAGTTTTTAATGAGTATACCTGTTTTTTTTATTATATAATAAATCATCAACAATGAATGCAGAACATTGTTTTAGGCCAAATGACAACATCTCTATTAATAATGGAGATTTGCTTCCGGTTTTTGTTTGTAACAAAAATTACGTCACTGCTTACGTCAAATTGCCCAAAATCGTCATAACATAGAATAAATACACTCAAAATTTGAACATGCAACATTAGACAGTCCTCATTGTTTTTTTAAAACAAGTTTTAATAAATACATGACTGGTATTATATATCTATATATAGTTTGTTTTATTTTAATACATATTTAAAGTTTACATTTCAAATTGTTTTATTTTTTAATCCTTTTAATGAATTTGATGATTTTACTTACTTAGGGTACAAACTTGCTGACATTGAATTTTTTACTCCCACTCCTCAGGCAATATGTTTCAAAAATCTACTTTTACATCGCACGGGGCGGGGGGGGGTATTTTGTATTAGTCATATTAAAGAATAGTCTTTCTGGGAATTCTGTCAATTTTTATAAAATCTGTCCAAAAGTAAGATCATTTAGTGCCGAATCATGTCCGTTTAATAAACAAAGGACTCAATTGAGTAAAGTACCTGTCGTTGCTTAAGGGGTCACTCAATTAAATATTAAACAGGCTCAACGCTACTTAACTTCGGTGATCTAGCGAAAACAGGTGCTTTCTGGGTGAATTCACCGTAATCTATATGAATGCAAAGTCGTCGGGGTGGCCTAAAGTCGATATCAGCCAATCAGTGAGAGAGTCCATCCCCGTTTCAATAGCGATAGACCAAGGAGATTGTTTTTGTGTCTGAGGTGTAGCGCCACACCTACTATCAGCTCCTTACTTTACCGAACAGATCCCTGTCCTACTCATACGCTTAGTTGGCGAGGGCCGGTATCGAACTAGGAACCTTGTGGTTCCTAGCCGAATGCTCGACCGACTGAGCTAAACCGATCGCTTATTAATACACTAGAACCTACCTACGTGTGTCATTCCCTGTCATCACCTCAGATAAATGGATCGTGTCGTAATTGTGTGAAAGGGAAGGGAAGTAAAAGAATGTGCTGACGGAAGAAGAAAGAAAAAGAGACAGACAAAAGAGAGAAAGGTTAGAGACAAGAAGCGATAGCTCTTATCGTACGCGAACTCGCGGCCTTGTAATTTACAGTATAACTGATGTCTTCTTGTAAGAGAAACATGACTGATATTTTTTTAATCAATTTAGAATAGATCGGGTCTCTTGGCTTGTCTTATGTAATTCCCTTTGAATTGTAAATAGCAACAAAAACTTTCTTTTTCTCCCCCCCTCTCTCTACCCTCATCTCTACCCCATCTCTCTCTCTCCATCTCTCTTCTCTCTTCCCTCCTCTCTCTCTCTCTCTTACCTCCTTCCTTCTCTCTCGCTCTCTGTTCCCTTCCTCTCTCCCTCTCTCTTCCCTCCTTCCTCTCTCTCTCCTCTTCCACCTTCTTCTCTATCTTCCCTCCTTCCTTCCTCTCTCTCTCTTCCCTCCTTCCCCCTCTCTCTCTTCTCTCCTTCCTCTCTCTTCCCTCCTTCCTCTTTCTCTCTTCCCTCCTTCTTCTCTCTTCCCTCCTTCCTCTCTGTTCTCTCCTCTTTCTATCTTCCCTCGTTCCACGCTCTCTTCATCTCCCCCATCTCTCTCTCCCACATCTCTCTATATCTCTCTCCTTCTCTCTCCCTATTCCTCTCTCTCCTATCTCTCTTTTTATCTCTCCCTATCCCTTTTCCCCAATCACTCCCTCTCTCTCCCTTCTTCTCTCTCTCTCTCCCTCTCTCTCTCTCCTCCTCTCTCTCTCTCTCTATCCTTCTTCCTCTCTCTCTCTCTTCCCTCCTTCCTCTCTCTTTCTCTCTCTCTCTCTCTCTCTCTCTCTCTCTCTCTCTCTCTCTCTCTCTCTGTCTCTATGTACTATCTATCTCTATCTCTCCCACTTCACTGAGAAGCCTCTCTCTTGTGTATACGTTTTGATATTTTGTATTACATTTGTGCTAGATAGATGAGAGAAAATGTTTGTTTTTGTTTTTTTCTAAGTCCGACATTTCTTGTATAATTTTTGGTTCGTTGCGATACTTTGTATCCATTTGGGATGGAATGGTTATTCGCCATTCTCTGAGGAACACGCACCTGGCCCTCTGTGGCTGTTCTTTTCTGTTTCTTTGAACGCAAAAATTACTTAAATGCAACAGTCAAAGAAACAGGAACAAAAGTAAATATGTATTTGCTGTACTTGTTCGCTATGAGCAGGTTTCAGCGCAGTGTCATTTTTTAAGAAAGGTAAGTAAATAAATCAAGAAGAAAAAAGGAGGAATGAAAAAGAAGAAAAAAACAAGAGAAGGAAAAAGTACAAAAAAGGAACTATAGACACAATGCCGTTTTTTATGAATAGTAAATAAAGAAGGGAGGAAGAAAGAAATGATGAACAGAAATGAAAGAAAAAAAACAAAAATAAGAAAGAGAAGGAGAAAAGAAGAGAAGAAGGAAACAACAAAGAAAGACAAGAAAGGGAAAGGAAAGAAGATAAAGATAAGAAAGAGAAAAGGAAAAGAAAAGAAAAAGAAGGAACAGAGAAAGGGAAGAAATAAAATAAGAATGTGGAGGAAAAGAGAAGAAGAAAAAAAAGAAGAAAGACAGAGAAATAGAAGAAAGAAAAATAAGAAAGAGAAGGAGGAAAAGAGAAGAAGAAAAAACAAGAGAAGGAAAGACAGAGAAAGAGAAGAAAGAAAGAGAAGAAAGAAAGAGGAAATACAAAAAATAAAACTATAGACACAATGCCGTTTTTATTAATAGTAAATAAAGAAAGGTAGGAAGAAAGGAATGAGAAACAGAAATGAAAGAAAAACAAAAATAAGAAAAGAAGGAAGAAAGAGAAGAAGAAAAACAAAAGAAGGAAAGTCAGAGAAATAGAAAAATAAAATAAGAAAGAGAAGGAAAAGTACAAAAGAAGGAAAACAGAGAAAGAGAAATAAAAATAAGAAAGAGAAGGAGAAGAGAAAGAAGAAAAACAGAAGAAGGAAAGACATAGAATTGAAGAAATAAAGTGAAGAAAGAGAAGCAAAAATACAAAAGAAACAATAGCACAATGGCATTTTTATGAATAGTAAAATAAAGAAGGTAGGAAAAGGAATGAGAAACAAAAATGAAAGAAAAAAACAAACAAAAAAGACAGAGAGAGGAGAAGAAAAGAGAAGAAGAAAAACAAAAGAAGGAAAGACAGAGAAGAGAAGAAATAAAAATAAGAAAGAGAAGGAGGAAAAGAGAAGAAGAAAAACAAAAAAGAAAGACAGAGAAAGAGAAAATAAAATAAGAAAGAAAGGAGGAAAGAGAAGAAGAAAAACAAAAGAAGGAAAGACAGAGAAAGAGAAGAATAAAAATATAGAATAGAGGAAAAGAGAAGAAGAAAAAACAAAAGAGGAAAGACAGAGAAAAGAGAAGAAATAAAATAAAAAGAGAAGGAGAAAAGAAAGAAGAAAAACAAAAGAAGGAAAGACAGAGAATAGAAGAAATAAAAATAGAAAGAGGAAGAAAAGAGAAGAAGAAACAAAAGAAGGAAAGACAGAGAGAAAGAGAAGAAATAGAAATAAGAAAGAGAAGGAGGAAAGAGATGAAGAAAAATAGAACAAGGAAAGACATAGAAATAGAAGAAATAAAGAAAAGAAAGAGAAGGAAAAAGTACAAAAAAAGTAACTATAGACACAATGGCATTTTTATGAATAGTAAATAAAGAAGGTAGGAAGAAAGGAATGATTAACAGAAATGAAAGAAAAAACAAAAAAAGAAAGAGGAGAAAGAAAAGAGAAGAAGAAAAATAAAAGAAGGAAAGACAGAGAAATAGAAGAAAGAAAGAGAATGAAAAATACAAAAAAGTAACTATAGACACAATGGCGTTTTTATGAATAGTAAATAAGGAAGAAAGGAAGGAAGGGGTATTAATAAATGAAGGTAGAGATGAATGAACGAATGAGATGAGGAAGGAATGAAAGATAAAAAGAAACTATAGGTACAATGCCTTTTTTATGAATAGTAAATAAGGAATGAAACAAGGAAGGGGGAATGAAAGAAAGAAGGGAGGAAAGAAAAAACTATAGGAACAATGTCGTTTCATGAATAATACATAAAGAAAGGAGTAACAAAGGAAGGAAGGGAAGAATCAAGGAAAGAAAGGGGAAGGCAGGAAATAAAAAATAAACTATAGACACAATGCCATTTTTATGAAATAAGGAACAAAGGAAGGAAGGGGGAATGAATGAAGGAAGGCAGGAATGAAAGAATGAAAAGGAATGAAAAGAAAGAGAACAGAAAGTAGGGAGTTAAAAGGGAGAGAGATAATAGGAACAAATAAGGAAAGAAATGAAGAATGAAGAAGAAAAACGAACGAAGGCAAAAAGGAAAAGAAAAGAGACGCGAACAAAAAACATAGAGAAAGAAAGAAAGAAGGGAGTAAACGAGGGAGAGTGAGAACGTGAAAAAATACAGAAAAATAAAGAAGAAAAAAGAAAAATGAAAAAAGTAAAAAAGAAAAAGAAAAAAGAGAAAAAGAAAAATGAATAATGATTAGAAAAATAAAGAAGCAAAATAAAATAAAGAAATAAAGAACGAAAGAGAACAGAAAGGAGAGAGTAAGAAAAGGGAGGAGAGAGAGAGAGAGAGAGCGGAATAAATACGACAAATAAAAAAGAAAAATGAATAATGATTAGAAAAATAAAGAAACAAAATAAAATTAAAGAAATAAAGAACGAAAGAGAACAGAAAGGAGAGAGTAAGAAAAGATAGATAGATAGATAGATAGAGAGAGAGAGGGGGGGGATAAATACGGAAGAAAATGGAAGGAAAAAGAAGAAAAATCAAAGACTGAAAAAAGTAAAAGAAAAAACGCACAAACGTGAAACAAGCAATTTGCGCATCAGTTTCTTGGGCAGCATTCACAAGGTCATGTTTATTGCAGAAATGTTCCGGTGTATGCTTAAGTGGTGCCAAATATAGCTCTAGTTCTGCCAAACAATCCCACTCAAGCATCAGAAAATGACCTTTTCTCCCTCTTTTAGTGAAATGAGGTAGGTACAATCCCTAAGAATGAGCTACGTAAGTATTTCTGGAAATTCGGAGAAATATATCAGGCATTTAATAAATTTAGTCTAGTCAGGCACAAGATCAAAGAGCCAAAATTTACCACTACTCTTCTTCTACAAGGATAG
>CM042177.1:6958613-6963613 GCA_023376005.1 Doryteuthis pealeii
AAGAGGCGTAACAGGGGTAGAAGGTTGAGGAGGAAAAGAAGGAGGAGAAGAGAAAGGATAAAATAAAGAGAAAAGAAGAAATGTATGAAAATAGGAAAAAAGGGAGGAAAAGAAAAAGAAGAATGAAAAGATGGGAGAAGGAAAATTGGGAAAATGAAGGAAGAGGAAAAGAAAGACTATGAGAGGGTTAGAAGGGTTAGGAAAAAGAGGAGGAATGCAAAAGGGAGGAAAACAAGAAGAGAAGAAGAGGAGGAGGAGAAGGAGGAGAAGAAGAAGAAGGAGAAGAGGAGAAAAAGAGGAGGATTAGGTGAAGAAGAAGAAGAAGAAGAAGAAGAGAGAAGAAGAGAAGAAGAAGAAGAAGAAGAAGAAGAAGAAGAAGAAGAAGAAGAAGAAGAAGAAGAAGATTAGGTGAAGAAGAAGAAGAAGAAGAAGAAGAAGAAGAGAAGAAGAAGAAGAAGAAGAAGAAGAAGAAGAAGAAGGTGGATTAGGTAGAGAAGAAGAAGAAGAAGAAGAAGAAGAAGAAGAAAAGAAGAAGAAGAAGAAGAAGAAGAGAAGGAGAGAAGAAGAAGAAGAAGAAGAAGAAGAAGAAGAAGAAGAAGAAGAAGAAGAAGAAGAAGAAGAAGAAGAAGAAGAAGAAGAAGAAGAAGAAGAAGAAGAAGAAGAAGAAGAAGGTTTGTTTGGTTGCTAGTTGGATTTTACTGCATGTCAACCCTTGCTGGGTTATTTTATCGAAGAAATTTACTTTGATTCTTTCTTGTTGTGTATTCAGTATATTTTAACTCAATTTTTCACAATTGCTTTTTTTTTCTATTTAACTTATTGGGGCCTTAATAGGTAGTACCTCTCTGGGACAAAGTGGACCTGGGAGTAATGACGAAGAAGTAGTACTCTACACTCCCCAGAGATCCAAAATTCGAACTTCACCATTAGATGCAGTTTAACGTCATACCTAGGACACTAAGACACACAAATACCACCTTCTAACATGATGGACTCTCCCGTCTATCGACGTATGAGTTTTCATACAATGAACATCCACACAGTGTTTTGTTTATAGTGGTGAAGGCTTGTGTTGGACCATCCACACTTTTTGGCACAGTCGATAGGAAAATTGGTGCATCAAGGGTTGCCACAAACCCAATCAACGACCGACCTCGGGAATTTTGAATTCGGAGTTATCCCTCTCCTAGACTGGTTACCTACCCCAGGCTGAAGGGCCCAGTCTGCCCTACTATTTAACCCATAGCTGGAGGGAGAATATATGGATTAATACCTTTCCCAAAGGTATTAGCGCTATGTGAAATGCCAACAGCTTCGTCTAGGAATTGAACTCAAATCGACGAATCCATTTTCCACGACTCTAACCACTAGCCCACGCGCTTCCATATTCTAACATATATATGATAAAAATGGTTAGGTTTTGCCATAAGGGCAATAGTATTGGGACAATTGTATAGGTACTAGGGCTTTACGTGACCAATCGATTGATTGGATGGTGGGGGGCTCTCCGACCACCCATCTAGCCTAAATAAATAAAGTCTTCGGGGTTGCCCAAAGTCGGTATCAGCCAGAGGGAGTCTATTCTCTTTTCGCAAGCGCTCGAGTAAGGAGATTGTTTTTTTTAGCATTAGATGTGGATATATACACACCTACCATCATTTCCTCACTTAACCTCACAGATCCCTGTGCTACTCAGACGCTGAGTTGGTATGGGCCGGTATCGAACCAGGTACATTGTGGTTACCAGGCACGCGCTTTACTGACTGAGAACTGAGGACCAAAGTGGAGTATTGAATGTTATTATGGACTGCTCAGCCACAAGTGCAGACAGATGGCTCCATTGGGGGTACCCCTCTGCAGAGGTGCAATCGGTCTATTCTACTGTCCCATCCGACATGTTGGAGATGTAGTTGGTTTATTTATCTAATCTCATATCGTATCAACTTTCGTTGATTATTCAATGTAAAAACCATCCTTGTAGAAGAACAATAGTGGTACTATTAAGCTGAGGGTTAGGGGTTCGTACATTTTTCAAGGGAAGGTATGTACGCAACTGTTATCCAAGCGTTGGGTGTGATACGAGTTGAACTTCTTAAGCGGAGCTTAACAGGTTTTAATTCTGAGTTTCCTTTCTCACACAGCTAAATAGAGAATGGTTAGATGCATACTTTTCTCGAGGGTATTATTGCTATGTGAAAAGCAAACAGTCTCGTCCAGGATTTGAACTTGTGTTGCCAAGTCCATTTCCTACGACGATAAACATTACATCATACGTGATGTAATGGTTAGCGAGCTAGATTTGCAGACCATTGTTAGTGAGTTCGACTCTCACTAAGCGCCCCATACTTCTGACACATTTAAGCTAGGCTTAGTAAATAACTATATAGAAATCAAGCGGGCACCTCACGTGGTGTAATGGTTAGCAAGTTGGATAAGAGACATTGTTAATGAGTTCGATTCTGATTGGGTGTCCCAAACGTCTGGTGTTTTGGTACATCTAAGCCAAGCTTAGTAAATAACTGTACACAAATCAAGCGATGTCTTTATTACTACGTTACGTTACAGGAAACTTAACCACTTCCTAGAGGTTTATCTTCCAGGCAGTATCCCTCCATTGCGCTAATAGATAAGGATCCTAGGCATGAACTGACGTTTACGACAAAAGAAACACTGTGGATACAGAAATTCTTGTAAGAAGTTTTTTTTCAGATCTGTGCAAAATCATTTTTGTAGTTCCATAGACAGAAGATATTTTTGCTCCAATTTTATATTTTTTCAGAAAATTGCTTTTTATATTAATAGAAGATGTTACAGAAGGTGGGATCCCAGGAGAAATTCTCTGTGATTCAGGGTCAGTAAGGTTAAGAGTTAAATCATCTTCATATATATATATATATATATATGTGTGTGTGTGTGTGTGTGTGTATGTGTGTGTGTGTGTGTGTGGAGAGAGACAGACAGACGGACAGATAAGACAGAGACAGATAGAGACAGAAATAGATGGGTTAATATATATATATATAAAGTACGTAAATAAACACTGTGTTTATTTGATATGGCTTTTAGCCGACAATTTCTGAAGGATATGTGCTTAATTGAAGTCATACCTAATTTTTGAAAATAAATTAGTTAATAAGTAATGAATTTAGGTGGGCATATATGTTCAAATGTAAGGCTAAACAGATCTAGAAAATGTCAATCCTGAATGTACATTTCGACCTATTAGGTCTCATCAGCAAGGTTATAGACATGGGAGACAGCTCCGTGTGTGACTCGAAACCTCGACTGCCAAGCTGACAGGCGGAGATTCTAATCACTACACAGCTTGCCAATCCCAGATTCTTCTTTTAGCCAATAAAATAAATAAAAAATATAGTCAATAAAAAGTGGAATATAAATAAGTTCAAAACGGACGAAGAATCTCTATAAACTTGCTGATGAGACTTAATAGGTCGAAATGTACATTCAGGGATTGACATTTTCTTGATCTGTTTAGCCTTACATTTGAACATATATGCCCGCCTAAATTCATTTTTTATTAACTAATTAATTTTCAAAAATTTGGTATGACTTCAATTAAGCACATATCCTCCAAATATATATATAATATATATATATATATATATATATATATATATATATATAGAGAGAGAGAGAGAGAGAGAGAGAGAGAGAGAGACCGACAGACAAACAGAGACGTAGATAGATAGATAATATTGTTATTACATTTGTTGTAGACGGAAAGGATCCTTTTTAATGCACTGATTACCAAAAAATCAAAAGAGAAAAAAAGTAATCAGAAATAATTTCTTGCAATAAAAATCTATTATTAAATGGAATGATCTTTGCTATAAAACCCAACTGAAATGATTTTACATCTTTGGTCCATATGTCGGGGACAGAGCAAGGAACTTTCCCAATTATTCTACAGGACCCATTTGGTTTCTGCCAAGGTTTCAGATAAACTTTTACTGTCAATATTCCACCGAAAATTAGGTGTCACGTTTTGGATGACAAATGCGTGTAGTTATCATGGTACAAATCTTTACTATCAAAATCATTGGATAATGATTTTACTATAGAAATGAATTAGAAATTATTTTACCATGAAAATACATAGGAAATGATTTTTACTATGAAATCAATTGGACAATGATTATTACTATAAAAATGCATTGGATATGATTTCTATCATAAAAATACATTGGGAATTCAATTATAAAAGATGAATTGGAAAAAACTTTTACTGGGTAAATGCATTAGGAAATAATTTTTATAATATAAATGCATTGAAAATAATTTGTACAATAAAAATGCATAAGAAATTTTTTTTTTTTACTATAAAAATGCATTGGAAAAGATTTTTACTACAAAAATGCATTGGAATTTAATTTTTATCATAAAAATGCTTTGAATGATTTTTTTATTATAAAAATGCATTAGATAATTAATTTTACAATAAAATGAATTTGAAATGACTTTACTATAAAAGTACATTGGGAATGATTTTACATTATAAAATTATTTTGTTATAAAAATACATTATGAACTGATTTTTACTAAGAAAAAATCCATTGGCAATGATTTTAATATAAAAAGTAATAAGAAATAATTTCTTGCAATAAAAATATATTATTAAATGTTTTACGGTAATGATCTTTACTATAAAACCCCAACTAATATAGTTTTGTATCTTTTGTCCATATGTCGGGGACAGAGCAAGGAACTTTCCCAATTATTCTACAGAACCCATTTGGTTTCTGCCAAGGTTTCTGACAAACTTTTACTGTCAATATTCCACCGAAAATTAGGGTCCGCGCTGGTGTCACGTTTACGATGGCAAACGTGTGTAGTTGTCATGACAGGTAAGATACACATCAAAAGAGGCAAGGTGATATTTGCAAGCGCGTAAAAGGACGCAAGTTAAATTAGTACGTGACTCACATACTTATTTATAATTACATATGATAGACAAGTGCGTTGTGGAGAGTGTCCAAGAG
>CM042177.1:6966113-6973613 GCA_023376005.1 Doryteuthis pealeii
TCTGTGTGTGTGTCTAGTGTGTGTTCATGAGTACTAAGCCCTCGACAGTTCATGAAGATTTGAGAAGCTAGGTGTTGAAAATCTTAGCAGGTGTTCCTTTTTAATATTACGCAACAAAAATGATTTCTCCCTGGGAAACCGTACACAATCAAAGAAGCGAATAGCAGATACGTCGCGATTGGCTAAAAAAATAAAATAAAATAAAATATAAAAAAAATAAACTATTTTATAAGATTGCAAATCAAAAAAAGAAGACACAAGTTTTCTATTCATCAAAGCAGGTGGATTTTATGCCTTTCTTTTCATTCAATATCTGGATTTCAATTTATCTTCACCGAGTGGCGTAGAGTTCGACAAATAAAATTCTAAAAAAATTAGGATACAAATGAGTAAAAATTGTTGCATACTGGCTACCATATTTCATAACACATCATCATCAAATAGATTTGACAGCATAGATTCCCATGACGCTCTCTCTCTCTCTCTCTCTCTCTCTCTCTCTCTCTCTCTCTCTCTCTCTCTCTCTCTCATATATATATATATATATATATAGTCGCCGAGACTGAGAGTGAATCTGTATTTACCAAGACAGAAATGGACATGGAATGAAATATTAATTTTCTTCAGAATAGTCCCCTTGGCTGAGACTAAATCCGTATTTACCAAGACACAAATGATCAACGAATGAAACATTAATTTTCCTCAAAATAGTCCCCTTGCTTGAGGCTAAAGCTGTATCTAACAAGACAGAAATTAACAATGAATGAAAAATTAATTTCTTCAAAAGAGTCCCCTCGGCTGGGATTGTAACTTTATTTACCAAGACATATATGAACAATGAATGAAACATTAATTTTATTCAAAATAGTCCTCTAGGCTGGGATTGGAGCTGTATTTACCAAGGTAGAAATGAACATTGAAAGAAAAAGTAATTTTCTTTCAAAATAGCCCCTTGGCTGAGACTGAAGCTGTATTTACCAGACAGAAATGAATAATAAATGAAACATTAATGTTCTTCAAAGTAGGATCTACTTCGAATAAAATTAATGTTTCATTTATTATTCATTTCTGTTTTGGTAAATACAGCTTCATTCTCAGCGAAGGGGGCTGTTTTTTAAGGAAATTACTTTTACTTGACTGAGACTGAAGCTGTATTTACCAAGGCAGAAATGGACAATCAATTAGATGTTTATTTTCCTCAAAACAGTTCCTTTGGTATTCAACATACGTATTTCCATTGGACGTAACCAGTGGGGGCCAAAGTTTAGGTACTAGAGATTTATGCCTAAAAGGGGGTCCCTTTAAAAAATTGTGATATTGTAAAAAGTATCTGGTACCTCTAAAGGAAGTAACCAAGCTAGTACATGGTAATATTAGTATTTTTCTAATTTAACCATTAACCGGAAATAAACAACGATGAGTCTGTTCAATACTTAATTGGATGACCACTTCAGCAACAGCAGGTACTGCAAGGTACCCGAGTCCTTTGTTTATCGAAAATGACTTGATTCAGTATTAAATGACCCGGACGAGTTGATATGCCGTAAAACAAAACAACCAACCAATTAAACCTGGGAGCGGACAGTGATGGTTAAATGGATGTTACATAATGAACAGGTATAGCCACATATATTCATTACCATAACTTGTAGCTTTACTCTGACTTGGAGTGGGGGTACTTGCTTGGTCCCATCTATGGGTTAAATAGATAAAAAATGACTTTTAAAAATATTTAAATTTGAAGTTTGCTATACATATCTATGTGGGATACAGACCACGTAATCTAAGCCTTCTGCTGCCCTGTCGTTTGGGGCGTTAGAATGCACCGACTGCAACTCTGCAGAGGGGTAAGACTCCCCCATTGGGGCCACCTGTTGGCCGTGGGTGGCGACCCGTGATGCTTAAGGATAGACGCCAGGTGGATGAGCAGTTCATGACTTGCAATACTCCACTTTGGCCCTATCTTGGGCTAGACGGGCGGTCGGAGAGGCCCTCTCCGATCAATCGGCTCGTCACGTCAAGCACTAGCACCTATATGATTTTCCCAACCGTATTGCCCTTATGGCAAGCCCCAACCCCTTTTTTATCATATGGGTGCTAGAAGGCGGTGACTGAGGGTCTACATGTCCTGGGAATGACGTTAAACTCTATCTGATGTCGAGGTTCCAGTTCTGGAGGTTTGGGGAATTCCACATTCCCCCTTCATCACCATTGCTCCCTGGTCCACTCTGACCCGGAGTGGTAGTACCTGTTAGGGCCCATCTATGCGTTAAATAGAAAATCATGAGTTTATAAACAAAATTGTATTATACATTAAGAATGAATCTATTTCCCAACTTTGTCGGTATTAAATGACCCACCGAGGTTGATATGCCGTAAAACAAAACAAATCAAACGAAACTTTCAATGTTAAGAGTAAGGCATATATTATTTAACATTTCAGCATTTAATTTTACATTTAGGAGGTCTAGACCGCTGTTCTAACCATTGGACCATGTTTGCTCTCTTTGGAATTAGCTAGAAAGTTAGAATAATTTTATTACTCGTCCAGACTTGAAAATAGTTTACTTTGGCCGGTGAAATGGTTGGCTTAATCGATACATCAATCGAACAAATAAATCATCTAAATTTGGCGGCAAAATATTTTTCCACTTTAAAATAAAACTTCATAAAGAAAACAAACTCGAATTCCCAAAATAAAATTAATATGCATATATATATATATGGGGAGGTTTGTGTGTGTGCACATATAACATATATGATACGTATAATAGATAGTAGATAATCTTATTATAATGGAGATTGTGGGCTTGTCTCTATGTAACCGAAACTATATTACTATACAAGTCACAATTCCCTTTGTTATTTACACCACATTCTCCATGATTTTATTTTTTTATTTAAACCTCAATTATTAGTAAAATTGTTTTACATCATTAAGACTGTTAACCATATCTACATACTAATAACATGCAATTGTATTTATATACACAACAAAATAGCGGTTCACAGTGTGAATGGGAAGGCTAATTTGCATATTGATCTTAAAAATTTGATTTTAATAAATATATGCTTAGTATTATTGATTTCTAATTGTTTGGTTTTATCTTATTGAATATGAGCAAAAATCTCGGGGATAAATCTTAAAAGAAATCGATTAACAAGAAGAAATAACTGTAATATTATTCTTTACTTCCTATTTTAACTAAATAGTTAAATTAGGAAAGTTTACCACTGAAAGACGGGAGTAATTGAAAATGATGGAATAGTTAGTTTCAAAGTTGTTCTATTTTCCGATTATACCCCCTCTGTTCCAAATATTTTTATCTGAATTCTTATTCAGTTTCATTAGCCTTTCTAATTTAACATGATATTTTATTATATTAAAACTTAAATACTTGCACCCGGAGGGGGCATATATTTGCTAGTATATATAATATATAATACATATTGCATATATACAATTATATATATAATTATTATCTATGTAATGTATATATATATGTATAATCGTATATATATATATACTGTATATATGTATAATCTCTCTATATATTTATATCTATAATCCCCCCTCTCTCTCGCTCTCTCTCTCTCTCTCTCTCTCTCTCTCTATATATATATTATATATATATATATATATATATATATATATTTGAAAATTAATTACTTGATAATTAATGAATATATATATATATATATATATATATATTCATTAATTATCAAGTAATTAATTTTCAAATTAGATATGGCTTCAATTAAGCACATATTCTCCAAAAAATTGTCGGCTATCGCCATCTCAAATAAAGTGTTTGTGTACTCTCATATATATATATATATATATATATATATATATATATAATATATATATATATATTGGAAGATTATGTTCTTAATTAAAGTCATACCTAATTTGTTAATTAATTAATTATAATTAAATGAATTAGGCGTGCATATCGGTTTAAATCTAAAGCGTAAACAAATCGAGAAAAAGTCGATCTCTGTATGTACATTTAGGCCTCATCAGCAGAGCTTCATACTGTCGTGCCATAAGTCACCCAAAAATTGCGATATACACATCAGTTTAAAATAAACGAGACATTCTGGGAAAGCCTGCTTGCGTAATGGTTAAAGTGTCCGCCTGTCAGCCTGACAGGTAGGATTCAAATCACGCACAAAGCACTGCCCTGTCTATAGCTCTGCTGATGAGGCCTAATAGGCTGAAATGTACATACAGAGATCGACTATTTCTCGATTTGTTTACGCTTTACATTTAAACCTGCTATGCACGCCTAATTCATGTAATTATAATTAATTATTAACAAATTAGGTATGACTTTAATTAAGCACATAATCTTCAAAAAAATTGTCGGCCTTCGCCATTTCAAACACATTGTTTGTCCACTTCATATATATATATATATATATATATATATATATATATATATATAAGCACAAGGGTTCTGTCTTTGTTTCATAGATTCATACTTCTTTCAATGGTATTAGCGGTATGAGAAAAGCAACCTCGTTCAGGATTTGAACTTGTGTGGTCGTGTCCATTTTCACGAAGATAACCATTACACCACGCTCTTCCATTTCTAAGACAGTAACCATTACACCCCATCCCTGTATAAGTTGTAGTTCGAATACGAATAAGATACTTTACTTTCTTATTCTGTCTCGTGACGGAAAAATGCATTTTCTCAATTAAATCTGAATAAAGAGCAAAAGTTTCGGAGCAAAAAATACTTATATAATTGTATATTTATATGAAGTCTAAAAAAAAGGGGGGGGGGTGCAGACAGCTTTTTATTTCCTTTGTGTCTTTCAAACGAATTTGCATAAATTTGATTAAATTAGTCTCTTTTTTTTCTTTTGGTTATATTATCTCTCCGTTGTTGAAATGGAATCTCCTCATATCGAGATTTTCAAAAAAAGAATAAGTTTCTATTTTGGCTTTCTCGCCTTCTTAAATTGATAACAAATTTCATAAACGGTTATCATTATATTGTTATTTTGTAAGCGTCTGTTATAAAACTAGTTGAGAAAACTGTCTACGTCAGATAAGAGGCTAGGAATAGACTGCTTATAAAATCTATATACAGGATATAAAAGTCGTCGTTGGGGAGGCCTAAAGTCGGTATCAGCCAGACAGCGAGGGAGTCTATCTCCTTTTCAGTAGCGCTAGATGAAGGCGATTTTCTTAGCATCTTAGGTGGAGCGCCATACCTACCATCAGCTCCTCACTTTTCCGCACAGATCCCTATGTTACTCATACCCTGAGTTGCCAAGTAAGAAAGATAGAGAGATAAATAGATAGAAAGATAGATAGAGAGAGAGAGAGAGAGAGAGAGAGAGAGAGAGAGAGAGAGAGAGAAATGCCCTGAAAGAAAGAAAGAAAGAAAGAAAGAAAGAAAGATAGACCGAAGGAATGAGATAAAGATAGAAAGTAAGATAGATAGATAGATAGAGAGGCGGAGACAGAGACAGAGAGTTAGTAAGAAAGAATAAGAGAAAAAAAGGTAGAAAGATAGACAGAAAGAATGAGATGAACATAGAAAGTAAGAAAGACAGAAAGATAGAGAGAGATAGATAGATAGATAGAGAGAGAGAGAGAGAGAGAAAGAGAAATATGGTCAGAAAGAATAAGAGAAAGAGAGAAATAAAGATAGATAAAAGAGATGAGATAAAGATAGATCATAATAAAGATAGAAAGATACATACAGAGAAAGAGAGAGATAGAGAGATGATAGAGATGACCAGAAAGAATAAGAGAAAAAGAGAAAGAAAGATAGACAGAAGGAATTACATAATGATAGAAAGTAAGATAGATAGATAGATAGATAGATAGATAGCGGGTGAGAGGTAGAGAGGGAGAAAACGATGCTCAGAAAGAATAAGAGAAAGAGAGAAAAAGAGAAAGGAAGATAAAAGGAACGAGATAAAGAGAGAAAGATAGAGAGAGAGGGGGAGAGAGAATGAAAGGTGGTAAGAAAGAATAAGAGAAAGAGAGAATGAAAGATAGACAGAATGAATGAGATAAAGATAGAAATATAGAAAGAGAGAGAGGGGGAGCGAGAGAGTGAAAGATGGTCAGAAAGAAGAGAAATAGACACACAAGGAATGAGATAAAGATAGAAAGTAAGATAGATAGATAGATAGAGAGAGAGAGAGAGAGAGAGAGAGAGAAAGTTGGTCAGAAAGAATGAGAGAAAGAAATATAAACAGATATAGATACAAAAGATAGACAGATAGAAATGGAGAGAGAGAGGGGGGAGAGAAAGAAGATACACAGAAGGAATGAAAAAAGATAGAAAAAATAGATAGATAGATAGATAGATAGAGAGAGAGAGAGAGAGAGAGAGAGAGAGAGAGAGAAATATATGCCATCGTGTAGGGATAAGCGTTGGTAATAGCTTGATAGATAGATAGATAGATAGATAGAGAGAGAGGGGGGAGAGAGAGAGAGAGAGAAAGAAATATATGCCATCCCGTGTAGGATAACCGTTGGTAATAGCTTGATAGATAGATAGATAGATAGAGAGAGAGAGAGAGAGAGAGAGGAGAGAGAGAGAGAGTGGGAGATATTGAAAGATGGTCAGAAAGAATAAGAGAAAGAGAAAAAGAAAGATAGATATAAGGAATGAGATAAAGATAGAAAGCAAGATATATATATATATAATATATATATATAGATAGATAGATAGATAAAGAGAAAGATGGTAAATAATAATAATAATAATAATAATAATAATAATAATAATAATAATAATAATAATAATAATAATGATAAGAGAGAGAGAGAGGGGTTAAAGATGGTCAGAAAGAAGAGAAAGGGACACACAGGGAATGAGATAAAGATAGAAAGTAAGATAGATAGATAGATAGATAGATAGATAGATAGAAATATGGTCAATAATAATAATAATAAGAGAGAGAGAGAGAGAGAGAGAGAGAGAGAGAAAGAGAGAGACAAATATAGAAAGGGAAAGAGAGAAAGATAGACTGCGAAAATGAGAGACAAAAGAAAAAGTGAGAAAACCAGAGAGAATTAGAAACTGACTTTAGCAAAGATCACCTGTTACAATTGGTGTGAAAAACTCACAAAAACGTAAAATAGAAATAATAATAATAAAAAGAATATTCGAAATAGAGAAATGAAAACGAGGCTAAGATGGCGGCAACAGGTGACACTGTTTTCCCGACAAGATAAGTCGTTTGACGTCTTATCAGAAATGACATTCAAAAATGTTTAAAAGCCAACCAGACGCCAAAGTTATAAACATTTTAATTTTAATTGATTCAATTTGTCGTTTCTATTAATTTGATTAAGTGCAATTAAGAAGTCACTAATTACGTGGAGATGTATCGTTGTAAGACATCCGTTTTGTTTCGTCACTAAGAAAAAGCGTTAGATAATTAGTTCTTGAAGTGATACTCTTGTTCCTTAATCCTCCGACCGTTATCATCTTTCAATACCCTCTGGTTAAAAAAAAAAAG
>CM042177.1:6978613-6992531 GCA_023376005.1 Doryteuthis pealeii
GGAAAGTTTGGGAACCAGAGGAAGGATTGAAACCATTCAGAACACTGCACTGCTGCAATCTGCCAGAATACTCAGAAGAGTCCTGGAGACCTGAGGAGACTTGCTGTCCCTCAGACTCCAGTGAAAGACCATCAGCTAATGCTGATGTGAAAACTCAAAAGAAGCAAATAATAATAATAATAATAATAATAATAATAATAATAATAATAATAATAATAATAATCGTATTTGGAGCCTTTAGAACAGTCCTCAAGAACCTATGATAGAGACTGGAAGAAACCATCCAGACTGCAGCACAATTAAAATCGACCAAGATACCGTGAAGAGTTCTTGAGATCCGATGAGACTTGCTGTCACTCAGCCTCGAGTGAAAAAACTCAGTTAAAACTGGTGTGAAAAACTCGCAAGAATTGAACAAAAAAAAGAGAATTTGTCAACTTTGCACTTCCAGCAGATCACAGGGTGAAGATGAAAGAAAACGAAAAGATTGACAAATACCTAGACCTCGCTAGAGACTTGAAAAAGCTGTGGAACATGAGGGTCAAAGTGATACCAATAGTAGTTGAGGCACTTGGAACGCCCCCACCCCCAAAAAACACAAAAAACTAGAGGAATTGGAAATCAGAGGAAGAATAAGGGAACAATAGATAAGACACAGCAAAATAGCAAGTGCAGAATGTGTGGAGACAGAGATGAAACGGTTAATCATATAATAAGCGAATGCAGCAAACTATCACAAAGAGAGTACAAGACTAGGCATGACAAGGTGAGAAAGGTGATCCACTGGGAAACATGCAACTAAATGGTATATACACAAGCCTGTCCTGGAGAATGAGACGCCTAAAATTCTCTGAGACTTCGAAATTCAGGCAGATCACCGAATCCCGGCCAGGGGACCGGACCTTGTATTGTGAGGGCCCACCACAGGGTGAAAAGATAAAAAACAAATACTTGGATCTTGCCAGATAAATGAGAAATCTGAAGGGGAAGCTCGAACCAATTGTAATTGGTGCTCTGGAAAATACTTTGGGTGAACTGGAAATCAGAGGAAGAATCGAAACCATCCAAACTACAGCACTGTTGGGATCAGCTAGAATACTCAGAAGAATCCTGGAGACCCAATGAGACTTGCTCTCACTCAGGCTCCAGTGAACAATCGGCTGCAGCAGATGTGAAAAAATAATAATAATAATAATAATAATAATAATGATAATAATAATAATAATAATAATTTTGATCATATAAGAAAATGGTATTTGCATAATACAGAATCTGTTCTTGAGAATGAAATGAATAAAGATTTTGCAGTTCCAGCAGATCACAGGGTGAAGATAAAGGAAAACGAAAAAATATACAAATACCTGGACCCTGTCAGAGAATTGAAAAATCTGTGGAATATGAGCGTGAAAGTTATATCAATTGTAATTGGTGCCCTAGGAACGGTCCCAAAAAGTTTGGGAAAAAGACTGGAGGAACTAGAAATCAGGGGTAGAATTGGGTCCATCCAGACACCTGCATTGCTGCAATCGGCGAGAATACTCAGAAGAGGCCTGGAGACCTGAGGAAACTTATTGTGACTAACTCCAGTGAAAGGTTATCAGCTAACGCTGATGTGAAAAACTCACAGGAGTGAAAATAATAATAATAATAATAATAATAATAATAATAATAATAATAATAATAACAACAACAACAACAAAAACAACAACAACGTCTAGAAAACAAAAATGGGAAGAAAAACAATTATATGGACACGTCAAACGACAAATCGAAGAGGTTGCACATGGAAAGACTTGGACATGGTTAAGAAAAGGAAACCTCAAAGAAACAATCATTAATAATTGCTGCACAAAATAATGCCATAAGGACAAACTACATCAAAGCGAAAATTGATAAGACCCAACAAAATAGTAGATGTAGACGTTGTGATAATAGAGATGAGACTGTAAACCATATACTCTGCGAATGTAACAAACTAGCACAACGAGAATACAAAACTAGACACGACTGGGTTGGGAAGGTGATCCACTGGGAATTATGCAAAAAATTAAATTTTGACCATACAACAAAATGGTATATGCATAAACCAGAATCTGTTGTTGAGAACGAAACGCATAAAATTATCTGGGCTTTGAAATAAAAACGAATCACCTTATCCCAGCAAGAAGACCAGACCTAGTGTTGATAAACAAAAAAGAAAGAACTTGTCAACTGATTGATTTTGCAGTGCCAGCAGATCACAGGGTGAAGCTAAAGGAAAATGAAAAAATGGACAAATATCTGGACCTTGCCAGAGAACTGAAAAAGTTATGGAATATGAAAGTCAAAGTTATACCAATTGTAGTTGGTACACTTGGAACAGTCCCAAAAGGATTAAGAAAGGGTTTGGAAAGTCTGGAAATCAAAGGAAGGATTGAAACCATCCAGAACACTGCACTGCTGCAATCTGCCAGAATACTCAGAAGAGTCCTGGAGACCTGAGGAGACTTGCTGTCACTCAGACTCCAGTGAAAGACCATCAGCTAATGCTGATGTGAAAACTCAAAAGAAGCAAATAATAATAATAATAATAATAATAATAATAATAAATAATGATAATAATAATAATATTGTGGATCACCTTCACCCAGCCAGAAGAGCAGACCTATTATTGAATAACAAGAAAAAGAGAACTTGTCAACTAGTAAATTTTGCATTCCCAGGGTGAAGGGACAGAACTGTCTTACCCCTATGCAGGGATGCAGTCGGCGTATTCTACAGCCCCAGCGAACAAGGTGGTCTTATCTCTCTGCAGAGGTGCATTCGGCATAATCTACAGTCCCAGTGGACAGGACGGTCTAACCCCTCTGCAGGGATGCAATCGGCATACCCTACAGTCCTAGTAGACAAGGCGGTCTTATCTCTCTGCAGAGGTGCATTCAGCATAATCTACAGTCCCAGCGGACAGGGCGGTCTAACCCCTCTGCAGGGATGCAATCGGCATACCCTACAGTCCTAGTAGACAAGGCGGTCTTATCATTCCACAGAGATGCAGTTGGCGAATTCTACAGCCCCAGTGGACAGGGTGGTCATATCACTCTGTAGAGGCGCAGTCCACGTATCCTACCACCACTGTCGACAAGACGGTCTTACCCATCTTATAGTACTATAGGGTCCTGGTCACCTGAAAGGCTGAAGTAGAGCTGGTTTTCTGCTTTCTCAACTCGGCTGGGTCGAACGATAACCAAATTAACCAAAGCTGTCAATGAGTCAACAAAACAAATAACCACGGACGCTTATTTATGTTTTATGTACAAAAGATATCTTATTATAATGGAGATTGTGTGCTTTTCTGTCTGTAACCGAAACTATATTACTATTCAAGTCATAATTTCCTTAGGTATTTACGTCACATTCTCAATGATATTGTTTTTATTTGAACTTCAATTATTAATAAAATTGTTTTATATGATTAATACTGTTGACCTTATCTACAACATAATAATGTACAATTGTATTTATATGTACAACAAAATGGTGGTTTATTGTGTGAACGGGAAGGCTATTTTGCATATTTATATTAAAAATTTGATTTTAATAAATATGTGTTTGGTATTATTGATTGGTAATTGTTTGGTTTTATTTTAATAAATATGAGCAAAAGTTTCGGGGATAGATCATAAAAGAAATCGATTAATAAGAACAAATAACTGTAATTATATTCTTACTTCCTATTTTAACTAAATAGTTACATTAGGAAAATATAGCAATGAAAGATGGGAGAGTAAGTTTCAGTTGTAACCGAAACTATATCACTAATCGAGTCACAATTCCCTTAGTTATTTACATCACATTCTCCATGATTTTATTTTTATTTGATTTTATTCAATTATTAATAAAATTGTTTTACATTATTAATACCGTTGACCATATCTATATACTAATAACATGCAATTGTATTTATATATACAACAAAATAGCGGTTTGCAGTGTGAATGGAAAGGTTACTTTACATATTGATATTAAAAATTTGATTTTAATAAATATGTGCTCAGTGTTATTGATTTATAACTGTTTGGTTTTATCTTTGTGAATATGAGCAAAAATCTCCCCAATAAATCTTAAAAGAAATCCATTAACAATATCAACAGTAATTCTATTCTTTACTTCCTATTTTAACTAAATAAATTATGAAAATGTAGCAATGAAAGACGGGAGTGAAGAAAAAGCAAGTTTTAGTTGTTCTTCCTCAGTTTCAAATATTTTTATTGGTATCTTATTCAGTTTCATTAGCCTTTTAATTTAACATAATATTTTATTACATTAAAACTTAAATACTTGCACCCGGAGGGTGCATATATTTGCTAGTACCTTTGCTAGTACCTTTAATACTTAATATAATAATAATAATGGATATCTTGTATGACGACAAAGAATGTCGTGTTAGTTTCTTTTTTTTAGTTGACGGGCAATCTATAGATAGATTTTTTATGGCTAAATGGTCAGTACCGAGTGGCAAGATGGTGGAGAGCAGCGGCAAAGTGGTGGCAAGGGCTCTGACTTGAAGCGAGCTCACGATCTCTGTATTGTTCCTTTTTAGGGTCTTCTTTTTATGAACATACGTATCTGATTGGCCAGCCAATAGATTTTTTGATTTTCATTTTGTTCTTGTTTTACGGCATATCAACCTCAATTTTTTTTTTACATATTTTTTGTGAATGGAAACTTTTAGATGATTCTTTTTAACATATATTTTTGTGTTTTCATTTTTTTGGAAGATTTTTAGATTTTGTTGTAGATGTGTGCTTCTTTTATGTATCCGAGTAGTTTTTCAGGGTTTATTTGGTAGAATATCTGTTTTAGATTTGTTGTTTGGTAGTATTTTTTTCGTATTTGTTTTAGGTTGCTACATTCTGTTAAGATGTGTTTGATTGTGTAGGGTTTTTGGCATGGTATGCAATATGGGGCTGCTTCTTTTTGAGGAGGTATGAATGGGTAATGTATGAGTGTCCTATTCTTAGTCTGGATAATATTACTTCTTCTTTTCTGGATATTTAATGGAAACGCCGGACCAATGGCCTCGCAGCGTAAACATCGGAGAGGAGTAGAAAATCTCCCCACTTCTCTTTGATCGGTGAGCCACTCGATAATATTGATTATTTGTATAAATGGCCTTGTGCCAATCTTAGTTGTAATTTTCCTTTAGTTTTTTTGTTTTTTTTTGTTTTTCAATTGAAACCCAAAGTGAATTGTTGTTTTTATTTATTTAAATCAAAAATTGGAATTCCTAATCAAATTCCATTGTTTAAGGAATCTACCGTTTATTTCTTCAGAAAACCCAAGGTAAATTATTTGTTTATTAATCAACAATTGGAATTCCTGATCAAATCCCATTGTTTTTAGGAATGTTGGCCTTCGTGACCCAAATCTTTGTTTTCGACAATTGAAAGAATCCCGTATAGCTTATTATGTAAACAAATTGTGATTTTTAATATCTTATTATAATGGAGATTGTGTGTTTTTCTGTCTGTAACCGAAACTATATTATTACTCAAGTTACAATTCCCTTAGTTATTTACATCACATTCTCAATGATTTTATTTTTATTTTAACCTCAATTATTAATAAAAATTGTCTTACATTATTAATACTTTAACTATGTCTACATACTGACAACATGCAATTTATTTATATATACAACAAAATAGCGGTTACAGTGTGAACGGGAAGGCTAATTTGCATATTAATATTAAAAAAATCGAATTTAATAAATATTGCTTAGTATTATTGATTTGTAACTGTTTGGTTTTATTTTAATGAATATAAGCAAAAATCTCTTCAATGAATCTTAAATGAAATCTATTACAAGATAAAATAACTGTCATTTTATTCTTACTTCCTCTTTTTAACTAAATACTTAAATTAGAAAAAAATAACAATGAAAGACGAGAGTGATGGAAGAGTAAGTTTCAGTTGTTCCATTTTTATTATACTCCCTCTGTTTCAAATCTTTTATTATAATCCCTCTGTTTCAAATCTTTTTATCTGTATTCTTATTTAGTTCATTAGCCCTTTCTAAATTAATACAATATTTTATTACATTAAAACTTAAATACTTGCACCCGGAGGGTGCATATATTTGCTAGTTATTATAATATTGATATTAAAAATTTGATTTTAATAAATATGTGTTTGGTATTATTGATTGGTAATTGTTTGGTTTTATTTTAATAAATATGAGCAAAATTTCGGGGATAGATCATAAAAGAAATCGATTAATAAGAACAAATTACTGTAATTATATTCTTACTTCCTATTTTGACTAAATAGTTAAATTAGGAAAATTTAGCAATGAAAAAGGGGAGTGATGGAAGAGTACGTTTCAGTTGTTCTATTTTTCAATTATACTCCTCTCTGTTTCAATTTTTTTAACATATATTTTTGTGTTTTCATTTTTTTTGGAAGATTTTTAGATTTTGTTCTAGATGTGTGCTTCTTTTATGTATCTGAGTAGTTTTTTTTTTCACCTCCTTACAAAGGATTAACTTTAACTTTTAAGAAATCGTTCTAATTATTCTTAAGTATTTAATTTAATATCGCCAGTCAACCCTATAACACTATTATACTGTTATAATCTGCAGAGATGCAATGGGCGTATTCTACAGCCAGTGGAAACATTTGACATTAATATACGAATAATATGATGGGTTAAGGCCATTGGCTGGTTGGTTGGATTTTACTGTATGTCAACTCTTGTTGGGTTATGTTATGCCGAAGAAGACTTGTTTTAATCATTCTTGAGGAGTATTCGATTTTTCTTTACTCGTTTTTCAAAGATATTTTATAAACTCATTTTTTCTATTGAACCCATAGATGGGACCCTGACAGGTATCGCCCCGGGTGAGAGAGGACCTGGGAGAAATGGTGATAAAGGAGTATTGTACATTTCTCAGAGCTCCAGAATTAGAACTTCACCATCAGACGCAGATTAATGTCATACCTAGGACATTTAGACACCTAGCCACTGTCTTCTGGTATATACATGTGTTGTATACCCTTTTATTTACTTACTTCTATTCTTCTTCTTCTGTTCTTCTAACATCTCTTCTAACATCTGGACTTCGTCTTGGTGGTCGGTCGCACTTAACTCATTTCTTCTTCTAGATCAGTATTGTTACCAAGACATTCATTAATCACAAAACCGTGTTATTTTCTTAAGCTCTTATTTCCTTAACTAAGCATTTAATGTAACTAAATATCTGACTAACATAGCGCGCGTATGCAGTGAGTTCCAGTTAAGGCAGGACATCTTCTCTGCCCGACGTCAAACTGAAAGTGAGGACCCAACCAGGTCCCACGTGACTTCACGTATTTCGCGGGCTTTCTGTACTATTCCATAGAAAGTCCCGCCCGTGATATGAAAAGGGCATCCCTTTAGAAATACAGGGGATTGACAATAATCTTATGCAACCGCATAGATTATGTAACACATGATAAAAAGTGTTGGGGCTTGCCATAAGGGTAATAGGGTTGGGACAGTAATATAGGTACTAGGACTTGACATGACGAGCCTAAGGAAGGGGCAAAAATGGAGAGTTGCATGTCATGGACTGCTAATCCACCAGAATTCCATCCTTAAGCATCACGAGTCTCTTTGGTTCTACCTTGTCTTTAAGATGTTATGGCAGATTCCAAGTTTGTTTGTTTGTTTTGTTTTACGGCATATCAACCTCAGTGGGTCATTTAATGCCGATAAAGTTTTGAAATAAATCAATTCTTAATGGATAATACAATTTTTTTATAAATACATTTTTAACCCATAGATGGGACCCTAACAGGTACTACCACTCCAGGCCAGAGTGGACCAGGGAGCAATAGTGATGAAGGGGTGCCTCACATTCCCCAAACCTCCAAAAACTGGAACCTCACCATCAGATAGAGTTTAACGTCATTTCCAGGACATGTAGACCCTCAGCCACCACCTTCTAGCACCCATATGATAAAAAGAGGTTGGGGCTTGCCGTAAGGGCAATAAGGTTGGGATAATCATATAGGTGCTAGGGCTTGACATGACCAGCCGATTGATCGGAGGGGGCCTCTTCGCCCGCCCGTCTAGCCCAAGATAGGGCCAAAGTGGAATATTGCATGTCATGAACTGCTCATTCACTTGGGCTCTATTCTTAAGCATCACGGGTCGCCACCCACGGCCAACAGGTGGCCCCATTGGGGGAGTCTTGCCCTTCTGCAGAGGTGCAGTCGGTGCATTCTAACGCCCCACCGACAGGGCGGTCCATGTTTGTGATTTCTTGACATTTTGTGGGATTATTTTAACTGAGCTACAAAGAGAGATTTTCGGAAGAGGTAGGGGGGAATGGAACCCAACTGAAAAAAAACTTTTAGCCTTTTAAGAGAAGGGATCCGTATGATCACTCACCACAGCCAGAAGGGAATGCTTTGTGAGTCTGTAAAGGTTTCTTGCTGGCTTCCGTTGATTTCATATTTTGCCTGCGTCTAAATGTTTGATGGAATTTAGAGAGAGAAGAAAAAAACTCGTTAGAATTATCATTCGGCCACCTGCGTTTGTTCAATTATTAAATCATCACCTCTTTCTGCACTAAAAATGAAGGAACCTTTTGTATATTACGGCATTGCTACTCTTTGTCTCTAGAAAGAGGAATTTCTATATATTCATCTCTCTCTCTCTATATATATATATATATTATATATATATATATATATATATTCTTCTAGGCTGTGGTTGTGTCGGTGCTGTTGATATGGCTGCACCACCTGACCCTAACTAAACGTCTTGAGAATAAGCTAGATGGGAGCTGCACAAGGATGCTGCGAGCAGTGTTGAACAAGTCATGGAAAACAGCACCCAACAAGGAAACAGCTGTGACGTCACCTGCCCCCCATCTCACAAACGATCCGAGTGAGACGGACAAGGCATGCAGGACACTGCTGGAGAAGTAAGGATGAACTCATAAGCGACGTTTCTCCTGTGGAAGCCAAACACATGGTCATGCAAGTGTGGGGCGCCCAGCAAGGACCTACATTGACCAGTTATGTGAAGATGCTGGCTGTTCGCAGAGGAGCTTCCAGGTGCAATGAATGATAGGAGGTTGGGTAGTAAGATTGTTGTCGATACCCGTGCTACATGCGCGACATGATGATGATGATGATGATGATGATATATATATATTTGTGTGTGTGTGTGTGTGTGTGTGTGTATTTGGGCAGCATTCTTTCATTTATACATGTAGAATTAAACATAGAAAGTTTTTTTTAAAAACTGGAAAACATCACCCCTGATGATGGCACTTCGAAGGCCGAAAGTACTTGGAACTTGAACTTTGGTGGACTTATCCACGAATTCCACCCAAAAACATTAAAAAATTTGTCCAGAAAACTCGAAAAGATCAAAAATAAAATTTGTTAAACAGGAGATGTGTCTTTTGTTTAATTCTACATGTATATATATATATATATATATATATATATATATATATATATATATATTAGCTATACCCAAAATGGGCCAAAATGACTTCCCCCCCCCCACACACACACACCGAGAAAATAATTTACCAAAAATCAGGGAAGTATCAGATTTTAATAAAATGTTCAGTGTTTATTTATCAATGAATGGTCTTTATAATGCATTATTTATTTTATTTCAAAACTTTCTCATTTTTTTCAGGTCACTTAATTTTGACGCCTCCCCCCCCCCTTATGTTGGGGCGTAACATTTTTTTCAAGTTGGTCTTATAGTTTTCTAATTACAGTATAAATAAAGAGATAAAAGATCGAAGTTATGAATAGAAACAAAAGAAATTAAGATGGCTTTTCTATGAGAAAATAAGTACCGAAAATCGAAAATAAAATGTAAAAAAATCTTCACCTCTTGCGGCACTAAATATATATATATATATATATATATATATATATATATATATATATATATATATATAGAGAGAGAGAGAGAGAGAGAGAGAGAGAGAGAGAGATGAATATATGAATATATAGAAATTTAGTATTATCTGCGTTATTCGGATTGTTGTCCTCATCTTCATTGTTATCTGTACTACGTTTCAGCCAATATGCACTCCGGCCTTCTTCAGGTATTTCTTGTCGGTCTCGGGAACCTTCTTTTCGGACTCGGGAACCTTCTAGTCGTAGTCGGGAACCTTCTAGTCGTAATCGGGAGCCATCACGGAACTTTGAACCTAACCCTTTATTCAGTCCACGGGGGTATCCTGTTCTCATTCCGCTAACCATAGTTGGGTATATATATATATTATATATATATATATATATATATATATATATATACGTTTTAAAAAAGGATGGCTTAAAACTTCCAACTGCAGTTTCTCGCCGTAGCGCGAATCTTCAGGGAATTTATTTGTCCCACCATCGGCCAGTATTTATAACTGGGTTTTACCCATTTTCAATATAGTGGGTATGCTACATACCCATTACTCCATACGTAATGCTGGGACTTACTTAGGCATTGCCTATGTTTCTTCTTGTGCCTACCTCTATTCGTTAACTCTGATCGCGAGTTCAATATCCTCTCTGGGTCCCTGCATCCAGCTATTTTTAGTTTATTCCTGTAGGCACAGCATTCACGGGTTATCATTTCCTTTATATATATATTATATATATAATATATATATATATATATATATATATATAGTAATTGGTAATTTGCTTGAAGCATTGTTAAGTATGTTATAAAATAATAAATTCGAAGCAATACAATGCGTAAAAAATAAAGACAAAAAAGATGTTTTATATGTCTAATCGATTTCAAAGCAAAGCTTTATCATCAGAGTGTACTTTCAGAAAGTACACTCTGATGATAAAGCTGTGCTTTGAAATCGATTAGACATATAAAACATCTTTTTTGTCTTTATTTTTTACGCATTGTATTGCCTTCGAATTTTATTATTTATAATATATATATATATATATATATTTATATATATATATATATATATATATATATGGTGAAAGGAAAAACAAATAAAGGAAAGAAAATGTTGAATGGATAAATATAGTTCAATGAGATAAAAATACGTGTTTCGACCGAGAGTTTGTCTATATACACATTGTATTCTCTTTATTACTATTCTAAATATGAAATAAAATAATAATAATTATTTTCATATTTCTTCATATTTAATTATAAGAGTTTCTGGTCTTCATATTTAGAATAGTAATAAATAGAATACAATATGTACATAGACAAACTCTCAACCGAACCACAAGTTGGCATCTCATTAAACCATTTTTATCAATTCAACATTTTACTTCCTTTATTTATTTATCCTTTCAACATATGGTAGGATTCATTTATCTATTTTTCGACTTACACACACACACACACACACACACACACACACATATATATATATATAATATATATATATATATATATATATATATATATATATATATATATATATATATATATATATAAAGTACTACGAGTACTATTGCCAAGGATTATACAAAATTGAGGGATGGAAAAATAAAACGATGTTTTATTACGAAAAAAAAATATGGGGGGGTATGAAATACGAGGGCCCTTTCGTCCGACTCTTTTCAGGTATTGTCACCGGTGGCGATTAAAAGTCAGATTGTATATAAATTAAGAGAAATATTCTTGGAACGAATGGAGGGAGAATGGTGAGTCGGAGGGGGGGGGGGGGAATTTTTTTGAACCCCTCAAGTCACGCCAGGATTGGAAATATCTCCCAGTAGTAAAGGAGTGTCTAGATCTTTGTCTACACAGGGCGGGGCGGTGGAATAAAATATAAATAGCTTCAAGAATACTTAAATGCTGTTTAGATCTGGCCCTGTGCAAGACGGAGAAACACTCATCTGTGTTAATCAGCCTAACAGGTACTTATAGACAGCAAGTGCTCACCAATATATATATATATATATATATATATATATTTATATATATTTATTCAAACAATTTGGTTAAAAAAATGGAATCTTAAATAAATCCTTAAACTCAATGTATAATAATTAATAAATTAATTATATACAGAGCAATATTTCTACTTTCAAAGAAAGAAAAACTAAAAAAAAAAAAAACGTTATTTGGCTATTATAAATTCATTTCGTCCAGAACTCAATATGGTCCGAGTCTCCTCAGATAAAGACCGAGAAAAACTAGAATAGAGAAAATATTTCTTTTTCTTTTCTTTCTCTTTTCCGCCCTGTCGGTTGGGGCTTTAAAATGTACGGACTGCACCTCTGCAGAGGGGTAAGATTCCCCCAAATGGGTCCACCTGTAGCCGTGGGTGGCGACCATACTTAAGGACGGAGTCTTGGTGGATGAGCAGTCCATAACCTGCAATACTCCACTTAGAACCTTACTTAGGATAGACGGCTGATCAGAGATGCCCTCTCCAATCAATCGGCTGGTCACGTCAAGCCCTAGCACCTATATGATTGCCCCAACCCTATTGCTCTTATAGCAAGCCCCAAACACATTTTATCATCTGGGTGCTAGAAGGCGGTGACTGAGGTTCTACATGTCCTGGGAATGTCGTTAAACTCTATCTGGTGGTGAGTTCTAGTTTTTGAGGTTTGGGGATTGTGGAGCACCCCTTCATCACCTGGTCCACTCTGACCCGGGGTGGTAGTACCTGTTAGAGTCTCATCTATGGGTTAAATAGAAAAATGTATTTATAAAAAATTGTATTATCCATTAAGAATTGATTTTTTCGAAACTTTATCGGCATTAAATGACCCACTGAGGTTGATATGCCGTAAACCAAACCAAACCAAATCAAATCTTTCTCTTTTATAAGACAAGTGAAAACTCCTCTCTTCGAACAAACCCACGTAAAACATGATATATGACGACAATAATAACAATAACATAAAAGCAATCAAATACAATAAAGAAATAATTTTTTTTAAATTGTGACAGGGAAATGTTACAGTGTTCGAATTTTGTAGACCAGCGCAAATTCAATCTTGAGTTTCAGCATTTATTCAAATTTTATCGAATTCGTACTGACTAAACATAAGAATTCTTTATTGCTACATTATTCTTAAAACCTAATATTAAAAAAATTATATAAGACATACACCACACACACACATATATATATATTATTATATTATATAGAATTTTTGGATGTTGTTTATTAGAAGCAATGTTGAATTAAATTATTTTATTATATTTTTTATATTATAATTATAGAAAATAATCTTGCACAGAGTAGGGCAGTTGGGCGTGTAATAGTATCATTGACAAGGTTAATTTCGCAGGATTGGTTCGCTATGTACGGCGGCCGAAACGATATGCCGTCTCTGACTATGCCGTGGAAGTTCCCGGTTCATTGCCTGTCGGAGGGGAGTCGTTAGTATACATTCGCTGAAGAGACTTAATAAGTCGAAACAGTCTGTACCGTGTTCTTGCATAGCGAGGCCATCCTTTGCGGGATTTACTTGTCAAGATTATTTTCTATAATTATCGAATTTTAATGCCGATACATGCATTTATTAATTGCCTTCAAGCAAAAAATATAATAATATATATATAATATATATATATATATATGTATATATATATATATTGCCAGCCATTTCTCTTTAAAACATGTTTGTCAAACTCTTACTGACGATTCTTGTCGCGACGAGTTTTCGTTCGATCCTTTCTAACTGCTCTGAGACATCTTTTCAATGCCCGGCGCTAGAATTGCGATTGTAGCAATCCACTTAAGGTTTCTTCTACGAAGCGTTTTCAGCTGTCTTTGAGCCATCTTCAGGTCGTGAAACTGATGAATGTTTCCGTTTTTTCAGTTTTTGAAACAAGCTGTAGCAGTACGAATTAGTAGTAGGAGGGTTCACAAGTTCCGTTTTAAACAAATAGCTTGCAGTAGAAATTTGTAAGATCTCTCTCTTT
>CM042177.1:6992631-6997631 GCA_023376005.1 Doryteuthis pealeii
TTAAAGAGAGAGATACCACCAACCCTATATATATATTATATATATATATATATATATATATATATATATATAGTATATAAAGTACTACGAGTAGTATTGCCAAAGGATTATACAAAATTGAGGGATGGAAAATAAAACGATGTTTTATTACGAAAAAAAAATGTGGGGAGGGTATGAAATACGAGGCCCTTTCGTCCGACTCTTTCAGGTATTGTCACCGGTGGCGATTAAAAAGTCAGATTGTATATAAATTAAGAGAAATATTCTTGGAACGAATGGAGGGAGAATGGTGAGTCGGAGGGGGGGGGGAATTTTTTTGAACCCTCAAGTCACGCCAGGATTGGAAATATCTCCCAGTAGGTAAAGGGAGTGTCTAGGTCTTTGTCTACACAGGGCGGGGCGGTGGAATAAAATATAAATAGCTTCAAGAATACTTAAATGCTGTTTAGATCTGGCCCTGTGCAAGACGGAGAAACACTCATCTGTGTAGTCAGCGTAACAGGTACTTATAGACAGCAAGTGCTCACCAATAATATATATATATAATATATATATATATATATATTCAAACCAATTTGGTTAAAAAAAATGGAATCTTAAAATAAATCCTTAAACTCAATGTATAATAATTAATAAATTAATTATATACAGAGCAATATTTCTACTTTCAAAGAAAGAAAAACTAAAAAAAACAACAAAAAAAAACCTTATTTGGTTATTATAAATTCATTTCGACCAGAACTCAATCGAGTCTCCTCAGATAAAGACCGAGAAAAACTAGAATAGAGAAAATATTTCTTTTTCTTTTCTTTCTCTTTTCCGCCTGTCGCTGGGGCTTTAAAATGTACGGACTACACCTCTGCAGAGGGGTAAGATTCCCCCAAATGGGTCCACCTGTAGCCGTGGGTGGCGACCATACTTAAGGACGGAGTCTTGGTGATGAGCATCCATAACCTGCAATACTCCACTTAGAACCTTACTTAGGATAGACGGCTGATCAGAGAGGCCCTCTCCAATCAATCGGCTGGTACGTCAAGCCCTAGCACCTATATGATTGCCCCAACCCTAATTGCTCTTATAGCAAGCCCCAACACATTTTATCATATGGGTGCTAGAAGGCGGTGACTGAGGGTCTACATGTCCTGGTAATGTCGTTAAACTCTATCTGGTGGTGAGTTCTAGTTTTTGAGGTTTGGGGATTGTGGAGCACCCCTTCATCACCTGGTCCACTCTGACCCGGGGTGGTAGTACCTGTTAGGGTCCCATCTATGGGTTAAATATTTTTAAAATAAAAATATGAGTTTGGGGTCCCATCTATGGGTTAAATAGAAAAATGTGATTATGAAAAAAATGAGTATCCATTATGTATTTATTTTTTTCAAAATTTTTATCGGCATTAAATGCCCACTGAGGTTGATATGCCGTAAACCAAACCAAACCAAACCAAACCAAATCTTTCTCTTTTATAAGACCAGTGAAAACTACTCTCTTCAAACAAACCCACATAAAACTTAATATATGATGACAATAATAACAATAACATAAAAGCAACCAAATACAATAAAGAAATAATTTTTTTTAAATTGTGACAGGAAATGTACAGTGTTCGAATTTGTAGCAGCTAAATTCAATCTTGATTTAGCATTTATTCAAATTTTTATCGGTTTGTACTGACTAAACATAAGAATTCCTATTGCTAACATTATGTATTAAAACCTAATATTTTAAAAAAATATAATTACAGACATACACACACACCACATATATATATATATATATATATATATATATATATATATATAATATATATATATATATATTAAAGAATTTGGAGTTTGTTTTATAGAAGCAATGTTGAATAAATTATTATTTATATTTTTTATATTATAATTATAGAAAATATCTTGACGGCGATTGGCAGGGGCGTGTAATAGTATCATTGACAAGGTTAATTTCGCAGGGATTGTTCCTATGTACCGGCGGCGAACGGATATGGTCTCTGACTATGCCTGTGAAGTCACGGTTTCGATTCCTGTCGGAGGGGAGTCTTAGTATACATCGCTGAAGAGACTTAATAAAGTCGAAACAGTCTGTACGGTGTTCTGCATAGCGAGCCATCCTTTTGCGGGATTTTACTTGTCAGATTATTTTCTATAATTATCGAATTTTATGCGATACATGAATTTATAATTGCCTTCAAGCAAAAATATAAATAATAATATATATATATATATATATAATATATATATATTGGCAGCATTTTTTCTATAAAAGATGTTTTGTCAAACTCTACTGACGATTCTTGTCGGACGGGTTTTAGTTCGATCCTTTCTAACTGTCTGGACATCTTTTTAATGCCCGGGTGGAATTGGTGTAGCAATCCACTTAAGGTTTCTTCACGAGCGTTTTCAGCATGTCTTTGAGAAATCTTCAGGTGTGAAACTGATGGAATGTTTCCGTTTTTCGTTTTTGAAACAAGCTGTAGCAGTAGGAATTAGTAGTAGGAGGGGTTCACAAATTCCGTTTAAACGAATAGTGGCAGTAGAAATTTGTAAGAGTGGGTGTTTACAAGTTTGTAATATAATTATAATATAATTATAATATATAATTTAAGAATGAATTGGTTTGGTTTGGTTTGTTTTACGGCATATCAACCTCAGTGGGTCATTTAATACCGATAAAGTTTTGAAATAAATCAATTCTTAATGGATAATACAATTCTTTTATAAATACATTTTTCTATTTAACCCATAGATGGGACCCTAACAAGTACTACCACTCCGAGTCAGAGTGGATCAGGGAGCAATGGTGATGAAGGGGTGCTCCACATTCCCCAAACCTCCAGAACTGGAACCTCACCATCAGATAGAGTTTAACGTCATTCCCAGGACATGTAGACCCGCAGCCACCGCCTTCTAGCACCCATATGATAAAAAGGGGTTGGGGCTTGCCATAAGGGCAATAGGGTTGGAAAAATCATATAGGTGCTAGGGCTTGACGTGACCAGCCGATTGATCGGAGGGGGCCTCTCCGACCGCCCGTCTAGCCCAAGATAGGGCCAAAGTGGAGTATTGTATGTCATGAACTGCTCATCCACCTGGGCTCTATCCTTAAGCATCACGGGTCGCCACCCACGGCCAACAGGTGGCACCATTGGGGGAGTCTTACCTCTCTGCAGAGGTGCAGTCGCTGCATTCTAATGCCCCAGCCGACAGGGCGGAAGAATGAATTGGATCATTTAAGAAATGTAAATAAAGATAAACTAAATGATCATTTTTGGGAACTGTTAGATGTATTATAATATTGCATATGTTCTAAAATTAAAATTAAAATCTATATTTACATTTGTGAAATAGTTTTAAAGTGGGGGCTCGTTTTACAATTTAGGCCTGAATTGGATCCTCCTTTTATGACCGTAATTTTGTTTTTTCGTCGACGATGATTAAAATCTGACGTTTTTATTTTAGAGTACCAAAGCCAAAAAGAAAAGAAATAACATAGGGACTGGCAAACTGAGCCTAAAATGCCTTTTTGACAAAATGACTTTAGCCCCCCTACAGAAAATAATTTACCAAAAATCAGGAAATTATCGGATTTTAATGAAATTTTCAGTGTTTATTTATCAAAGAATGATCTTTATAATCCATTATTTATTTTATTTCAAAACTTTCTAATTTTTTCAGGTCACTTAATTTTGACCCCCTTATGCTGGGGGCGTAAAATTGTTTTGAGTTGGTCTTATATTGTACTAATTACAGTATATATAAAGAGATAAAAGACCGAAGTTATGAATAGAAACAAAAAATAATTTTTTACGGTTGCTGTTCTATGAGAAAATAAGTACCGAAAATCGAAAAATAAAATGTAAAAAATTAGGACTGAGTCTGTTTTAGTAGTGATCACCCCAAGCGGATTTAACAAGTTTTTTTGTGATGACTAACAATTGGACAGTCTCGTCGATTTCGACGCATGAGGGTTCATCCGGTGAACATCCTACACAATGTTTTGTTTATAGAGGTGAAGGCTTGTGTTGGACCAACCTCATTTTTGGCATAGTCGATAGGAAAGAATTGGTGCTCAAGGAATGCCACAAACCCAATCAACGACTGACCTCAGTTTTTTTTCCAGAGATTTCTTTCTGTCTAACCAAGGTTTAAGAGTACAGTCTGACCTACTATTAACCTATAGTTGGCGAGGGTTATTGGATTCATAATTTTCCCAACGGTATTAGTGCTATGTGAAATGTAGCTTCGTCCAGGATTTGAACTCAGGTCGACGAGTCCATTTCCTACGGCTCTAAACATTACACCAATCACCTCCAACACCAAAGGTTTACTGTTAGTTTTATTTTTTTTTTTAAAGTTAACGTGAAAAGATATTAAAAAGTGGAGATGCCCAAGGAGACATAACAAACAAAAACAAAAACATAAATAAAGTTGTCTATTCGCAAGAGAATTTCCAGATTTTACGAATTCATCGTAGTCCATTTTGCTGGGAGAATTTTACACGGAATTATCGTTTCTTTTGTATTGTTTTTTGTTGTTGTTGTTGTTTGTGCTTTATTTTATTTTTTGAATAGCCGGATAGGAGTCCTTGTTATCTCAATTAGATGACGTCCTGCGCCCCCGTTAAAATACATTTGCTTCAGTTACAAAGCTCTTATAATATAATACTTTTTCTATGTTATATTTTTCAGATAGCAAACTCCTCTTCTCTATTAATCTCTCTACCCCCTCTCTCTCTCTCTCTCTCTTTCTCTCTCTCTCTCTCACACGCACACTCACTCACTCACTAATCTATTTCTTTTTTTCTACTTCCTCTTCCGTTTCTAGTTTCCCTGCCAGCTATTCAGTTAATGAAATTAAATCCTGTGTTTGGCGGTAAAGCCCGCGTTGGCCGCCATTGGAGCCGCCATTTTGTCTTGCTGCTTTTCCCGTAGTCACTTCAAAAGAAACGACCGCGTCCATCTTCGTCGGTAGAAGCCGTACAGCCGCTACATA
>CM042177.1:7002631-7007631 GCA_023376005.1 Doryteuthis pealeii
ATGGTATCGTGAGATAATGTTGGGGCGTTCTGGGGTAGTGGTAATGATTCTTCAGCCCCGTAACCATGCCCCAGAATACAGAGTCATCATCTTGATGAAGCCTTTGTTGGATACAATACTAGTGTTTAAACAGCAGCCGTTGTATTAAGTTATTGTATATTTGACTCATTGAACAATTTAAGGAGGTGTGTTTTTCGGAGTGAACCTCGTCTTTTCGAGTTGTAAAAGAGAGAAATACACTTTTCACAATTGAATATTGATAAAAAGCTTTAACATTTCCTTGATTGGGAACATCAGAGTAAGTTGGAAACGTATGAAGATCTACGAGAACAATGTGTCAGAAATTGATGGATAACGAGTGTATTTCCTATCGAAGTCGGATGCCGAGGTTCTATTACGAACTCAACCTTTGCATCTTTGAATAAACTCGGACTTTCTCTGCCAGACAAGAGGAAATACATCAAAATGATCCAGGATAAAGCTCTAACCGCATCAGCGTGGATATGACAATCCCACAGTATGACAAGAAACCAACAACGTCTGGTGTATCGTGAGATAATCCTGGGGCGCTCTGGGTTAGTGGTAATGATGTTTTGGTCCCGAAACCATGCATGAACTCAAAGTCATCATCTTGAAGGCTTTATTGGATGCAATGCAAGTAGTTGCTAGTTTTATGACAATCTTGTATATTTGCCTCATTGAACAATTTAAGGATGTATGTTTTTCGGAGTGAACCTCGAATTTTTAAGATGTAAAAGGGGGGAAATACATTTTTCACAGAAAGTTTCATACTTATGTAACTATGTCTTTGTCCAAAACAAAATGATTTGCAGATTTTTATTTAAACACTGTTAAAACTCATTTTGTTCAATTCAACGCATAGATGATACCCCAACAGGTACTACCACTCCGGGTTAAAGTTTACCTGTGAGTAATAGTGATGAAGAAGTCCTCCAAATTCCCCGAGCTCCAGAACTGGAACTTCTCCATCAGAGTTTAACGTCACCCCCACGACAACCAGCCACCGTCTTCTAGCATCTATATGATAAACATGGTTGAGGGAGTTGCGCTAAGAGCAATAGGGATGGGACAATCATATAGATGCTAGAGCTTTACATAATCATCCGACTGATCAGAGGGGGCCTCTCCGACCATAGGTCTAGCCTAAATAAAGACCAAAGGGGAGTGTTGCATGCCATGGACTACTCATACACCAGGGCCTCACGCTGGGAACTGTCAGCCCGAAACCATACCTGAACCCAGAGTCATCATCTGATGAAGGATTTGTTGGATGCAATGTTACTGTTTAAAAAGCAGTCGTTGTATGAACTTATTGTATATTGTTACATAATTATTAGATACCTAATGATTATGGAAATAGTGTAGAAATCATAATGGCGATTAGTACAGCTGAGGGCCTTGAGAGTGAGTGATAGCGCTTGACCTCACTCTGACCTTTCCGGGGATAAATCGTGAGAACCGGAACCCCCATAGAAAGCCTCTTCCGGTTTATGGATATAGTAAGTTAAAGTCAGTTAGAAGTAACATCAACGTAAATCGAAGTCTTGTGTTTATTACCTAAAAACTAACAATGACACAGGGCTTCTGATAAGGAGTGATCCCTAATGGAATCCCCATACAAGAAAGACCAGACCTTTAGAAGATATACCAGACCAAGATGTTAGAAGATAGAACTAACGCCGCCCAGAAGAAAAGACGACCAGAGTAAGAAGTAAGAAGGTATACAACGTTATATAGATTGGGTACTGTGAAAACCCCCAGTATATAACAATATTTGACTCGTTGAACCATTTAAGGGACTATGTTTTTTCGGAGTGAACCTCTTATTTTCAAGCTGTAAAGGGAGGAAATACGTTTTTCACAATTAAATATTGATAAAAAGAGAAAGTTTCATACTTATGTAATTATGTCTTTGTCCAAAAAAATGATTTGCAGACAGGTTTTTGGTCTTTAATGCATTTTCCAATCTCAAACAGATTTGTATCAATTTTATTAAATTAACCCATTTTTCTTATTTATTTCTGTGTTGCCGTAATATGATTTACAAACATTCGAGATTTAAAATATATCATTTTTATTTCTCTTATAGCAGGATTTCTCGCCTTCGCAAATATCAGAACAATTTTTTATGAACAGTTATTATATATACTAGATGAAGTAAGCGTCTACGTTGGGTAAAATTAAAGAATATTACTACTTGGCCTAAAAGCAAGAGAAATAAGATTAAAGAAATAATTGTAAAATATATCATTTTTATTTCTCTTATAGCAGGATCTCTCGCCTTCTCAAAAATCAGAACATTTTTTATGAACAGTTATTATATATACTAGATGAAGTAAGCGTCTACGTTGGGTAAATTCAAAGAATATTACTACTTGGCCTAAAAGCAAGAGAAAAAGAGATTAAAGAAATAATTATAAAATATATGATTTTTATTTTCTCTTATAGCAGGATCTCTCGCCTTGTCAAAATCAGAACAATTTTTTATGAACAGTTATTATATATACTAGATGAAGTAAGCGTCTACGTTGGGTAAATTCAAAGAATATTACTACTTGGCCTAAAAGCAAGAGAAAAGAGATTAAAGAAATAATTATAAAATATATGATTTTTATTTCTCTTATAGCAGGATCTCTCGCCTTCTCAAATTCAGAACAATTTTTTATGAACAGTTATTATATACTAGATGAAGTAAGCGTCTACGTTGGGTAAAATTAAAGAATATTACTACTTGGCCTAAAAGCAAGAGAAATAAGATTAAAGAAATAATTGTAAAATATATCATTTTTACTTCTATTGTAGCTGGATTTCTCACCTTTTCAAATTCAGAAAAAAATTTTTGTGAACATCTATTATCAATACTAGATCAACTAAGCGTCTACGTCGGGTAAAATTTCCGTGTTGCCGTAATATAATTTACAAACATTCGAGATTTAAAATATATGATTTTTATTTCTCTTATAGCAGGATTTCTCGCCTTCTCAAATTCGGAACAATTTTTTATGAACAGTTATTATATATACTAGCAAATATATGCACCCTCCGGGTGCGAGTATTTAAGTTTTAATGTAATGAAATATCGTATTAAATTAGAAAGTCTAATAAGAAGGCAGATAAAAAAGATATGTAACAGAGTGGGGGTATAATAGAAAAATAGAAATGAAACTTACTCTTCCATCACTCCCGTCTTTCATTGCTGAATTTTACTTATTTAACTATTTAGTTAAATTAGGAAATAAAGAATAAAATGGCAGTTATTTTTTCTTGTTAATGGATTTCATTTAAGATTAATTGAAGAGATTTTTGCTTATATTCATTAAAATAAAACCAAACAATTAGAAATCAATAATACTAAGCACATATTTAATAAAATCACATTTTTAATATCAATATGCAAATTAGCCTTCCCGTTCACACTGTAAACCGCTACTTTTTGTATATATAAATACAATTGCATGTTATTTGTATGTAGATATGGACAACACTAATAAAAAGGTGAAGCAGTTTTATTAATAATTGAGGTTTAAATATAAATAAAATCATGGAGAATGTGATGTAAATAACGAAGGGAATTGTGACTTTAGTAGTAATATAGTTTCGGTTACAGACAGAAAAACACACAATCTCCATTATAATAAGACTAGATGAAGTAAGCGTCAACGTTGGGTAAAATTAAAGAATATTATTATTTGGCGTAAACGCAAGATAAAAGGAATACTAGTAAAATATATTATTTTTATTTCTGCTGTAGTTGGATTTCACGCCTTCTCAAATTCAGAACAATTTTTTATGTAATTATATATATATATATATATATATATATATATATATATATATATATATGATGAAGAAAGAATCTCCTTGGTCTAGCGCTAGGGAAAAGGAGATAGACTCCCTCGCTGATAGGCTGGTACCGACTTTAGGCCACCCCGACGACTTTACTTACTTTACTTATATATATATATATATATATATATATATATATATATATATATATATATTGGTTAGCGTTGACACTGTTGAGGCGCCTGGATACTGAAGGTTTCTTGCCTATGAGATCTTCAGACCAAGAATTTCTTTGAAGATCACATAGGCGAGAAACTGTCAGTAACCAGGCCGCGTTGACTCCCTTTCCACGCAACCTTAATTTAGATATAAATGCTCTATCCATGATTTTAACCACTGTTTAAATGTAACACCCATATTATATATATATATATATATATATATATATATATATATAATTATATATATATATATAATAGATTAGATGAGTTGTTAGTGGAAATGTTTCTATTTATGGCCTTTAACTCAGTCGGTAGAGCGTTCGACTATGTATCACATGGTTCCTGGTTCGATACTGGCCCTCGCCAGCTTAGCGTATGAGTAGCACAGGGATCTGTGCGGTAAAGTTAGGAGCTGATTGTATGTGTGGTGCTACACCTCAGACCCTAAAATAATCTCCTTATTCTAGCACTAGTGAAAAGGGGATATATTCCTTCGCTGTCTGGTTGATACCGACATTAGGCCGCCCCGATGCCTTTAGTTTTTTACTTTATATCACACATAAATAGCATGCATATCCATGCATATATATATATATATATATATATATATATATATATATATATATATATATAGAGAGAGAGAGAGAGAGAGAGATAGATGGATAGATATAAACACACACATATATGTATAAAGATAAATGTATGTATATATATATATATATATATATATATATATATATATTTTGTACGGATAGTGAGCTATATATATATATATATATATATATATATATATATGCATATGCACCTCCATAAATATGTATGAAGATTCTTTCAAGTACTTAGAAGAGCTCAATATATGGTAATTTTATCATTTCATACCGAGCAATATTTACACTTCAATATATAATCTGATAAAGTTTCAGTCATACACACACACACACACACACACACACACACATATATATATATATA
>CM042177.1:7010131-7025692 GCA_023376005.1 Doryteuthis pealeii
ATTCTACTTTTTGTTTTTTGAGAACTGCAATTCAAAAGTAAATTGATCCCCATCTGATGAGACCGAATTTTGGGGAGCTATATTAAATCAACTTAGATTTATATAGGCCCCAATTTTGGTCGAAATAAATTTATTATGGAATTACGATGTTGAGTTCTTCCTTCCTTTCTATGATATATATATATATATATATATATATATATTATATATGTGTGTGTGTGTGTGTGTGTGTGTGTGTGTGTGTGTGTGTGGGTGGGTGTGGGTGTGAGTTAAGAGTAAGGAAATGAATCCGACGGTATATGTATAGATAAAAGGGTATGAAAACACACAACGTTGTTAAGATTAACATATGTTATATCATATTCATAGCTAATATTGAACAATATTTCGATTTATAAAAATCATCATCAGAGCTTGTTTGTAATCCGGACTCTTCGAGAGAGAAGCTGAAAATGATTTAATGATTATATATATATATATATATATATATATATATTATATATGTGTGTGTGTGTATATATATATATGCATATATGTATATATATATGTATATATATATATATATATATATAAATATATATATATATATATCATCCTGTCGCCCTGGCTGCGGGGATATACATGACAATCTCTAGTCAACCTTCCCTATCATTCATTGTCCCCGGAAGGTCCTCTGCACAGCATCCAGTATCCGCACAGACCTTATCTATGTACGTTTTATCTATAACGATGGACATTACTCCAATGAAATTTGTAACGCTGCAAGAACATTTTGGCAATTCTTACTGATAGATCACGGATAGGTAAATAATAACGATATTTGTTTCAATTAAATTACATGATTGTGAATATATAATATAATACGTTCAATGTTTGTCTTTCGATTATGTAAACAAAAAAGATGTATAATAAAATGTGTTTGGCCTTGAAAAATATAGCGCCGTCCGTGATTGCAGCAGATTTTGATCTCAACGCTTGGTCTCGACTGTAAATCTCGACTGTCGATTAGTTGTCTTATTGTGATTGACTGCGATGGGCGTTACTCCAAGTAAGCGTACGATTATTGTAACGCAGCACGAACATACTGGCAAGCCTTACAGAGAGATCGTGAATAGGTAAATAATAACGGTAGTATTTATTATTAGGCTGTATATATAATATAGAATATTCAATGTTTGTTTTAGGATATTCATTCTGTGAACAACAAATGAAAAATGTAGCGTCGTCCGTGATTGCATCAGATTTTGATCTCGATTCTTTGTCTCGACTGTCAATCTCGACTGTCGATTAGTTGTCTTATGGTCATTGTCTGTGATGGACGTTACTCAAAGTAAGCGTACGATAATTGTAACGCTACACGAACATACTGGCAAGCCTTACAGAGAGATCGTGAATAGGTAAATAATAACAGTAGTATTCATTTGGTTTCCATTAATTTGCATAAGGGTGTATATATAATATAAAATATTGAATGTTTGTTTTAGGATATTCATTCTGTCAACAACAACAACAAAAAATGTATGATGGTGTTTATTTGGCCTTGAAAAATGCATCATATTTCAATCTCAAGTGATTGTCGTGACTGTTTGTATCGACTGTCGATTAGTTGACTTATGGTGATTGTCTGCGATGAACATTATTCCAAGCCTTAGAGAGAGATCACGGATAGCTAAATATTAACGGTATTTGTTTCAATTAATTTGCACAAGGGTGTATATATAATATAATCTCACAATCCTTACAGTGGGATCCGTGATTGCATCATATTTTGATCCATCTGTTTGTCTCGACTGTCAATTAGTTGTCTTATGGTCATTGACTGCGATGGGCGTTATTCCAAGTAAGCATATGATAATTTTAACGCTGCACAAACATACTGACAATCCTCACAGAGAGATCGTGAATCGGTAAATAATAACGGTATTTGTTTCAATTATTTTGCACACGGGTGCATATATAATATAATATATTCAATGTTTGTTTTCATGCTGTAAACAAAAAGATGTATCATAAAAAAATTTTGGCCTTGAAAAATATAGTCATCCGTGATTGCATCAGATTTTGATCTCAACTCTAGGTCTCGACTGTCAATCTCAACTGTCGATTAGTTGTCTTATGGTGATTGACTGCGATGGATGTTACTCCAAGTAAGCGTACGATAATGTAATTCTGCACGAACATACTGGCAAGCCTTACAGAGAGATCACGGATAGCTAAATAATAACGGTATTTGTTTCAATTAATTTGCACAAGTGTGTATATATAATATAATCTCACAATCCTTATTGTGAGATCCGTGATTGCATCATATTTTGATCCAACTGTTTTGTCTCGACTGTTTGCTTCGACTGTCGATTAGTTGTCTTATGGTCATTGATTGCGATGGACATCACTCCAAGTAAGCGTATGATAATGGTAATTCTGCACGAACATACTGGCAAGACTTGCAGAGAGATTACGGATAGGTAAATAATAACGGTAGACTTAAACGGTAAAGGTTTTAAATGCCATCCTTGGCCAGTTGAAAAGGGTTTTAAAGAAAGTCCTATGTTATGGAATCCTTTGGTGATCCTTTGGTAAGCGTATAAGTCATATCCTGCATATTGGTAAAGGTCCAGTAATTTGATCCTATGTCCGTCGTCTATGAATGTTGCAGCAATTATGACCATTAGGGGGGTTAAGTATTGTATCAGCCTCAGAGTACTGCCAGTGATTGGCCAAGGAATAGATCACATGATCTCGCCTAGTCTATAAGTAGGAGCGGAGATCTATCACACACCTTATATCCGAAAATCACAACATTATTCGTCTTGTTTCAATTAATTTGCACAAGAGTGTATAGTTGATATTATATATTCAATGTTTCTTTTCATGTATCATTTTTTTTTTTGGGGGGGGGGGCTTGAAAAATACTACGTCATCAGTGAATGCTTCAGATTTTTGTTCTCAACTGTTTGTCTTGACTATTTGTCTCAACTGTCGATTAGTTGTCATATGGTCATTGTCTGCGATGCACGTTACCCCAAGTCAGCGTACGATAATTGTAACGCTGCACAAACATACTGGCCATCTCGAATAGTTAAATAATAACGGTATTTGTTTCAATTAATTTGCACCAGGGTGTATATATAATGTAAAATTTTTTTTTTTTTGGGGGGGGGGGGCTTGAAAAATACTACGTCATCAGTGAATGCTTCAGATTTTGTTCTCAACTGTTTGTCTTGACTATTTGTCTCAACTGTCGATTAGTTGTCATATGGTCATTGTCTGCGATGCACGTTACTCCAAGTCAGCGTACGATAATTGTAACGCTGCACAAACATACTGGCCATCGCGAATAGTTAAATAATAACAGTATTTGGTTCAATTAATTTGCACCAGGGTGTATATATAATGTAAAAAAAAAATTTTAGCGGGGGGGGGGGCTTGAAAAATACTACGTCATCCGTGAATGCATCAGATTTTGTTCTCAACTGTTTGTCTTGACTATTTGTCACAACTGTCGATTAGTTGTCATATGGTCATTGTCTGCGATGCACGTTACTCCAAGTCAGCGTACGATAATTGTAACGCTGCACAAACATTCGCCATCGCGAATAGTTAAATAATGACGGTATTTGTTTCAATTAATTTGCACCAGGGTGTATATATAATGTAAAAAAAAATGTTGGTGGGGCTTGAAAAATACTACGTCATCCGTGAATGCATCAGATTTTGTACTCAACTGTTTGTCTTGACTATTTGTCTCAATTGTCGATTAGTTGCCATATGGCCATTGTCTGCGATGCACGTTACTCCAAGTCAGCGTACGATAATTGTAACGCTGCACAAACATACTGGCCATCGCGAATAGTTAAATAATAACGGTATTTGTTTCAATTAATTTGCACCAGGGTGTATATATATAATGTAAAATATTCAATGTTTGTATTGGATGTTTATTCTGTAAATAAAAAAGAAAGAAAAAATAACGTATCCTGGGACACATTTAACCTTGTGAGGCCTTTGATGTTAATTGTCAGTTGAAAAAGACATTCCCAAGGAAAGGCAATAATAATAAAACTATCGCCGGGCGGGAATCGATAGATCTTCCTATCGTTAACGTCGTCTGTGACTTTTAGTTGTGTTTTTCTTGAAATTTATCCGTTTATTTTTTTATACTGACATATAGATAACAAAAAGAAACACATGATAAATAAACAAAGAAAATAATAATAATAATAATAATAATAATAATAATAATAATAATAATAATAATAAAGCGAAAATTGATAAGACCCAACAAATAGTAAATGTAGACTTTGCGGTAATAGAGACGAGACTGTAAAACCATGTACTATGCGAATGTATCAAACTAGCACAACGGGAGTACAAAACTAGACACGACTGGGTTGGGAAGGTGATCCACTGGGAATTATGCAAAAAATTTAATTTTGACCATACAAAAAAATGGTATATGCATAAACCAGAATCTGTTCTTGAGAACGAAATGCATAGAATTCTCTGGGACTTTGAAATGAAAACGGATCACCTTATCCCAGCAAGAAGACCAGATCTAGTGTTGATTAACAAAAAAGAAAGAACTTGTCAACTGGTGGATTTTGCAGTTCCAGCAGATCACAGGAAAGCTAAAGGAAAATGAAAAATAGACAAATATCTGGACCTTGCCAGAGAACTGAAAAAATTATGGAATATGAAAGTGAAAGTGATACGAATTGTAGGTGGTGCACTTGGAACGGTCCCAAAAGGATTGGAAAAGGGTTTTGGAAGTCTAGAAATCAGAGGAAGGATTGAAACCATTCAGAACACTGCACTACTGCAATCTGCCAGAATACTTAGAAGAGTCCTAGAGACCTGAAGAGACTTGCTGTCACTCAGACTTCAGTGAAAGACCATCGGCTAATGCTGATGTGAAAACTCAAAAGGAGTAAATAATAATAATAATAATAATAATAATAATAATAATAATAATAATAATAAACTGTGCAAGAAATTCAATTTTCCCCATTCAACTAAATGGTATATGCACAAGCCTGAATCTGTCCTGGAGAACGAGACACACAAAATTCTCTGGGATTTTGAGGTACAGACGGATCCCCTTATCCCAGCCAGGAGACCAGACCTAATCTTGATAGACAAGAAGAAGAAAACTTGTCATCTCGGGGATTTTGCCGTCCCGGCCGATCACAGAATAAGAATAAGAGAAGGAAAAGATCGACAAATACTTGGACCTTGCCAGAGAACTGAAAAAAACTGTGGAACATGAGGATGAAGGTCGTTCCAGTTGTAATTGGGGCTCTTGGAACAATGCCCAGGGGGTTGGAAAAGAGCCTGGATGAATTGGAAATCAAAGGAAGGATCGAGACCATCCAGACTACAGCATTATTGAGATCGGCTGGAATACTCAGAAGAGTCCTGGAGACCTGAGGAGACTTGCTGTCACTCAGCCCCCAGTGAACGACCGGCTACTGCAGGTGTGAAAAACTCGAGTGGAGTGAAATGATAACAATGGCAATAAAAAAAACAGACGTTAGTGCAGGTTATTTGATGTCGTTTTCAAACGCTGACTATCAAATTTAATGTCAGAAAGTAGGTGTGAACGGAGGTCACGCAGAACCTCTATTCAAAGAATTTGTTTGTTTTTTGTGTTGGCGACTTTTTAGGGGAGAAGGTGATTTTTTTTTGGTGGGGGGGGGGGAAGATTTTTAAATTTTTGTTTTGTGAAACTGTAAAGGTTGTCTAGAACTTCAAAAAGGTCACGAATTCTCGGCAAGGTGATCAAAGCTTTAAAGTGATATTAATTATTGATTCAGATCTATTGATTGATAATGCCCGGGATAACAAAACAAAAACGACTACATTCAATTTAACGCTCGTGTGTGTGTGTGTGTGTGTGTGTGTGTGTGTGTGTTTTGGGGGTCGGTAACAATTCTTCGACTGATTTTTACCCTTGATTGTACAAATTAATTGAAACAGCCGCTTTGTTTTGCTTTCTTTCACTATAGGGTCAGTTTTAGACCCACTGGAGCGACAAGGTGAAATCGATTTGTATTTTTCCCTCAGATTAGGTCATTTTTAATGGTGTGCAGTAACATGATTTTTTTTTTGTTAAAATCTAAAGTGTGTCTAGAACTTCAATACGGTTCCGAATTTTCGGCAAGGTGATCAAAGCTTTAAAGTGATTTTACTTAATGATTTTGATCTATTGATTAATAATACCCTGGATTACAAAAATAACGACTACATTTAAATTAACGCTCGTTGCGTAACGGTTATCGTCGTAGAAAATGGAATTTTTTAATCACTTTTAACGAGATCGAAAGGCAAAACCCACAAACCGTTGATGGGCTAACAACGGTCCGTCGGTCGAAGAGACAGCGACTGGCATGTTCTGTGTGTGGGCGGAAGCAGAAAAGGTGAAATGTTACGAGTTCGAGGCGGGTATGAGACGAGTTGTGAAGGAGGTGAAAGCGTGAGTGTCCTTGAGGCCGCGATTTGTAGGTTGCAAGTCTCGTGGCAGGCGAGACGAGATCTGTGACGTGTGAAAATCTGGGCCAAACCTAGTATAAAAGGAGACGGTTGGACAGAGCGAGTGTCGGTGGCGAAGAGCGAACACGATAGGATTAGTTTGTCAGAATTCGTCTTCTCAAGGTTGCGAAAAGTAAATTTAACGTGTTTCTTGTAGAATACAGAGGTGAAGCTTGGGTGTTGGGAGCAGAGCTTATTTAGGCCAAGTGTTACGTTGTCTTTGGCAGAATCATCATTTATTGTCGACGATGCAACGTTTCGGTCTCTTATTAGACCATCTTCAGGACTTGGATATAGTTCTTACTCCAATGATGGACCTTCTCAAAATGCTGAAAACGGAAGGTCGTCAGTAGGGGGAGGTGTGGTTGGGGGTGGTTAGTGGATTCTTCTTCTCTCTGGAATGGGGAGTGCCGGAATGGTGGATGGTGGTACCACAGGTGTTACATTGTGGGGATTGGTTAACTAAATATTTGTATGTGTGTGTGTGTTTGTCTGTTTAATTGTTTTGTTGTTTATATGTGATGGGGAACTGGATTTGTCGTTAAGTTATATGTGTGTGGTTGGTATGTCGGTGTGATTTTTTTTTTTTTTTTTTTTGTAAGCGTAAGATTTGTTAAAATTGTAGGTGAGCATATGTATAATGTTATATACTATTATTATTATTATTATTATTATTATTATTATTATTATTAACAATAATAATAATAATAATAATAATAATAATAGTGGCGGTATTATTATTGTTGTTGTTGTTATGTATCATAATGTGCAAATTAATAGAAACAACCGGTTGAATTTCCTTTCTTTCACTACACGGCCAGTTTTAGACACACTGGGCTGACATGGTGTAATCGATTTATATTTCTTTCTCAGATTAGGTTATTTGTAGTACTGTACAGTGTGTGTGTTAGCATCCTTCAGTCTGCGAGAGACGATGGAGTAGTGTTCAATTTTTTGTCTTTTTATATAGGGCCGGATTAGTTCAGTCGGTAGAGCGTTCGGCTAGAAACCACAAGGTTCCTAGTTCGATACCGATCCTCGCCAACTCAGTGTATGAGTAGCACAGGGATATGTGCGGTAAAGTAAGGAGCTGATGGTAGGTGTGGCGCTCCACTTCAGATGCTAAAACAATCTCTTTGGTCTAGCGCTATTGAAAAGGGGATAGACTTCTTCGCTGACTGGCTGATACCGACTTTAGGCCGCCCGACGACTTCACTTTTTTTACATTTTATATTGGAACTACGTAGCTTAGGGGGGGGGGTGATGTGGAGGATGAGCTGTTGCATAAGCAGCAAATCCCCCCTCTCCAACATTGCCATTGGGATCCAAAGGAAATGTAAGGAACTAATGCAGTTTGGCAGCGGCAGTGTCGCAGGAGTTGCTGGGTAGTACTGGATTTCAGCATCACAACACTTTTGGGACTCCAGCTCCTGATTTGTATTCGAGGTTTACTCCCCAAGCCTTATTTATTTATTCACAATACTCCGTATATGTATATGTATAATTATATACGCAAACCTGAGAATTACACTCACCATAAATCCATATTCACGTTTCTTTCCGATTCCTCTACAGAATCGGGGGGTTTTGGCCACTTAAGAATTAGGTTTGGTTTGGTTTGTTTTGTTTTACGGCATCGGTGGGTTATTTAATGCCGACAAAGTTGTGAAATAAATTCATTCTTAATGCATAATACAATTTTGTTTATAAAAGCATGTTTTTCTATTCAACCCATAGATGGGAGCCTAACAGGTACTACCACTCCGGGTCAAAGTGGATCAGGGAGCAATGGTGATGAAGGGGTGCTCCACATTCCTCAAACCTCCAGAACTGGAACCTCACCATCAGATAGAGTTTAACGTCATTCCCAGGACATGTAGACCCTCAGCCACCGCCTTCTAGCACCCATATGATAAGAAGGATTGGGGGTTGCCATAAGGGCAATAGGGCTTAAGAATTAGTGTTGTGCAGTAATATGAATCTATTTAAAGGTGTATCTAGTAGAACTTAACCATTAGATACAGTTTAACGTCGTACCCAGGACACTAAGACCCTCAGCCACGGCCTCCTACAGCCCCATCTGACAGGGTGGGTCTCGTCCAGGATTTGAACTTGCAACGCCGTGTCTATGTCTAACATAATCATTACAAACCGGTTTTGTCCAGGATTCGAACTCATGTCGTCGTGTTCATTTCCCACGACAATAAAAATTACAATACAAGTGCTTATATGTATCTATCTATGTATAGTTTAGTTTACTTCCTTTCTAAAATGTATTAGTACTATGTGAAATGAGACCAGCCTCGTCCAGGATTCAAACTCATATCGCCGTGTCCATTTTCTACAATGATAATCCTTACAATACGAGTGTCTATATGTATCTATCTCTCAAATTTTAGTAAATAACTCTCTTTCGCAAGAGTATTAACTCTAACAGCCTCGTCCAGGATTTGAACTCGTGTCGCCGTCTCCATTTCCTATGACAATACCATTACAATATGAGTGCGTATATGTATCAATCTCTCAAAATTCAGTAAATAACTCCTATTATAAAGGGTATAAGAACCATGTGAAATGTGACCAGCCTAGTCCAGGATTCGAATTCGTGTCGGTGTGTCTATTTTCTACAATGATAAAAATAGTACAATACGAGTGTCTATATGTATCTATCTCTCAAAGGATAATAGATAACTCCCTTTCGCAAGGGTATTAACACTATGTGAAATGTGACCAGCCTCGTCTAGGATTCAAACTCGTGTGACCCGGTCCATTTTCCTCTGTCGGTAGAGCGTTCGGCTAGAAATCACAAGGTTCCTAGTTCGATGCCGGTCCTCGCCAACTCAGCGTATGAGTAGCACAGGGATCTGTGCGGTAAAGTAAGGAGCTGATGGTAGGTGTGGCGCTCCACCTCAGATGCTAAAAACAATCTCCTTGGTCTAGCGCTATTGAAAAGGGGATAGACCCCCTCGCTGATTGGCTGATACCGACATTAGGCCGCCCCGACGACTTTACTTTTTACTTATATGTATCTATCTCTCAAATTTTAGTAAATAACTCTCTTTCGCAAGGGTATTAACCCTAACAACCTCGTCCAGGATTTGAACTCGTGTCGCCGTATCAATTTCCTACGACAATACCATAACAATAGGAGTGCGTATATGTATCAATCTCTCAAAGTTTAGTAAATAACTCTCTTTCACTTTATATAAATAAATATGTGAACTGTGATCAGCCTCGTCCAGGATTCGAACTCGTGTCGGTGTGTCTATTTCCTACAATGATAACCATTGCAATAGGAGTGCGTATATGTATCAATCTCTCAAAGTTTAGTAAATAACTCTCTTACACTTTAGATAAATAAATATGCGAAATATGACCAGCCTCGTCCAGGATTCGAACTCACATTGCCGTGTCCATTTACTACGACGATAACAATAAAAATCCGACTGTCTATATGTATCTATATCTCAAAATTTAGTAAATAACTCCTTTTCGCAAGGGTATAAGAACTATGTGACCAGCCTCTGTAAGAAATGTGACCAGCCTCGTGCTGGATTCGAACTCGTATCACCGTGTCTATTTTCTACGATGATAACCATTTCAATACGGTCGCCTCTTTTGTTAATGTGAGTAGAATAACGTAATTGCGCATCTTATATTTCAGTTTTAAAAATTACACCACTAAAGTTTTTCGCCTTTCTGAAAATCAATCGACTCTTTTGTGTTCGTAAACTCTCGATTGCAACGCAAAATAATTGCTAATCAATGAAAAGTTTGTTGTGGAAACTACTTGACTCCATTTTCTAATCGACCCAGTCCATGTCTCACTAAACATTTAGCCTTCGATTATCGGACAAAACCCACCCCCTCCTCTTGCCCCCACAATAGCAACTGCGGTTTTCCTAATTGATAATCAGGTGTTAAGAAATGCATCCGATGAAGAATTGCAAGCCACCAGGAAATTTGAAAAAACAGAAAGAAAAACCAAAAAAATAATAGATGGCGAGCTTCATTGCATGTACTCATTTAATGTAACTGGAATAATTTGAAATTCTTGAGTTTAATTTGTGCTTTTCCCCCACGAAGATCTATCTATCTAGTTCAACTTCTCTTTCTTTCGGTCTGCCTTTCCCAATGAATTTCTATCTATATTCTCTTTCTTTCTGTCTGTTTCTGTCTCTGTCTGTTTGTCTCTGTCTATTGTGTCTGCCCTTGTATCTCTCTCTCTCTCTCTCTCTCTCTCTCTCTCTCTCTCTCTCTCTCTTCTCTCTCTCTCTCTCTCTCTCTCTCTCAATATATATGTATATATTAATTGAAATAATTGTAATTTCTTGTGTTGAATTTGCACCTTTTCCCAAGATTTCTATCTATCTTCTCTTTCTTTTTGTCTGTTGTCTGTCTGTCTGCCTCTCTCTCCTCTCTCTCTCTCTCTTCTCTCTCACACACAACCACACACACACACACGCAATATATATATATATATATATAAAGTAAAAGTAAAGTAAAGTCTTCGGGGCGGCCTAATGTCGGTATCAGCCAATTAGCGAGGGAGTCTATCCCTTTTTCAATAGCGCTAGACCAAGGAAATTGTTTTTAGCGTCTGAGGTAGAGCGCCAAACCTACCATCAGCTCCTTACTTTACCGCACAGATCCCTGTGCTACTCATACGCTGATTTGGCGAGGGCCGGTATCGAACTAGGAACCTTGCGGTTTCTAGCCGAACGCTCTACCGACTAAGCTAACCCGGCCCTTTGAATTCAGAGTTTTCCTTCTCCTAGACTTGTTGCCAACCCAAGGTTAAAGAGCCCAGTCTGCTCTAGTATTTACCCATAGGTGGAGGGAGTAGTCGGGTTCAAACCTTTCCCAAAGGTATTAATGTTATGGGAAATGTAAACAGCCTTATCTAGGAATTGAACTCGGGTCGACGAGTCCATCTCCTACAACTCTATCCATTACAATACGCGCCTCCGATATACTTGCTAATATACTAGGGAAAGCTATGTATTAAATAGGACTACTGTTGTTCTTCTGCAAGGACAGCTTTGACATTAAATAACCCATGTAAGTGTTATCAGGGCAGTTTAATCGCTGATCCCGCAACCATGTGAGCGGGAGTCCCCGTCTCATTAATCGTTCCATTCTGTCTTGGTAAATACGGTTTAAGTCTCGATAAATTTTACCCACACCTCGTATTTTAAAGAAAATGAACATTTCCTTCATAGTTCATATCTGACTTGGTAAATACAGCTTCAACTTTGAACTCTATTCGACGAGTCAATTTCCTACGACTCTAACCAATACACCACGCGCCTCCACGGGTGGGGAGAATTTAGAGTTATCAACAGACACCGTGTTTCGACGTATCATGTCTCTTCGGTGTGACTAGATATTAGCAGGGTACATCCAGCCGGGATCACCGGGATCACCGTCTTTCTGTTCATATCTCAGTTGGAAAACCCGAAGTTATAATACATACACCTACACAAAATATTTGATAATATGCTTTTATAAGTTTAGACCTAAACGATGTGTTTTTATAAGTTTCTATCTAAATTGTATTTTATTTCCGCTACGCTACAGACTGGCGCTCTGTGTAGTTGCGATTAAAACAACTAAAATTATCTAAAACTACCTTAAAACCTATTGGGTAGCAATTCTAGTTATCCCCAAATTTATTTCCAAGTAATAAAAATTTTTATCGTACAAAAAAAAATCATCGCAAAAACAAACAAAACATCGCCGAAAACAAACACAGTAATGAAAACTTAGAAATTCAAAAAATTTCGGATTCGTCTCAGAATGTTTTTAATTTGCTCATGAGATTCCAAAATGGTACGATATGTTGGGCTACGGCCTCTAGGATTGAAGTTGAAAAATGTGACACACTGACATTAGTATTTATTACACTGGCCTGCGATGTTTCAAAGTCGAATATATAATAGCTGATTTTATTATTTTTTACGCTGAATCCAAAAATATTTGATATTGATTCTTATCTTTTCTTCTTTCAGTCATAATTGATAATCGGAATTCGATATTCGTACTGTATCCCGCCCTGTCGGCTGGGGCGTTAGAATGCACCGACTGCACCGACTGCATCTCTGCAGAGGGGTGAGACTCCCCCAATGGGGCCACCTGTTGGCCGTGGGTGGCGACCCGTGATGCTTACGGATAGAGCCCGGGTGGATGAGCAATTCATGACATGCAATACTCCACTTTGTCCCTATCTTGGGCTAGACGGGCGGTCGGAGAGGCCCCCTCCGATCAATCGGCTGGTCACGTCAAGCCCTAGCAGCTATATGATTTTCCCAACCCTATTGCCCTCATGGCAAGCCAAGCCCCAACCCCTTTTTATTATATGGGTGCTAGAAGGCGGTGGCTGCGGGCCTAAATGTCCTGGGAATGACGTTAAAATCTATCTGATGGTGAGGTTACAGTTTTGGAGGTTTGGGGAATGTGGAGCACCCCATTCATCACCATTGCTCCCTGGTCCACTCTGACCCGGAGTGGTAGTACCTGTTAGGGTCCCATCTATGGGTTAAATAGAAAAATGTATTTATAAAAAAATTGTATTATCCATTAAGAATTGATTTATTTCAAAACTTTATCGGCATTAAATGACCCACTGAGGTTGATATGCCGTAAAACAAAACAAACCAATCGTACTGTATCAAAAGTAGTTTCGTTTTTAACAGAACTTTACTCAAAAGTTTTTTTCAGGTGCATATTTAAAAGCTTATATCTATTAATAATGGAGATTCGCTTCCGGCTTTTGTCTGTAACAAAAATTACGTCACCGCTTACGTCACATTACCCCAAATCATCATAACATAGAATGAATACACTCAAAATTTGAACATGCAACATTAGACAGTCCTCACTGTTCTTTAAAACAAGTTTTAATAAATACATGACTGGTATTATATATCTATATATAGTTTGTTTTATTTTAATATATATTTAAAGTTTACATTTCAAATTGTTTTATTTTTTAATCCTTTAATGAATTTGATGATTTTACTTACTTAGGGTACAAACTCACTGACATTGAATTTTTAACTCCCATCCCTCAGGTAATATGTTTCAAAAATCTATTTTTATATCGCCCGGAGGGTGTTTTTTATTTTGTACTAGTATTATTAAGTGCATGAATGTATTTTGGGGTAATATTTTTGTAAATTTCTGAAAGATACACATATGATGATCCCCCCTCCCTCTCTCTCTCTCTCTCTCTCTCTCTCTCTCTCTCTCTCTCTCTCTTTCTCTCTCACACACATACACGCATAAACACACACATACACACACGTACACACCCACACACACGAACACTCAGGCATACACACACCCATACACAACATACTACGAACTACATTCACCCTAAGCGGAGAAATACAAAAATTCGGCTCATATAAGTACACATATATATAAATGAATTGAAGTGCGTGGTTAATGGTTAAAATCATGGAAATGGACTCATCGCCCCGAGTTCAAATCCTGGACGTGCTAATTGCATTTCCCTTAGGCTAATACCCTGGGAAAGGTATAATCCTACTCTCCTCCAACTATGGATAAATAGTAGGGGCAGACTGGGCATTTAACCTTGGTTAGGCAGCCGGTCTAGGAGAAGGAAAACTCTGAATTCAAACCTGTTGAACTCCGCTTAAGAAATTGACCTTGTGTCACATTCAACCCGTGCGGGAGGGTTGTAATATATATATATATAAATGAATTGACATTTCCTGCATTTCTTATATGCGCGTTGTCTTGACTAACAGGCTAACATGCTGCTTGGAAACCAATGGTAACAATTGCACTTTAAATGTATTGTTTCTATAATGAATATTCAGCCAAATATTTTCAAATGCCAATAATTTCTCGCCAATTCTCCTCCAAATTCCCATAAAATTCTTATAAACTTGTGAGCCCCTCCTCCTATTTTATTCCTACTGCTACTGTTTGTTTAAAAATAAACAATGGAAACATCTCATCAGTTTACTCTAAGGTATGCAGAAAATACTTCTGTACCAACCTTTGATGGATTTATATACCAATTCCACCCTGAATAAAAAAGAATAGCCAGACAATTAGAAAAGAATAGAAATAACTTGTCAGACAAGAATTGTGGACCGAGTTTAACAATATGCATAAAAGAAAAAAATGCTGTCAAAATATGCTTGTGAATGAAGTCTAATGTTTGAAAAACTTTCTCGACCACAGATGTCGCATGTGGAAGGCTGGTCCTGAAGATGTTGATGTGCCAGGGGTGCTTTTTTGCCCTGCTTTCTTCTAGACCCGCTTAGCTCATGGTGTTGTGTCAGGGTGACTTCTGATATGAACAGTCCTCTACGAAGATTCTGCCGCCACAGAGGGCGGTCCAGAGCCAAATGTTCCCAGCTGGAAGGGGCAATGCCAAAGCACGAGATTATTCTTAAATCGTAGCTGGGGGGGGGGGCGACCAACCTGTCGCATACCAGATGTAAGATGTGCATAAAGAATGTCTTTCGGGATTCGTCCATCATCCATCCGACGTACATGACCAACCATCGTTTCCTCAGTAGGGAACACAACCTGGAGAGTTGATCTCTATCTAGAACTGCTGTGTTAGTCATCCGTCCAGGTGATGCCCAGTACACGTCTAAGGCAGCGAAGGTAGAAAGTTATTTAACCGCAGCTCTGGTGGGAGTATAAGGTCCATGTTTCGCTTCCTACATGAGGGTGTGATAACACATGTCCTATATACTTGTACCTTTGTAACGGATAGTGAGCTTGATGTTGTCCCACATCTTCACTAATATATATACTATAATATATATATATATATATATATATATATATATAAGTTTAAAAGAAAGGAAATGAATCCGACAGTATGAGTATGAGCAAGATGGAATGAAAACAACACACAATGCTGTTAAAGAGAAAAAGATTTATAAAATATACATAGCTGATACTGAACAATATTTTGATTTGCAAAAATCGTCATCAGACCAGTTACTCGTGTTGTTGGTGGTCGGAGAATAAAAGTTGAAATGG
>CM042177.1:7025792-7053292 GCA_023376005.1 Doryteuthis pealeii
GTGATTGAATAAAACGGTCTTGAATTCTTAGAAAATTACGGAACTACGACAATCGCCCGGAGACAAAAAGGGCCGAAACGTTGTGATTTTAACGAGCAAAATAAATATATGTGCATAGAAAAACTTATTCTGTTCCGAGTACTTTCGGGTCCCGTCACAGACAATACCACCATATGAGAACAACAAAACAGTAAACAAAAGCGAAAGATTCTTTAACCCTTACACATCAGCCATAAATAAACTTCTCATTCTATCACTAACTACTTAAATGCCTTTAACCATACTACTAACTACATTAACCAAATTAATAATAATTTTAATAATTATAATAACTAGCAAAATAAAAAAAACTCCGGGTGCATGTAAAAATAAATTTTTGAAAGATATTGCTGAGGAGGTGGAAGGTAAAATTAAATTCTGAGAGTCTTGAACATAAATCATGAAATCAATCAAATTTATTAAAGGAGTTTTTAAAAAAAAAATTAAATTGAAAACAAGTCTATTAACTTTGAATATCATTAAATTTAAAACAAAACAATATAAATATTATGATACTGGGATGTATCAATAAAACTAGTTTTAAAAAACAATGAGGACTGTTCTATGTTTGCAAGCTCAAAATTTTGAGTTTATTATTTCGATGTCTATGACGATATTCGCGGTATAGTGACGTAAGCAGTGAAGTAGTTTTTGTTACAGACAAAAACCGGAATCGAATCTCCATTATTAATAGATATAATAATATATAATAATAATAAATAATAATAATTCAATAATTGATAACGCAATTTAAAATAAACAAATAATGGTAAAAATAATGTTCAATAAATATGAATAATAACTAGAAAAATATTTGTCAGATGCAGTGCCACATCCGGATATTGATCTTGTTATGAAAATATAAAAATAAATTAACTAAGATCTGGTAAACTTTCAGGCTTTTTGATGCCATTTTTGAGATTTCTTCGGGAAAAAAATGGCTTTTATAAACCAATTTTTAGTAGTGGGAAGCTCTAGAATCATTTTAAAGTCAAAAAATACATTTACAAAAAGTCGCTTTTTCGCGACCCCCCTCAATTTTGGAGAGCTAAAAATTGACATAACTCTGCAATTCTTGGAATTGGAAGCTTCTAATTCTGGGATTGTCTAACTTTTTAAGATAGTCCCACATAACCAAAAATTACCAGAAAAAATTGAAAGCGGTGTATGTGAATGGCATGGATGTTTTAGACATTTATATATATTATATATATATATATATATATATATATATTAATTATATATGCTGATTCCTGAATCAGTATAGGAGATAATTTACCCATGAGTGATGAATAAAGCGTTTGAATTTCCCAGAAAATTACGTACTCACGACAGTTTGCCCCGAGACAGCCGGAGATACAACAGCCGAAACGTAGATTTTAACAAGCAAAATAGGCACCAATCAAGGTACATCTAAACTTCTCTTATACCGAACAGACATAGACAGTTCGGAATAAATAAGACGTTACTTAGAAAGAGACTCCAGTTTAATTTGTATTAAATATTATTTTCATTTCGATTTATCGTCTACACTCTGAAAGAGATAGCTTAGCTCGTGCACCCTCCCTATGCGTCTATGTGCTTCTATTTCTTTCAGAGTGTAGACGATAACGAAATGAAAATATATTTATACAAATTACTGGAGTCTCTTTCTAAGTAACGTCTTATTTATTCCGAACTGTCTATTGTCTGTTCGGGTATAGAAAGTTTAGATGTACCTGATTGGTGCCCTATTTTTGCTTGTTAAAATCATAACGTTTCGGCTGTTGTATCCTCCGGCTGTCCTCGGGGCAACTGTCGTAGTACGTAATTTTCTGGGAATTCAAAACCGCTTATTCAATCACCATGGGTAGATATCTCCTATTACTGATTCAGGAATCAGCATATATAATATATATAATATATATATATATATATATATATATATATATATGTCAAAACATCCATGCCATGTCACATACACCCTTCAATTTTTCTGAAATTTTGGTTATGTGAGGACTATCTTAAAGTTAGACAATCCCCAAAATTAGAGCTTCCAATTCCAAGAATTGCAGAGTTATGTCAATTTTTAGCTCTCCAAAATTGAGGGGGGTCGCGAAAAATGGCGACTTTTTGTAATGTATTTTTGACTTTAAAATGAGTTCTAGAGCTTCCCTACTACTAAAAATTGGTTTATAAAAGCATTTTTTCCCGAAGAATCCAAAAATGCCATCAAAAAAGCCTGAAAGTTTACCAATCTTAAGTTATTTATTTTTTATTATTTTCATAACAAGATCAATATCCCGATGTGGCACTGCATCTATGACAAATATTTTTTCTATTATTATTTCATATTTATTGAACATTATTTTTACCATTATTTGTTTATTTTATTGCGTTATCATTATTATTATTATTATTATTATTATTATTATTATTATTATTATTATTATCTATTAATAATGGAGATTCGCTTCCGGTTTTTGTCTGTAACAAAAACTACGTCACTGCTTACGTCACTATACCCGAAATCGTCATAACATAGAATAAATAAACTCAAAATTTGAGCCTGCAACATTAGACAGTCCTCATTGTTTTTTAAAACTAGTTTTAATTGATACATCCCCAGTATCATATATTTATATATAGTTTGTTTTATTTTAATAGATATTCAAAGTTAATAGAACTTAGTTTCAATTTCAAATTGTTTTTTTTTACTCCTTTAATAAATTTGATGATTTCATGATTTATGGTTCAAACTCTCAGACATTTAATTTTTAACTTCCACCTCCTCAAGCAATATCTTTCAAAAATTTATTTTTACATCACCCGGAGTTTTTTTTATTTTGCTAGTTATTATAATTATTAAAATTATTATTAATTTGGTTATGTAGTTAGTAGTATTGGTTAAAGGCATTTAAGTATGTTAGTGATAGAATGAAAGTTTATTTTATGCCTGATGTGTAAGGGTTAAAGAATCTTTCGCTTTTGTTTACTGTTTTGTTGTTCTCATATGGTGGTATTGTCTGTGACGGGACCGAAAGTACTCGGGAACAGATAAGTTTTTCTATCACATATTATTTTTTTGCTCGTTAAAATCACAACGTTTCGGCCTTTTTGTCTCCGGGGCGATTGTCGTAGTCCGTAATTTTCTAAGAATTCAAGACCGTTTATTCAATCACCACGGGTAGATATATCCTATTACTAATTCAGGAATCAGTATATATATATTTATAGTCACCACAGACATCGTGTTTCGACGCATCATGTCTCTTTAGTGTGGCTAGACATGAACATGCTACCTCAAGACGCGATGGAAACCCGACCGATTAATCATTCAGTCAGACTTCTAAACCACTTGGCCATCAGCACCTACAAACTGCGACAAGAATTTTAACTGATAAATACTTACATATGTATACATGTAAAGACCACCAAAGAGTACTCCATTCGTTTTATAGGAGAGTGTTGCCTTTTTAAACTTAGTCGGCGAGTATAAACTTTAATATTCTGAAGAGTATACAATCTGTTATTTTGACGAGTATAAAATCTAATAATTTGAAGAGTATAAAATTTAATATTTTGAAGAGTATAAATTTAAATATTTTGACGAGTATAAAATTTTATGTTTTGAAGAGTACAAAATTTTATGTTTTGACGAGTATGAAATTTTATGTTTTGACGAGTATAAAATTTAATATTTTGAAGAGTATAAATTTAATATTTGAAAGAGATCTAATATTTTGACGAGTATAAAATTAATATTTTGAAGAGTATAAAATGTGATATTTTGAAAAGTATAAAATCTAATATTTTCCCATGAATAATTCCAAAATAAGAAATTAATATTTTAATGCGTATAAAACAGTATAACATTTAGTATTTTGACGAGTATAAGTTGACGGGGCCGGCATAGACCTCGCAAAAAATATTTCCCCGAACATATTTTAGAAAAAAAAAACGATTCCAGACATATTTACACCCAAAGGTAAATAGTTCTAAAAACGTTTCGTGAAAATCAGAGCATTAATTGATTTTTCATAAACTTAAAAAGATCCTCTAGTCGTAACTCGAGTAAGAATATAAAATCTAATATTTTCTCATAAATAAAATCAAAATCAAGAAACTGCATGTATTCATTTATGGCCAATATTGTAGATGAATCGAAGCTTTTACCTTGAAACCGAACAAGAACTCGAAAATCCATTGAAGTTTGCCAATAGAAATTTACGATGCCAAGGCCACTTTTGCTTATTGACCCCCAAATATAATTATGGATGCTCAGAATGTCAAGATGAACCTTTCAGCTGCTCAAAGAAGGGATTACCCTCGGATTACCAAATCAAAGACACCGTGTTGGCCTTTAAGAAGGCAAAGGGTTGAAATACCGAGGTTAAATGGGATGAAATAAGATAGAAATTGTAATTCATCTTATTTTGGAGAGAAATACCATGTGACTTCATATATATAGTGGTATCTTGACTTACGAATTTAAGTCGTTCAGCAAGTAACTCAGTTTACTCGTATATCAAATCAATTTTCTTTATATATATATAATATATATATATATATATATATATATATATATAGAGAGAGAGAGAGAGAGAGAGATAGAGAGATAGAGAGAGATATAAAGAGATAGATAGATAGAAGAGATAGAGAGAAGAGAGAGAGAGAGAGAGAGAGAGAGAGAGAGGAGAGAGAGAGAGAGAGAGAGAGAGAGGAGGGGGAGAGAGAGAGATGTGAACCAAAAATACAGATGGATAAGAACAAACTAAAAAGATGCATAGATAGAACTATAAAAAGATATATACGTGCAGAGATACACAGAAATAAGGTATATATATATATATATATATATATATATATATATATATATATATATATATATGTATGTGTGTGGTGTGTGTGTGTGTGTGTGTGTGTGTGTGTGTTGTTTTGTTCAATCTATCGATATATGTATTTGCTAATTTTATCTCAACAGGATAAATTTGACAGTTCATAAGAAAAAAATAAAAAAAAATGCTTGGAGCAGTTGACCTCTGCGACTCTTGTATGAGTAGTAGCGAAGGTCTTCGTTGAGTGCAAGCTTCATGGTAGAGTCTAAAACATTCAATTCACGTGAAAAAGCACGGATTCCAATTCCAGCGTCCTCCAACACTTTTTTCTGTAGGTTTTCGAGGAATTCTGCTGCATGAACACATTGAGATCGTCTGTTATCTTGCTTTCTTCTAGCCACAACATCGTAGTATCTCCTTTGCAATTTCCCAGTTCATGCCTGATTGTTTTTGCAGTGTTCAGGGAGCATTGGGCAGCAACCATAATCTCCTTATTTTGATGGCCGGCGCAGATCATTATGATACAAGTTATTCTCTTACAATCATCCATTCTATGTGCCATCACGTATATGAATAAATAAGGTCCAAGCTTTTAAATGATGCGTAGTGAGCGAAATAAACATTATTCATTTATAAACTTGTTTTTTTTAATTACAATATTACATACACACACACACACACACACACACACACCACACACACACACACACACACAACCAAAAATACACACTGCAATTAATATATATCTTGATTAATTCAGTGGATTTAACCATGAAGATCCTTTTGGTGAAACTCGAGGAGGTTATTCCTGTGTATATAATAATAATAATAATAATAATAATAATAATATATCTATTATTATACTAAAGTTGAGATTTTCACCTTTTAAAGTCTAAAGGCTTTTTTCTTGGTGGGTTTGTGGACACGAAATTTATACTAATTTATTCCTTAGTTTTAGGATTACTAAATGTTTAAACTGACCCATCCCTGTCTTTACATTCTGCATAACTCTTTTCCTCTCTATATACGCGTGAAGGGGAGACGGGATAGTAATTAACAGAGACACTTTTAACAACTCACCAGCACGTTATAAAATTCCAATGTCCATTTTAATTTAAAGTAGGTCAAACTAGATATACTCAATTCGTTGAAAAATCCGTGTTTTTTTAATACAATTCTGACCCCCACGTTTGGAAAATTTTTTTATAAAAAATCAGGGAATTATCCGAATTTAATGAAATTTTCAGTGTTGATTCTGATTTTTTTAAGGTCACTTAACTTGCCCCACCCCTGTTTTGGGGTGCAAAATATAGGTGTGGTATATATGTGATTGATACTATTTTCTGCATAAATAAAAAGACTAAAGACAGAAGGTGTAAATAGAAGAAAAAGTTATTTCAATGACTCTGCTCGGGTACTAAATAAGTACCGAAAATCAAAAAATAAAATAGAAATAAAACCTAAAAAAATAGTTTTTTCAGTATTATTTGTATTATTCAGACTATTGTCCTCATTAGTATTATCTACGTTATTCGAACTATTGTCCTAGTGTTAATTGTTCAGGTATTTCTTGTCGGACTCGGAAACCTTTTCGGACTCGGGAACCTTCTTTTCGGGCTTAGGAACCCTCTTTTCAGACTCGGCAACTTTCTTGTCGTAATCGGGAACGTTCTTGTCAATAGTCTAAATAACGCAGATAATACTAATCCTCAAGCCTCATCTCAAACATTCAGAGCTATTGTCCTCATCTTCATTGTTATCTGTACAACGTTTCAGTCGATGTGCCCTCCGGCCTTCTTCTGGTATTTCTTGTCGGACTCGGGAACCTTCTCGGACTCGGGAATCTGATCGGGAGCCATCACGGAACTTTGAACCTAACCCTTTATTCAGTCCATAGGGATCATGTTCTCATTCCACTAACCATAGCTAGGGTACATGTGTTAAGCTATGATAATAATAATAATAATAATAATATATAATAATAATAATAATAATAATAATAATAATAATAATATATCTATTAGATAAAATAGAGAGTTTTTTTTTCGAAAAAAATTTGACCTTAAATAATTGGTTTAATAATTTTAATTCATTTTTAAAATGAAAAGCAGACGATATTTTGGTAGATCCTACTCTTTTCCCTAATCCCAATCATCTAGCGAGAGTTTAATGGGTAACCCAACGGGTTACGTTTTGTCTAGTATATATATATATATATATATATATATATAGATAGATAGATAGATATAGTATACATAGGAAGCGATAGATAGATATATATGTTTAGACTGAAATAGAGAGTTTTTATCTGTTTCACAAAATTATAGAGTATATTCTTAAAGTAAAAATATATTTTTTTAAAAAGCCTTTGACCTCTTGACCTTTTCACTGGAAGCCTTTTTTTGGCGGCAATCCCAAAACCCGAGACGCGCCAGATGAAAAACAACACCTTCTACATCCGGGTGAACTTCTCCGTAATAAGTTTTCAATTTACTTCCGTGCCTGGGTGAAAAAAGCGGGAGGCGATGTGGGGTAGAAAAAAATTGGCAAAGATGAACAAAATCGATCACGGGTAGTAATTGTGGTCTTTCACACTTTGTTTCAAACGTGATTAATATCTCGGCTCGGGTGGCGGGCCTGAGCCGTCAATGGAGATTGGGGGTCCGGTGTTCAGATCATTTTCGAAAAATGCCTGGCGCTATATGATCAACGTTTATTTGTTCTTTTCTTTCTTTCAAATAATAAAGGAGGATATTCCTGCTTCACTATGTTCGCTAACAGAACATAAAACTCATCACCGTATTCATCAAGTTGTTCAGATTTCGAACCCAAATATCATTTCGAAAACAGCCTGGCGCTATACGATCAACGTTTCTTTTCTTCTTTCTTTCTGTTACATAATCCATGCGGTTGCATAAGATTATTGTCAATCCCCTTATTTCTAAAGAGATGGCCCTTTTCATATCACGGGTGGGACTTTCCATGGAATATCACAGGGAGCCCGCGAAATACGTGAAGTCACATGGGACCTGGTTGGGTCTTTAGTTTTCAGTTGGACGTCGGGCAGAGAAAATGTACTGCCTTAACAGGAACTCACTGCATACGCACGTTATGTTAGTCAGATGTTAGTTACATGAAATGTTTAGTTAAGTAAATAAAAGCTTACGAAAATAACACGGTTTTGTGGTTGGTGAATGTCTTGGTAACAAGACTGATCTAGAAGAAGAAATGAGTTAAGTGCGACCGACCACCAAGACAAAGTCCAGACGCTAGTACAGACGCTAGAAGAGACGCCCGAAAAGAAGAACAGAAGAAGAATAGATGTAAGAAAATAAGCAAAGAGGTATACAACATTTCAAATTATGAAGGAGAATATTCCTGTCTCACTATGGTCACTAACAGAACATAAAACCTCATCACCCTCCTCATCAGGGTGTTCAGATTTCAAACCCAAAGATCTTTAAAAAAAAAAAAAAAACTTGCGCTATATGATCAACGTATATTTTGTTCTCTTCTTTCTTTCAAATAATAAAGGAGAATATTCCTGTCTCACTATGGTAACTAACAGATCATAAAACTCACCACCTCATTCATCACGGTGTTCAGATTTCTAACCCAAAGATCATTTTCAAATATTTAAAAAAAATCAATGCTTTGAAGATAACATTATTCATTTACACGTGGCGTAATGGATATAGAACTGTATTTAAAATCTATTAAATAATAGAGATTCAGTCTCGATTTGTCTGTAACCGAAACTACGTCACTGCTTACGTCACATTACCCAGAATCTTCAATACATTGGATACAGAACAACTTTCTATTATATAAACTTAGAGACATTTATTTTTTGTTAAAACAACTTTTGATAAATACATGTCCTGTATTATATATCTATACATACATAAAGGGCAGATTGTGTGTATGTATGTCCGGAGGAAACTTTGAAAATAAAATAATTAATGACAAAATAAATATATATATATATATACACGTTTACTATCACCAGGTCCTGATTTTTGGACAAAATAATGAATATTTGATTTATTGATATATTCGTGAATATTATTAAAAAATAAAATTTAAATGATATCAGCATGGACTTTTTTTCGCATTTAGTATTTTAAATATGAGACATTAATTTTTATTTTCAAAGTATCTGGATCAACGCAACGTCTTTTTTACATAGGGATTTTAATGGGGTATCTTTACAAGGACCCAACTTGTAATTCAACAATAATTGATCTGCGAAACTACCCTTTTTACCCCCTCTACCCAGGCGATGCTGGGTAGCCACTTCTAGTCTATATGTTGTATCGTTGAGGTTTAAAAGATACACAGAGAAATAATGTGCTTGAGATATATTTTATTCAGCACTTGTATCTGGTGCTAAACAGATACTTATTACATAAAACCAAGAAGTAGTACAATTCACAAAGACAAACTTACAAGAATGAGGAGGATCAAATGTGTGTAGTCAAACGAAGTGATTTTGTATGAATATATTTTCCCCGTCTTTATCACTGCTATGTCGACTATTATAAGGCTATGGGCCAGTCCATACTGTAGGGGTGTTAACTCCTCTGTAATACTATATATAGTTTATTCTATTTTAAGTTGGAAATACGCCAGACTTAGCGCAGGGTGGCGTCGTCAGTTATGTTATAGTCTGACCTCATAGGGGGGTTTCGGTTCTTCCAACATAATACCCCCCACAGCCAGCCAGACCCCGTTGGAGACGATCAAACTTCAACCCGCCACCCTTGTGCAACGCTAACTGAAAAATGAAATATACGTCGCGATCCTCGGACTCTTTATATCCGATTGGCCACTTCCGCAGCCAATCATCAATAAGGGAAGTTGTTATAAACAAGATCGCGCGACTCAGACATTTTCTTTTTAATAAATGCATTGGCTTAGCTGGGATGTTACTATGAAAGAAACGCGCGTTGGATACGTGAGGCAGAACGGAATGTAAGTCGTAACCATTGAGAATTAAAAAAAATATATATCTCAATTTATCATATATTACATATATTAGAAAATTGGATGTCTAGTGTGTTACATAATTATATAATAACCTAATATTTATGTGCAATAATGTAGAAACAAGATGGCGTTTTAAGTGCAGCTGACGGTCTTGAAGATTGAGTGACAAGCTTGACCTCAGTCCTAACCCTATCTTCCGGGGATAGCCGTGAGAACCGGTAGAGAGGACCCTCTCTTCCGGTTTAGATAGTAAGTAAGTTTCAGTCAGTTAGAAGGTAGGAGCCGAGCTCGTAGGTTGTAAGTCGTGTATTACGCGCCGCCGTTCTCATCGGCGGAGATTGTCTGGTTGGGGATTTAAAAATAAAATAAGATCAAGTAAATCGAAGTCTTGTGTTTATTATCTAAAAACTAACAATGACACAGGGCTTCTGATAAAGAGAAATCCCCAATAGAAGACCAGACTCGAAGTCCCCAAGAGAAGTCCAGACCTTAGAAGATTCCAGACCAAGACAAGATGTTATAAGATTCCAAAGACGACCAGAAGAATAGAGTAAGTAAAGAAGTAATGAGAGGGTATGCAACATAGTGTTCAGATTTTGAACCCAAAGATCATTTTCGAAAACAGCATAGGGCTACATGATCAACGATTTTTTGTTCTCTTCTTTCTTTCAAATAATAAAGGAAAATATTCCTGCCTTAATATGGTCACTAACACTTCATAAAACTCATCACCTTCCTCATCCTGTAAGTTTAATCTGTGATCACTCAACTATGAGAGGGGGAGTCCCTGTGACGTAGTGGCTAAGGTGCTGACCTGTGACATCGTAATAAGCGAGTTCGAACACCAGTCGCGCCATTACGTTCACTTTCGGGCAAATATATATCAATTTATTTTATATTTTTTAAACTCTGTAAAAACAATTTCTTCAACAAGAAATGTTCTTCTGACGATCGAAATTTGTTGAGAAAAATAAACAAATTAAAAGAAATATTACTGTTTGTATAATCACTTTTTGTTCATATATATATATATATATATATATATATATATATATTATATATATATATATATGATGGCCAAAAAAACAGAACCCACAAATTTTGTAATAAAGCTGTCAATTTTAATTTTTCTTTGTTGTTCTTTCAGAATAAGATATTGTAAAAATAATTTCCCCCAATATGTCATGGTCAACCACGGAAAAAAAACCTTTTTAAATTTTATAGACATTGATAAGACTAAATGAAATTTATCTGGTTTCTCTCTTTATGGTCATTATATATATATATTATATATATATATATATATATATATATATATATATATATATATATATATATCAACCCCGCCACGTGAGCAGGATGTGACACAAGGTCAATTGCTTAAGCGGAGTTTAACAGGTTTGGATTTAGATTTTTCCTTCTCCTTGACCGGTTACCTAGCCAATGTGAAATATGAAATGCAAACAACCTTGTCTAGGAATTGAACTCGGGTCGACGAGTCAATTTCCTACGACTCTATCCATTACAATACGCGCCTGTGATATACTTGCTAATATACTTGGGAAAGCTATGTATTAAATAGGACTACTACTGTTCTTCTGCAAGGACAGATTTGACATTAAATAACCAATGTAAGTTTTGTCAGGGCAGTTTAATCGCTGATTGCTCAACCACGTGAGCGGGAGTCCCCGTCTCATTAATCGTTCCAATCTGTCTTGGTAAATACAGCTTGAGTCTCGAATATTTTATATATAGACATATATTTTGTGTTGTAAAACCCGTTGTCTAATAACAGCAAAATCCACAAATTCTATTTAAAGGTGTTTAACAGTAAAAGGGTGTTTGTCATGCGATGGATTCTTGTTGGATTTCTTGTTTAAGTAAAAAAAGTGGTTACATATAGGTAAACCAAGTGGTTTGAAAATCGCCAGTCAAATTTGTTGTATTTAACCTATTGTTCTGAAAATAGAGTTTTATACTTCCTTTATTCTGTGTTTATTAACATATAAAGTAATTAGCCTCATGCGAAATTAGATTCTGAGGAATGCATAAAAATATTGATGAGTATAGGACTAATTTCGTCGTTGACTATATATATATACAGGGTTAGGCAAAATGATCTGACACATTTGTAGGTTAAATAAAAGGCAAATAAAGTAAAGAAACAAAAAGTGTTTTTATTTTCCTGTATGCAACCATATATATATATATATATATATATATATATAAGTATGAGCAAGATGGAATGAAAACAACACACAATGCTGTTAAAGAGAAAAAGATTTATAAAATATACATAGATGATACTGATCAATATTTCGATTTTACAAAAATCATCATCAAAGCCAGTTACTCCATGTTGTTGGTGGACGGAGATAAAAGTTGAATGATGTTCAAAACAAAAAACCTTGACCGACAAAAAAGATATACACATTGTGGCGGGAATGCCCACATTGAGAAATAATGTAACAACTTTCGTTCTCCTCTTTGCAAAATCAAGGTTTTTTGTTTTGAACTTCATTCAACTTTTATCTCCGACCACCAACAACACGGAGTAACTGGCTCTGATGACGATTTTTGTAAAATCAAAATATTGATCAGTATCAGCTATGTATATTTTATAAATCTTTTTCTCTTTAACAGCATTGTGTGTTGTTTTCATTCCATCTTGCTCATACTCATACTGTCGGATTCATTTCCTTTCTTTTAACTTATTATATATATATATATATATATATATATATATATATATATATAGTGAGAGTGTGGGACAACATCAAGCTCACTATCCGTACAAAGGTACAAGTATATAGGACATGTGTTATCAGCACCCTCATGTATGGAAGCGAAACATGGACCTTATACTCCCACCAAGAGCTGCGGTTAAATAACTTCTACCTTCGCTGCCTTAGACGTGTACTGGGCATCACCTGGAGGGACAGGATTACTAACACAGCAGTTCTAGATAGAGATCAACTCTCCAGGTTGTGTTCCCTACTGAGGAAACGATGGTTGGGTCATGTACGTCGGATGGATGATGGACGAATCCCGAAAGACATTCTTTATGCACATCTTACATCTGGTATGCGACAGGTTGGTCGCCCCCCCCCCCAGCTACGATTTAAGAATAATCTCGTGTGCTTTGGCATTGCCCCTTCCAGCTGGGAACATTTGGCTCTGGACCGCCCTCTGTGGCGGCAGAATCTTCGTAGAGGACTGTTCATATCAGAAGTCACCCTGACACAACACCATGAAGCTAAGAGGTCTAGAAGAAAGCAGCGGCAACAAAGCACTGGCAGATCAACATCTTCAGGGACAGCCTTCACATGCGACATCTGTGGTCGAGAATGTTTTTCAAACATTGGACTTCAGTCACAAGCATATTTTGACAGCATTTTTTCTTTTATGCATATTTTGTTAAACTCTGTGCACAATTCTTGTCTGACAAGTTTTTTTTTCTATCCCTTCTAATTGTCTGGATATCTTTTTATATCAGGGTGGAATTGGTATATAAATCCATCAAAGGTTGGTACAGAAGTATTTTCTGCACTACTTAGAGTGAACTGATGAGATGTTTCCATTGTTTATTTTTAAACAAACAGTAGCAGTAGGAATAAGTAGAAGGAGGGGCTCACAACTTTATAAGAATGTTATGGGGAATGTTGGGAGGAGAATTGGCGAGAAATTATTGGCATTTGAAAATATTTTGGCTGTATATTCATTATAGAGAACAATACATTTAAAGTGCAATTGTTACCATTGGTTTCCAAGCAGCATGTTAGCCATGTTAGTCAAGACAACGCGCATGATAAGAAATGCAGGAAATGTCAATTCATTTATATATATATATATATTTACCAACCCCTCCGCACGGGTTGAATGTGACACAAGGTCAATTTCTTAAGCGGAGTTCAACAGGTTTGAATTCAGAGTTTTCCTTCTCCTAGACCGGCTGCCTAACCAAGGTTAAATAGCCCAGTCTGCCCTACTATTTATCCATAGTTGGAGGGAGAGTAGGATTCATACCTTTCCCAGGGGTATTAGCGCTAAGGGAAATGCAATTAGCACGTCCAGGATTTGAACTCGGGGCGATGAGTCCATTTCCCATGATTTTAACCATTACACCACGCACTTCAATTCATTTATATATATGTGTACTTATATCAGCCGAATTTTTGTATTTCTCCGCTTAGGGTGAATGTAGTTCGTAGTATGTTTGTGTATGTGAGTGTGTATGCGTGCGTGTTTGTGTGTGGGGGTGTGTATTTGTGTGTATGAGCGTGTTTATGTGTGTGTGTGTGTGTGTGTGAAAGAGAGAGAAAGATAGAGAGGGGGATAAACAGGTGTGTATCTTTCAGACATTTACAAAAATATTACCCCAAAATACATTCATGCACCTTAATAATACTAGTACAAAATAAAAAAACACCCTCCGGGCGATATAAAAATAGATTTTTGAAACATATTGCCTGAGGGATGGGAGTTAAAAATTCAATGTCAGTGAGTTTGTACCCTAAGTAAGTAAAATCATCAAATTCATTAAAGGATTAAAAAATAAAACAATTTGAAGTGTAAACTTTAAATATGTATTAAAATAAAACAAACTATATATAGATATATAATACCAGTCATGTATTTATTAAAACTTGTTTTAAAGAACAATGAGGACTGTCTAATGTTGCATGTTCAAATTTTGAGTGTATTTATTCTATGTTATGACGATTTTGGGTAATGTGACGTAAGCGGTGACGTAATTTTTGTTACAGACAAAAGCCGGAAGCGAATCTCCATTATTAATAGATATAAGCTTTTAAATATGCACTTGAAACAAACTTTTGAGTAAAGTTCTGTTAAAAACGAAACTACTTTTGATACAGTACGATTGGTTTGTTTTGTTTTACGGCATATCAACCACAGTGGGCCATTTAATGCCGATAAAGTTTTGAAATAAATCAATTCTTAATGGATAATACAATTTTTTTATAAATACATTTTTCTATTTAACCCATAGATGGGACCCTAACAGGTACTACCACTCCGGGTCAGAGTGGACCAGGGTGCAATGGTGATGAATGGGGTGCTCCACATTCCCCAGACCTCCAAAACTGGAACTTCACCATCAGATAGAGTTTAACGTCATTCCCAGGACATGTAGACCCGCAGCCACCGCCTTCTAGCACCCATATGATAAAAAGGGGTTGGGGCTTGCCATGAGGGCAATAGGGTTGGGAAAATCATATAGCTGCTAGGGCTTGACGTGACCAGCCGATTGATCGGAGGGGGCCTCTCCGACCGCCCGTCTAGCCCAAGATAGGGCCAAAGTGGAGTATCGCATGTCATGAATTGCTCATCCACCTGGGCTCTATCCTTAAGCATCACGGGTCGCCACCCACGGCCAACAGGTGGTCCCATTGGGGCGCAGAGGTGCAGTCGATGCATTCTAACGCCCCCGCCGACAGGGCGGGATACAGTACGAATATCGATTTCCAATTATCAATTATGACTGAAAGAAGAAAAGATAAGAATCAATATCAAATATTTTTGGATTTAGCGTAAAAAATAATAAAATCAGATATTATATATTCAACTTTGAAACATCGCAGGCCAGTGTAATAAATACTAATGTCAGTGTGTCACATTTTTCAACTTTAATCCTAGAAGCTGTAGCCCAACATATCATACCATTTTGGAATCTCATGAGCAAATTAAAAACATTCCGAGACGAATCCGAAAATTTTTGAATTTCTAAGTTTTCATTACTGTGTTTGTTTTCGGCGATTTTTTGTTTGCTTTTGCGATGATTTTTTTTTTTGTACGATAAAAATTTTTATTACTTGGAAATAAATTTGGGGATAACTAGAATTGCTATCCAATAGGTTTTAAGCTAGTTTTTAAGATAATTTTAGTTGTTTTAATCGCAACTACACAGAGCGTCAGTCTGTAGCGTAGCGGAAATAAAATACAATTTAGATAGAAACTTATAAAAACATATCGTGTAGGTCTAAACTTATAAAAGCATATAAAATATTTTGTGTAGGTGTATGTATTATAACTTCGGGTCTTCCAACTGAGATATGAACAGAAAGACGGTGATCCCGGTGATCCCGGTGATCCCGGCTGGATGTACCCTGCTAATATCTAGTCACACCGAAGAGACATGATACGTCGAAACACGGTGTCTGTTGATGACTCTATATTCTCCCCCCCCTCTGTGGAGGCGCGTGGTGTATTGGTTAGAGTCGTAGGAAATTGACTCGTCGAATAGAGTTCAAAGTTGAAGCTGTATTTACCAAGTCAGATATGAACTATGAAGGAAATGTTCATTTTCTTTAAAATACGAGGTGTGGGTAAAATGTATCGAGACTTAAGCCGTATTTACCAAGGCAGAATGGAACGATTAATGAGACGGGGACTCCCGCTCACATGGTTGCGGGATCAGCGATTAAACTGCCCTGATAACACTTACATGGGTTATTTAATGTCAAAGCTGTCCTAACAGAAGAACAGTAGTAGTCCTATTTAATACATAGCTTTCCCAAGTATATTAGCAAGTATATCGGAGACGCGTATTGTAATGGATAGAGTCGTCGTCGATCCGAGTTCAATTCCTAGATAAGGCTGTTCACATTTCCCATAACATCAATACCCTTGGGAAAGGTTTACTACTCCCTCCACCTATGGGTAAATAGTAGAACAAACTGGGCTCTTTAACCTTGGGTTGGCAACAAGTCTAGGAAAAGGAAAACTCTGAATTCAAATCTGTAAACTCCACTGTAGAAATTGACATTCTGTTGTTACATATTATGTGGTGTTGTAAGGTTCAAGGTTATATATATGTATATATGTTATAATGCTCCACATTCCTCAAACCTGCAGAACTGGAACCTCCCCATCAGATAGAGTTTAACGTCATTCCCAGGACATGTAGATCCTCAGCCACCGCCTTCTAGCATCCATATGATTAGAAGGATTGGGGGTTGGCATAAGGGCAACAGGATTGGGGCAATCATATAAGTGCTAAGGCTTGACGTGGCCAGCCGATTGATCGGAGGGGGCCTCTCTGACCGCCAGTCTAGCCCAAGAAATGTCTAAAGTGGAATATTGCAAACCATGGACTGCTCACCCACCTGGGTTCAGTCCTTAAGCATCACGGGTCGACACCCACGGCCAACAGGTGGACCCATTGGGAGAGTCTTACTCCTCTGCAGAGGTGCCGTCGGTTTATTCTAACGCCTCAGCCAACAGGGCGGGGTGGCACCGGGTTTCCAATTCTTCAGCGGATGCATTTTTTAACGCCTGACAAAAAGAAAGAGAAGATAGATAGAAATTCTTGGGAAAAGGTGCAAATTCAACACAAGAAGTTACAATTATTTCAATTATATATATCTTATTATAATGGAGATTGTGTGTTTTTCTGTCTGTAACCGAAACTATATCACTACACAAGACACAATTCTCTTTGTTGTTTACATAACATTCTCTATGATTTTATTTTTATTTAAACCTCAATTATTAATAAAATTGTTTTACATCATTAAGACTGTTTATCATATCTACATACTAATAACATGCAATTACATTTATATATACAACAAAATAGTGGATTACAGTGTGAATGGGAAGGCTAATTTGCATATTGATATTAAACATTTGATTTTAATAAATATATGCTTAGTATTATTGATTTCTAATTGTTTGGTTTTATCTTATTGAATATGAGCAAATATCTCAGGAATAAATCTTAAAATAAATCCATTAACAAGAAGAAATAACTGTAATATTATTCTTTACTTCCTATTTTAACTAAATAGTTAAATTTTGAAAATTTACCAATGAAAGACGGGAGTAATGGAAAATGATGGAAGAGTTAGTTTCAAAGTTGTTCTATTTTTCAATCATACCCCTCTGTTCAAAATCTTTTATCTGCATTCTTATTCAGTTTCATTAGCCTTTCTAATTTAATATGATATTTATTATATTAAAACTTAAATACTTGCACCGGAGGGTGCATATATTTGCTAGTATATATATTATATATATATATATATTATATATATATATATATACATTTGAGACAGACAGACAGACAGACAGACAGAGACAGAAACAGACAGAAAGAAAGAGAAGATAGATAGAAATTCGTTGGGAAAGGCAGACCGAAAGAAAGAGATGTTGAACGATAGATAGATCTTCGTGGGGGAAAAGCACAAATTAAACTCAAGAATTTCAAATTATTCCAGTTACATTAAATGAGTACATGCAATGAAGCTCGCCATCTATTATTTTTATTTATTTATTTTTTCTGTTTTTTCAAATTTCCTGGTGGCTTGCAATTCTTCATCGGATGCATTTCTTAACACCTGATTATCAATTAGGAAACCATAGTTGCTAGTTGGGAGGGGGGAGCAAGAGAGGGGGTGGGTTTTGTCCGATAATCGAAGGCTAAATGTTTAGTGAGACATGGACTGGGTCGATTAGAAAATGGAGTCAAGTAGTTTCCACAACAAACTTTTCATTGATTAGCAATTATTTTGCGTTGCAATCGAGAGTTTACGAACACAAAAGAGTCGATTGATTTTCAGAAAGGCGAAAAACTTTAGTGGCGTAATTTTTAAAACTGAAATATAAGATGCGCAATTACGTTATTCTACTCACATAACGAAAGGAGGCGACCGTATTGGAATGGTTATCATCGTAGAAAATAGACACGGTGATACGAGTTCGAATCCAGCACGAGTCTGGTCACATTTCTTATAGAGACTGGTCACATAGTTCTTATACCCTTGCGAAAAGGAGTTATTTACTAAATTTTGAGATATAGATACATATAGACAGTCGGATTGTTATGGTTATCGTCGTAGTAAATGGACACGGCAATGTGAGTTCGAATCCTGGACAAGGCTGGTCACATTTCACATTTCACATAGTTCTTTATCTAAAGTGAAAGAGAGTTATTTACTAAACTTTGAGAGATTGATATATTGCAATGGTTATCATTGTAGGAAATAGACACACCGACACGAGTTCGAATCCTGGACGAGGCTGGTCATATTTCACATAGTTCTTTATCTAAAGTGTAAGAGAGTTATTTACTAAACTTTGAGAGATTGATACATATACGCACTCCTATTGTTATGGTATTGTCGTAGGAAATTGATACGGCGACACGAGTTCAAATCCTGGACGAGGTTGTTAGGGTTAATACCCTTGCGAAAGAGAGTTATTTACTAAAATTTGAGAGATAGATACATATAAGTAAAAAGTAAAGTCGACGGGGCGGCCTAAAGTCGGTATCAGCCAGTCAGCGAGGGAGTCTATCTCCTTTTCAATAGCGCTAGACCAAGGAGATTGTTTTTAGCATCTGAGGTGGAGCGCCACACCTACCATCAGCTCCTTACTTTACCTGTGCTAGTCATACGCTGAGTTGGCGAGGACCGGTATCGAACTAGGAACCTTGTGATTTCTAGCCGAACGCTCTACCGACTGAGGTAAATGGACTGGGCCACACGAGTTCGAATCCTAGACGAGGCTGGTCACATCTTACATAGTGTTAATACCCTTGCGGAAGGGAGTTATCTATTATACTTTGAGAGATAGATACATATAGACCCTCGTATTGTAATTTTTTTTATCATTGTGGGGAATAGACACATCGACACGAATTCGAATCCTGGACTAGGCTGGTCACATTTCACATTGTTCTTATACCCTTTATAATGGGAGTTATTTACTGAATTTTGAGAGATTGATACATATACGCACTCATATTGTAATGGTATTGTTGTAGGAAATTGACACGGCGATACGAGTTCAAATCCTGGACGAGGCTGTTACAGTTAATACCCTTGCGAAACAAAAATACCCTTGTAAAACAAAACAAACCAAACCAAACCTAATTCTTAAGTGGCCAGTACAAAACCACCTGATTCTGTAGAAGAATCGGAAAGAAATGTGAATATGGATTTATGGTGAGTGTAATTCTCAGATTTGCGAATAGGATTATACATTTACATATACGGAGTATTGTAAATAAATGAATAAGGCTTGGGGAGTAAACCTCGAATACAAATCAGGAGCTGGAGTCCCAAAAGTGGTGTGATGCTGAAATCGAGTAATACCCAGCAACTCCTGCGACACTGCCGCTGCCAAACTGCATTAGTTCCTTACATTTCCTTTGGATCCCAATGGCAATGTGGAGAGGGGGGATTTGCTGCTTAGGCAACAGCTCATCCTCCATATCAACCCGCCCAGGCTACGTAGTTCCAATATAAAAAGTAAAAAAAGTGAAGTCGTCGGGGCAGCCTAAAGTCGGTATCAGCCAGTCAGCGAAGAAGTCTATCCCCTTTTCAATAGCGCTAGACCAAGGAGATTTTTTAGCATCTGAAGTGGAGCGCCACACCTACCATCAGCTCCTTATTTTACCGCACATATCCCTGTGCTACTCATACGCTGAGTTGGCGAGGATCGGTATCGAACTAGGAACCTTGTGGTTTCTAGCCGAACGCTCTACCGACTGAACTAATCCGGCCCTATATAAAAAGACAAAAAATTGAACACTACTTCATCGTCTCTCGCAGACGGAAGGATGCTAACACACACACTGTACAGTACTACAAATAACATAATCTGAGAAAGAAATATAAATCGATTACTCCATGTCACTCCAGTGTGTCTAAAACTGTCCGTGTAGTGAAAGAAAGGAAATTCAACCGGTTGTTTCTATTAATTTGCACATTATGATACATAAAAACAACAACAATAATAATACCGCCACTATTATTATTATTATTATTATTATTATTATTATTAATAATAATAATAATAATAATAATAATAATAATAATAATAATAATAGTATATAACATTATACATATGCTCACCTACAATTTTAACAAATCTTACGCTTACAAAAAAAAAAAAAATCACACCGACATACCAACCACACACATATAACTTAACTTAACGACAAATCCAGTTCCCCATCACATATAAACAACAAAACAATTAAACAGACACACACACACACATACACATATTTAGTTAACCAATCCCCACAATCTAACACCTGTGGTGCCACCATCCACCATTCCGGCACTGCCCATTCCAGAGAGAAGAAGAATCCACTAACCACCCCCAACCACACCTCCCCCTACTGACGACCTTCCGTTTTCAGCATTTTGAGAATGTCCATCATTGGAGTAAGAACTATATCCAAGTCCTGAAGATGGTCTAATAAGAGACCGAAACGTAGCACCGTCGACAATAAATGATGATTCTGCCAAAGACAATGTAACACTTGGCCTAAATAAGGTCTGCTGCCAACGCCCAAGCTCCACCTCTGTATTCTACAAGAAACACGTCAAATTTACTTTTCGCAACCTTGAGAAGACGAATTCTGACAAACTAATACTATCGTGTTCGCTCTTCGCCACCGTCACTCGCTCTGTCCAACCGTCTCCTTTTATACTAGGTTTGGTCGAGATTTTGACACGTCACAGCCCTTGTCTCGCCAGCCACGAGACTCGCAACCTACAAATCGCGGCCTCAAGGACATTCACGCTTTCACCTCCTTCACAACTCGTCTCGTACCCGCCTCGAACTCTTCACATTTCACCTTCTCTGCTTCCGCCCACACACAGAACATGCCAGTCGCTGTCTCTTCGACCGCCGGACCGTTGTTAGCTCATCAACGGTTTGTGGGTTTTGCCGTTCGATCTCGCTACAATTGATTAAACAATTCCATTTTCCACGACGATAACCGTTACGCAACGAGCGTTAATTTAAATGTAGTCGTTATTTTTGTCATCCAGGGTATTATTAATCAATAGATCAACATCATTAAGTAAAAGTTCTAGACACACTTTAGATTTTAACAAAAAAAATCATGTTACTGCACACCATTAAAAATGACATAATCTGAGGGAAAAATACAAATCGATTTCACCTTGTCGCTCCAGTGGGTCTAAAACTGACCCTATAGTGAAAGAAAGCAAAACAAAGCGGCTGTTTCAATTAATTTGTACAATCAAGGCTAAAAATCAGTCGAAGAATTGTTAACGCCCCTCCAAAACAACACACACACACACACACACACACACACACACACACACACACACAAACACACGAGCGTTAAATTGAATGTAGTCGTTTTTGTTTTGTTATCCCGGGCATTATCAATCAATAGATCTAAATCAATAGTTAATATCACTTTAAAGCTTTGATCACCTTGCCGAGAATTCGTGACCTTTTTGAAGTTCTAGACAACCTTTACAGTTTCACAAAACAAAAATTTAAAAATCTTCCCCCCCCCAAAAAAAAAAATCACCTTCTCCCCTAAAAAGTCGCCAACACAAAAAACAAACAAATTCTTTGAATAGAGGTTCTGCGTGACCTCCGTTCACACCTACTTTCTGACATTAAATTTGATAGTGAGCGTTTGAAAACGACATCAAATAACCTGCACTAACGTCTGTTTTTTTTATTGCCATTGTTATCATTTCACTCCACTCGAGTTTTTCACACCTGCAGTAGCCGGTCGTTCACTGGGGGCTGAGTGGCAGCAAGTCTCCTCAGGTCTCCAGGACTCTTCTGAGTATTCCAGCCGATCTCAATAATGCTGTAGTCTGGATGGTCTCGATCCTTCCTTTGATTTCCAATTCATCCAGACTCTTTTCCAACCCCCTGGGGATTGTTCCAAGGGCCCCAATTACAATTGGCACGACCTTCATCCTCATGTTCCACAGTTTTTTCAGTTCTCTGGCAAGGTCCAAATATTTGTCGATTTTTTACTTCTGTGATCGGCCGGGAGGGCAAAATCCGTGAGATGACAAGTCTTCTTCTTCTTGTCTATCACGATTAGGTCCGGTCTCCTGGCCGGGATAAGGTGATCCGTCTGTACCTCAAAATCCCAGAGAATTTTGTGTGTCTCGTTCTCCAGGACAGATTCAGGCTTGTGCATATACCATTTAGTTGAATGGGGAAAATTGAATTTCTTTCACAGTTTATTATTATTATTATTATTATTATTATTATTATTATTATTTACTCCTTTTGAGTTTTCACATCAGCATTAGCTGATGGTCTTTCACTGAAGTCTGAGTAACAGCAAGTCTCCTCAGGTCTCCAGGATTCTTCTGAGTATTCTGGCAGATTGCAGCAGTGCAGTGTTCTGAATGGTTTCAATGCTTCCTCTGATTTCCAAACTTTCCAAACCCTTTTCTAATCCTTTTGGAACCGTTCCAAGTGCACCAACTACAATTGGTATCACTTTGACTTTCATATTCCAGAACTTTTTCAGTTCTCTGGCAAGGTCCAGATATTTGTCTATTTTCATTTTCCTTTAGCTTTCCTGTGATCTGCTGGAACTGCAAAATCCACCAGTTGACAAGTTCTTTCTTTTTTGTTAATCAGCACTAGGTCTGGTCTTCTTGCTGGGATAAGGTGATCCGTTTTTATTTCAAAGTCCCAGAGAATTCTATGCGTTTCGTTCTCAAGAACAGATTCTGGTTTATGCATATACCATTTTGATGTATGGTCAAAATTTAATTTTTTGCATAATTCCCAGTGGATCACCTTCCCAACCCAGTCGTGTCTAGTTTTGTACTCCCGTTGTGCTAGTTTGATACATTCGCATAGTACATGGTTTACATTCTCGTCTCTATTACCGCAAAGTCTACATTTACTATTTTGTTGGGTCTTATCAATTTTCGCTTTATTATTATTATTATTATTATTATTATTATTATTATTATTATTATTATTATTTTCTTTGTTTATTTATCATGTGTTTCTTTTTTGTTATCTATATGTCAGTATAAAAAATAAACGGATAAATTTCAAGAAAACACAACTAAAAGTCACAGACGACGTTAACGATAGGAAGATCTATCGATTCCCGCCCGGCGATAGTTTTATTATTATTGCCTTTCCTTGGGAATTGTCTTTTTCAACTGACAATTAACATCAAAGGCCTCACAAGGTTAAATGTGTCCCAGGATACGTTATTTTTTCTTTCTTTTTTATTTACAGAATAAACATCCAATACAAACATTGAATATTTTACATTATATATATACACCCTGGTGCAAATTAATTGAAACAAATACCGTTATTATTTAACTATTCGCGATGGCCAGTATGTTTGTGCAGCGTTACAATTATCGTACGCTGACTTGGAGTAACGTGCATCGCAGACAATGACCATATGACAACTAATCGACAGTCGAGACAAATAGTCAAGACAAACAGTTGAGAACAAAATCTGATGCATTCACGGATGACGTAGTATTTTTCAAGCCCCACCCCACCAAATTTTTTTTTTACATTATATATACACCCTGGTGCAAATTAATTGAAACAAATACCGTTATTATTTAACTATTCGCGATGGCCAGTATGTTTGTGCAGCGTTACAATTATCGTACGCTGACTTGCGGTAACGCGCATCGCAGACAATGACCATATGACAACTAATCGACAGTTGAGTCAAATAGTTAAGACAAACAGTTGAGAACAAAATCTGATGCATTCACTGATGACGCAGTATTTTTCACCCCCCCAAAAAAAACATGTTTACATTATATATACACCCTGGTGCAAATTAATTGAAACAAATACCGTTATTATTTAACTATTCGCGATTATGGCCAGTATGTTTGTGCAGCGTTACAATTATCGTACGCTGACTTGGGGTAACATGCATCGCAGACAATGACCATATGACAACTAATCGACAGTTGTGACAAATAGTCAAGACAAACAGTTAAGAACAAAATCTGATGCATTCACTGATGACGTAGTATTTTTCAAGCCCCCCCCAAAAAAAAATGTTTACATTATATATACACCCTGGTGCAAATTAATTGAAACAAATACCGTTATTATTTAACTATTCGCGATGGCCAGTATGTTTGTGCAGCGTTACAATTATCGTACGCTGACTTGGAGTAACGTGAATCCCAGACAATGACCATATGACAACTAATCGACAGTTGAGACAAATAGTCAAGACAAACAGTTGAGAACAAAATCTGATGCATTCACGGATGACGTAGTATTTTTCAAGCCCCCCCCCCAAAAAAAAAATGTTTACATTATATATACACCCTGGTGCAAATTAATTGAAACAAATACCGTTATTATTTAACTATTCGCGATGGCCAGTATGTTTGTGCAGCGTTACAATTATCGTACGCTGACTTGGAGTAACGTGCATCGCAGACAATGACCATATGACAACTAATCGACAGTTGAGACAAATAGCCAAGACAAACAGTTGAGAACAAAATCTGATGCATTCACGGATGACGTAGCATTTTTCAAGCCCCCCCCCAAAAAAATGTTTACATTATATATACACCCTGGTGCAAATTAATTGAAACAAATACTGTTATTATTTAACTATTCGCGATGGCCAGTATGTTTGTGCAGCGTTACAATTATCGTACGCTAACTTGGAGTAACGTGCATCGCAGACAATGACCATATGACAACTAATCGACAGTTGAGACAAATAGTCAAGACAAACAGTTGAGAACAAAATCTGATGCATTCACGGATGACGTAGTATTTTTCAAGCCCCCCCCAAAAAAAATGTTTACATTATATATACATCCTGGTGCAAATTAATTGAAACAAATACCGTTATTATTTAACTATTCGCGATGGCCAGTATGTTTGTGCAGCGTTACAATTATGTACGCTAACTTGGAGTAACGTGCATCGCAGACAATGACCATATGACAACTAATCGACAGTTGAGACAAATAGCCAAGACAAACAGTTGAGAACAAAATCTGATGCATTCACGGATGACGTAGTATTTTTCAAGCCCCCCCCCAAAAAAAAATGTTTACATTATATATACATCCTGGTGCAAATTAATTGAAACAAATACTGTTATTATTTAACTATTCGCGATGGCCAGTATGTTTGTGCAGCGTTACAATTATCGTACGCTAACTTGGAGTAACGTGCATCGCAGACAATGACCATATGACAACTAATCGACAGTTGAGACAAATAGTCAAGACAAACAGTTGAGAACAAAATCTGATGCATTCACGGATGACGTAGTATTTTTCAAGCCCCCCCCAAAAAAAATGTTTACATTATATATACATCCTGGTGCAAATTAATTGAAACAAATACGTTATTATTAACTATTCGAGATGGCCAGTATGTTTGTGCAGCGTTACAATTATCGTACGCTGACTTGGAGTTACGTGCATCGCAGACAATGACCATATGACAACTAATCGACAGTTGAGACAAATAGTCAAGACAAACAGTGAGAACAAAATCTGATGCATTCACGGATGACGTAGTATTTTTAAACATTATATATACACCCTGTGCAAATTAATGAAACAAATACTGTATTATTTAACTATTCGCGATGGCTAGTATGTTTGTGCAGCGTACAATTATCGTACAATTAATGATACATGAAAACAAACATTGAATATATAATATCAACTATACACTCTTGTGCAAATTAATTGAAACAAGACGAATAATGTTGCGATTTTCTGATATATATATTTACCAACTCGTCCGCACGAGCAGGATACGACACAAGGTCAATTTCTTAAGCGGAGTTTAACAGGTTTGAATTCAGAGTTTTCCTTCTCCTAGACTGGTTACCTAGCCATGGTTAAAGAACCCAGTCTGCCCTGCTATTTACCTATAGCTTGAGGGAGAGTAGGATTCATACCTTTCCCAAGGGTATTAGTGCTAAGTGAAATGCAATTACCACGTCCAGGATTTGAACTCGGGGCGACGAGTCCATTTCCCATGACTTTAACCATTACACCACGCGCTTTCGGATATAAGGTGTGTGATAGATCTCCGCTCCTACTTATAGACTAGGCGAGATAATGTGATCTATTCCTTGACCAATCACTGGCAGTACTCTGAGGCTGATACAATACTAAACGCCCCTAATGGTCATAATTGCTGCAACATTCATAGACGACGGACATAGGATCAAATTACTGGACCTTTACCAATATGCAGGATAGGACTTATACGCTTACCAAAGGATCACCAAAGGATTCCATAATACAGGACTTTCTTTAAGCCCTTTTCAACTGGCCAAGGATGGCACTTAAAAACTTTACCGTCTACGTCTACCGTTATTATTTACCTATCCGTAATCTCTCTGCAAGTCTTGCCAGTATGTTCGTGCAGAATTACCATAATCATACGCTTACTTGGAGTAATGCCCATCGCAGTCAATGACCATAAGACAACTATTCGACTGTCGAAACAAACAGTCGAGACAAACAGTTTGATCAAAATATGATGCAATCATGGAGATCACTGTAAGGGTTGTGGGATTATATTACATATACACCCTTGTGCATATTAATTGAAACAAATAGCGTTATTATTCACCAATTCACGATCTCTATGTAAGGCTTGCCAGTATGTTCGTGCTGCGTTACAATTATCGTACGCTAACTTGGAGTAACGCCCATCGCAGTCAATCACCATAAGACAACTAATCGAAGTCAAGATTGACAGTCGAGACCAAGAGTTGAGATCAAAATCTGATGCAATCATGGATGACTCTATATTTTTCAAGACCAAAAAAAAAATTATGATACATCTTTTTGCTTACAGCATGAAAACAAACATTGAATATATTATATT
>CM042177.1:7058292-7060792 GCA_023376005.1 Doryteuthis pealeii
GCGAGGGCCAGTATCGAACCAGGAACCATGTGATACATAGTCGACCGCTCTACCGACTGAGTTCAAGGCCATAAATATAAACATTTCCACTAACAACTCATCTAATCTATTATATATATATATATAATTATATATTATATATATATATATATATATATATATATTATATATATATATATATATATTATATATGGGTGTTACATTTAAACAGTGGTTAAAATCATGGATAGAGCATTTATATCTAAATTAAGGTTGCGTGGAAAGGGAGTCAACGCAGCTTTGGTTACTGACAGTTTCTCGCCTATGTGATCTTCAAAGAAATTCTGGGTCTGAAGATCTCATAGGCAAGAAACCTTCAGTATCCAGGCGCCTCAACAGTGTCAACGCTAACCAATATATATATATATATATATATATATATATATATATATATATATATATATATATATATATATATATAAGTAAAGTAAGTAAAGTCGTCGGGGTGGCCTAAAGTCGGTACCAGCCTATCAGCGAGGGAGTCTATCTCCTTTTCCCTAGCGCTAGACCAAGGAGATTCTTTCTTCATCATATATATATATATATATATTATATATATATATATATATATATATAATTACATAAAAAATTGTTCTGAATTTGAGAAGGCGTGAAATCCAACTACAGCAGAAATAAAAATAATATATTTTACTAGTATTCCTTTTATTACGCCAAATAATAATATTCTTTAAATTTACCCAACGTTGACGCTTACTTCATCTAGTCTTATTATAATGGAGATTGTGTGTTTTTCTGTCTGTAACCGAAACTATATTTACTAAAGTCACAATTCCTTCGTTATTTACATCACATTCTCCATGATTTTATTTATATTTAAACCTCAATTATTAATAAAACTGCTTCACCTTTTTATTAGTGTTGTCCATATCTACATACAAATAACATGCAATTGTATTTATATATACAAAAGTAGCGGTTTACAGTGTGAACGGGAAGGCTAATTTGCATATTGATATTAAAAATGTGATTTTATTAAATATGTGCTTAGTATTATTGATTTCTAATTGTTTGGTTTTATTTTAATGAATATAAGCAAAAATCTCTTCAATTAATCTTAAATGAAATCCATTAACAAGAAAAAATAACTGCCATTTTATTCTTTATTTCCTAATTTAACTAAATAGTTAAATAATTAAAATTCAGCAATGAAAGACGGGAGTGATGGAAGAGTAAGTTTCATTTCTATTTTTCTATTATACCCCCACTCTGTTACATATCTTTTTTATCTGCCTTCTTATTAGACTTTCTAATTTAATACGATAGTTCATTACATTAAAACTTAAATACTCGCACCCGGAGGGTGCATATATTTGCTAGTATATATAATAACTGTTCATAAAAAATTGTTCCGAATTTGAGAAGGCGAGAGATCCTGCTATAAGAGAAATAAAAATCATATATTTTATAATTATTTCTTTAATCTCTTTTCTCTTGCTTTTAGGCCAAGTAGTAATATTCTTTAATTTTACCCAACGTAGACGCTTACTTCATCTAGTATATATAATAACTGTTCATAAAAAATTATTCTGAATTTGAGAAGGCGAGAGATCCTGCTATAAGAGAAATAAAAATCATATATTTTAAAATTATTTCTTTAATCTCTTTTCTCTTGCTTTTAGGCCAAGTAGTAATATTCTTTAATTTTACCCAACGTAGACGCTTACTTCATCTAGTATATATAATAACTGTTCATAAAAAATTATTCTGAATTTGAGAAGGCGAGAGATCCTGCTATAAGAGAAATAAAAATCATATATTTTATAATTATTTCTTTAATCTCTTTTCTCTTGCTTTTAGGCCAAGTAGTAATATTCTTTAATTTTACCCAACGTAGACGCTTACTTCATCTAGTATATATAATAACTGTTCATAAAAAATTATTCTGAATTTGAGAAGGCAAGAGATCCTGCTATAAGAGAAATAAAAATCATATATTTTAAAATTATTTCTTTAATCTCTTTTCTCTTGCTTTTAGGCCAAGTAGTAATATTCTTTGAATTTACCCAACGTAGACGCTTACTTCATCTAGTATATATAATAACTGTTCATAAAAAATTGTTCTGATATTTGCGAAGGCGAGAAATCCTGCTATAAGAGAAATAAAAATGATATATTTTAAATCTCGAATGTTTGTAAATCATATTACGGCAACACAGAAATAAATAAGAAAAATGGGTTAATTTAATAAAATTGATACAAATCTGTTTGAGATTGGAAAATGCATTAAAGACCAAAAACCTGTCTGCAAATCATTTTTTTGGACAAAGACATAATTACATAAGTATGAAACTTTCTCTTTTTATCAATATTTAATTGTGAAAAACGTATTTCCTCCCTTTACAGCTTGAAAATAAGAGGTTCACTCCGAAAAAACATAGTCCCTTAAATGGTTCAACGAGTCAAATATTGTTATATACTGGGGGTTTTCACAGTACCCAAT
>CM042177.1:7065792-7068472 GCA_023376005.1 Doryteuthis pealeii
CCTCGTTATATATGTTAGTTGCTCAGTGAGCGTAGAGAGAGAGAGAGAGAGAGAGAGACAGACAGACAGACAGACAGACAGACAGACAGACAGACAGAGACAGAGATTGGAGAGTTCTGAAACGTAACATACAAATACGTTGCATAACTGTCCGAACCCACATCTTGGCTCTTAATAAATTTGATTTAGCTCAAACATTCCCTTTCTTAGAAATCTTACAAAATGATTCTAATGTGTTTTTTTTTTAATTCTCCGGTCGTATTTATTCATTTATTTAATTCACTTTTGAAACTCACTTTTCCCTAATCCCAATTATTTACCCAGAGCCATCAGAGCTAAATGGGTGACCCAACAGGTTACGTTTTGCCTAGTATATATATATATAATATATATATATATATATATATATATATATTGGTAGAATATGTTCTTAATTGAAGTCGTACCTAATTTTGAAAAATCAATTAATAAATAATTAATTAATTAGGTGGGCATACTATTCAAATGTAAGGCTAAACAAATCGAGAAACATCAATCTCTGTATGTACATTTCGGCCTATTAGGCCTCATGAGCAGAGCTATAGATAGGAAGACCGCCTGCTGATGAGGCCTAATAGGCGGAGATGTACATACAGAGATTGATTTTTCTCGATTTGTTTAGCCTGACATTTGAATAGGTATGCCCGCCTAATTAATCAATTATTTGTTAATTAATTTTCAAAATTAGGTACGACTTCAATTAAGCACATATTCTCCAAAAATTGTCGGCTAAAAAAAAAGCCATATCAAAACACATGGTTTGTGTATTTACATCTAATCGGGTTAGCTCAGTCGGTAGAGCGTTCGGCTAGAAACCACAAGGTTCCTAGTTCGATACCGGTCCCGCCAACTCAGCGTATGAGTAGCACAGGGATCTGTGTGGTAAAGTAAGGAGCTGATGGTAGGTGTGGCGCTCCACCTCAGATGCTAAAAAACAATCTCCTTGTCTAGCGCTATTGAAAAGGGGATAGACTCCCTCGCTGACTGGCTGATACCGACTTTAGGCTGCCCATCGACTTTACTTACTTACTAATATATATATATATATATATATAATATATATAATATATATATATATGAAGGCAAAATGGATATTGAATCCGACAATGTAGAAAAAACAACAAGATGTTAAAAGTTTTGCTGACAGAAATCTGTTTCGACATTATGAAGATGTCTTTACAAAGCAACATTGTAACGGAAAAGACGAATATAAATATATTATTAAAACACGAGGCACACAACGCTCTCGATCAGTACCGGAATTTAAAAATTTTGAAAATTCCGGTACTGATCGTGACTGATATATATATATATATATATATAATATATATATATATAATTAACCATCTAAGATTAAACGAAAACTCGATTAATTTAACTAAAGTAACCCTGAAGAATCAATCGATGAAACTCGAGTAGGTTACTCCTTTCCATTGTTAATATATATATATATATTATATATGTGTGGTGTGTGTGTGTGTGTGTGTATAAACTCTCCCTATATATATCTACTTAAAACAAGGAGACATATAATATGGTGACTGAATACCAAGGTGTATATAAAAGTTTGGAAGCCTCACCTATAAATCTTCCTTGTTTAAAATTCATAAAACCACTCTAAGACTTTTATAATGCTGTCTTGTCGACAATAATAATGCCAAAGTGTTGTTTCATTATCATATTACAATATCTAATTTCACTTTTTCTCCCCCTCAAACAACGTGTATTTCCAAACAGAAAGTCTATAAGAAATAAAAAAAAAATAAAAAGAAGGTATATATATAAACAATAAAAATAATAAAAGACAAATAAAATAAAACAAAAAAAAAACAAAACACCAAAAAACAAAGCGTTAGTTTTGATTGATCAAAGACAATTAGACTAATTTGTAGCGGCTGTACGGCTTCTTCCGACGAAGATGGACGCGTCGTTTCTTTTGAAGTGACTACGGGAAAGCAGCAAGACAAAATGGCGGCTAATGGCGGCCAACGCGGGCTTTACGCCAAACACAGGATTTAATTTCATTAACTGAATAGCTGGCAGGAAACTAGAAACGGAAGAGGAAGTAGAAAAAAAGAAATAGATTAGTGAGTGAGTGAGTGAGTGAGTGGTGAGAGAGAGAGAGAGAGAGAGAGGAGAGAGAGAGAGAGAGAAAGAGAGGGGGTAGAGAGATTAATAGAGAAGAGGAGTTTGCTATCTGAAAAATATACATAGAAAAGTATTATATATAAGAGCTTTGTAACTGAAGCAAATATTTTAACGGGGGCGCAGGACGTCATCTAATTGAGATAACAAGGACTCCTATCCGCTATTCAAAAATAAAATAAAGCACAAACAACAGACAACAAAACAACAACAACAAAAACAATATAAAAGAAACGATAATTTCGTGTAAAATTCTCCCAGCAAAATGGACTACGATGAATTCGTAAAATCTGGAAATCTCTTGCGAATAGACAACTTTATTTAGTTTTTGTTTTTGTTTGTTATGTCTCCTTGGGCATCTCCACTTTTTAATATCTTTTCACGTAACTTTAAAAAAAAAATAAAACTAACAGTAAACCTTTGTTGGAGGTGATTGCGTGTAATATTTAGAGCCGTAGGAAATGGACTCGTCGACCTGAGTTCAAATCCTGGACGA
>CM042177.1:7068572-7096072 GCA_023376005.1 Doryteuthis pealeii
AAAGAAGAGATGAAAAAAGGAAAAAAAAAGTATGTAGCCACAATACTGACCGGAGTCGCAATAGAAATAAATAAAACTGATAAATAATTGTTTAATAAAAAAATGTATTTACCAAAACTTTCAGAAGTTTTGAACAAAGATTTAATAATAATATATATATATAATATATATTATATATATATATATATAAATATTTATTAATGTATACTATATTATACGTATATCATATATGGATATTTATGTATAATATTTATTATATAATATAAATTTTAGATGTATATGTACAATATATATGTATACATATAAATATAAAATATGTCCGCTTATATATATTTAATTCTCTACATACGCATATTACAGTATATAATCAGTATATATATTATATATATATTAATTATATATTTATATATATATAACATTATGTGCATTTACATGCTTATATATAGCTTAATATATATATGTAAAATGTATGTATATATATTGTGTATATACATTATATGTTATATATATATACGTAATATATATATATGTAAAATGTATATGTATATGCATTCGTATATGTAATGAATATATACACGTGTTAAGTATATATATATCAATATATAATATGTATATATATATGTTTATATAGTATATATGTATGTATAGATATATTGTATATAATAAACGTAATATATGAATGTACAGTATGTGTATATATATTGTGTATAATATGTCCTATATGTATTTTTATATATATATATTACTGTGTGTGTGTGTGTGTGTTTTCTATAATGTATGCGCGAGTGTATGGAATATATATGGTGAATGTATGCTGTGTATTTAAATGTATTTGTTGTATGGTGTGTGTGTGTGTGGTGGTGTGTGTGTGTGTGTGTGTGTGTCCATAAACAATTATCACAGGAATGTCATCTTACAGCGATGCGTAAATAATCCAATATAAATTAAATTTCTAAAGTTCAAAAAGTTTGCGTCACAATCTATGTAAGCAAAAGAAATGTTCTGTCTGTCTGGCTGTCTGTATGTTTGTTTGTACAACGACCGACCGCACGTCCTTTTATAAAAGTAAATTGCTGGAGATAAGCAAAGACCACCAAAGTTCAATTAAAATCCACACCCTATTTTTTGTCCGAGATTAAGTTAAAATACTTTCCCACTCATTTTACATAAGAAAAAAATAGATAAAAATATGATAAGGTTATAGACCAATGATATATTACAATATCGGTTCAAGAAATTATCAAAAAATAAAATGAATTACTTGAGGCACATGGTGTATGGTCTTGTTTGTTTTGATTTACGGCATATCAACCTCAGTGGGTCATTTAATGCCGATAAAGTTTTGAAATAAATCAATTCTTAATGGATAATACGAATTTTTTGATAAATCATTTTTCTATTAAACCCATACATGGAACCCTAAACAGGTTACTACACCCGGGTCAGAGTGGACAGGGAGCAATGGTAATGAATGGGGTGCCCACACATTTCCCACAAACCTCAAAACCTGGAACCATCACGCATCAGATAGAGTTTAACGAGTCATTCCCGACCTGTAGACCCTCAGTCACGACCTTCAGTACCATTATGATAAAGGGGTTGGGGTTTCATAAGGGCAATAGGGTTGGGGCAATCAATATAGGCTGGCTAGGACTGACGTGACAAGACCGATTGATCGAGGGGGCCTCTCCGACCGCCCATCAGCCAAGTTAAAGCCAAAGTGGAGATTGGCAGATCAATGAACTGGCTCTTCCACCGAGTTCTATCCTTAAGCGTCAACGAATCCGCCACCCAAGCCAACAGGTGGCCCCATTGGGGAGTCTTACCTCGCAGAGTGTGCAGTCCCGTGCAGTTCTAACGCCCCAACCGACGCTAGGGCGGATATTGTGTAGTGATATAGGCGATATTGTTTATATACAGTTCAAGTAGACACTGTAATATCTAGGCTGCAGGTTCAATCTTGATTAAGGACGACAGTAACATAGAAATAATTAACATGCTTAAATCCACTTGTACCAGCAACCGGGTTTTAGTGAACTGAAAACAATCTATCCAAGTGGATTGAGTAAAGATTGGGTTCGAATTCCCGCGAAGGCTCCCGATTACGACATGAAAGTTCGAAGTGAAGGTTTCCATGTTCGAGGAAGGGGTTCCCGAGTTCGAAAAGGTTCCCGAGTCCGACAAGAAGTGCCTGAAGAAGTCCGGAGGGCACATCGACCGAAACGTTGTGCTGATATCAATAAAGATGAGAACAATAGTCAAAATAATCCAATTTATTAAACCTCATCTCAAAAATTCAGAGATATAGTAAAACTAATTAATAAATGATATAACATAATAAAATTTAGAATAATAAAAAGAATGAAAATTAAATTTAAATAAGATTAAAATAAAGACCATAAAAACAATAATATAAAACAATAAAAGATAATAAAGCAAATATATACAAAAGTATTTTTAAACCACATTTAAATATAGATATGATATTAATTGTTAACTATTTAAATCCCAGGCAACGCTGGCTAGCTCTGCTCGTAAAAATTAATTAATGTCCATGTTTCTGTCATTATTTTGACTTCCTTAGTCTTCATCATCATCAACGTGAGCCGATAGTACGGATTCTCTTGACTCTCTCTCTCTCTCCTCTCTTCTCTCTCTCTTCTCTCCTCGTCTCTCTCTCTCTCTCTCTCTACACACTATCTCCTCTCCTGTTCATTTCATTCTCTCACTTCCCCTCCTTTCTATAATATATCGTTTCCACACACACACATACACACAAACACAAACACTGTCTTCTCTCCCACACCGTCTAATGTATTTCATCTTCTACCTCTCTTCTCGTCTCTCTCCCCCGCTCTCTCTCTCTCTCTCTCTCTCATCTCTCTCTCTCTCTCTCTCTTACACACCTCTCCTTCTCTTTCTCTCTCTCTCTTTCTTTCTTTGTTTCCCTCTGTCTCCCCCTGCTCTGTCTCTTGTCTCTGTTTTTTTCTCTCTCTATCTATCTATATCTCTCTCATCGTTCTCAACTAACATTCTATCTCCTTTCTCCATTCCCTTTTCTCTGCTCTCCTTCTCACTCCTCTCTCTCAGTCTCTCTCTCTCTTCACCACACAACACACACACACACACAACATAACACACTAATCGCCCTAATCACACTTGGTAAGTATTACTTTTTCCCCCTTTGGGATTGGCCCCAAAAATCGCCCAGGATCGCAGAGTTTTTGCTGTTTAGTCCATACTGATGTGTCCATAATTGTAGAATCCTCTAGAAGACGTGTTTGCTTCTGAATTCAATCCTTGACTCGTCTACTTGGATGTTTTTGTAAGATGGGAAGTAAGTGGCGTACAATTGCTGTTTGATCATTTCCAATTCATCTCTATCAGTAAAATCCTTTTCAGTTCATGCAAATCATCATCATCATCATCATCGTATCACAATTATCACACCACCACCTCATCATCATCAAGACGTATTGACAGCATGTTCCTATCTATCTATCTATCTATCTATCTCTCACACATATACACTTTTCTCTCTCTCTCTATCTCTCTCTATCTATCTATCTATCTCTCTCTCTCGTCTCTCTCTCTCTCTCTAACACACTCTCTCTCTCTTTCTCTCTCTCTCTCTCTCTCTCCCACACACATACACACTATCGCCTATCACACTTGGTAAGTATTTTTGATGGCATCGCCCAGGTTCCGCAAAGACTGATGAATGTAAGTTTTTACTTTCTTTATAATCTATCTTCTTTCCAGGTTCAATCATCATCATCGTTCGTCGTCGTCGTCGTCAGCAATCATCATCAAAAGACGTATTGACAGCATGTTCCTCTCTCTCTCTCCTCTCTCTCTCTTCTCTCTCTCTCTCTCTCACTCAATTATCTGTCTCTTTCGGTCATCACTCTTGCTAAGTGCTCTAGATGGCACCCTGTGTCCGCACCGAGCTGATGTATGTAAGGTTTTGCTGGTCCACGTGTAGCAGTCCATCGGAGAACGTCGTTTATTAATTTGTCCTTTACTTACCCAGCAGTCCCCACCATTTCTTGCTTGTATTTCTTGGATAGTCTGTGAAGTGGAAAGGTAAAAGTCCGTACAGCTACTGTTTTGTTGGGTGCTGCTTCCAGAATTTGTTTAAAACAACACGAAGATGGACCAGTTTATTATTTAATAACATTAGAAAACAGATCCCCCACTGTCTGCCCTGGAAACTCATATAAAATACTAAGTAATTAAGGCGGAATCATTTAATTACCTAATAATAATCTATTAATAATGGAGATTCGCTTCCGGTTTTTGTCTGTAACAAAAACTACGTCACTGCTTACGTCACATTACCCAAAATCGTCATAACATAGAATAAATACATTCAAAATTTGAACATGCTACATTAGACAGTCCTCATTGTTTTTTTAAAACAAGTTTTAATAAATAGATGACTGGTATTATATATCTATATATAGTTTGTTTTATTTTAATACACATTTAAAGTTTACATTTCAAATTGTTTTATTTTTAATCCTTTAATGAATTTGATGATTTTACTTACTTAGGGTACAAACTCGCTGAAAATTGAATTTTTTACTCACACCACTCAAGCAATATGTTTCGAAAATCTATTTTTACATCCCCGGATGGTGTTTTTTTTAATTTTGTACTACTACTACTACTACTACTACTCACTACTAATAATAATAATAATAATAATATAATATAATAATAATAATAAACAATGAATCCCTCATTTTCTGACCAGTGCATTGATATAGAAACTTTAGTTGATATTTGTTATATTCCATTCTTAAAATATCCTAAACAGTTTCAGTTATCACGAGGCCTGAAGCCAGACGATTGTTGAGGAAACTTGATAACACTGCTATTCTATATGTATTAAAATGAATATAAGAGGTGTGATTAAAGATGAATAAGAAGAGATGAGAATTATAAAGGAAGAAGAAGAAGAAAAGAGAAGAAGAAGAAGAAGAAAGAAGAAGAAGATTAACAAGAAAAGAAGAAGAAGAGAAGAAGAAGAAGAAGAAGAAGAAGAAGGAAGAGAGAAGAATGAATAACAGAGAAGAAGAAGAAGAAGAAGAAAAAAGAAGAAGAAAAAGAAGAAGAAGAGAAGAAGAAGAATGATAACAAGAAGAAGAAGAAGAAGAAGAAGAAGAAGAAGAAGAAGATAACAGAGAAGAAGAAGAAGAAGAAGAAGAAGACGAAGAAAGAAGAAGAAACAAGAGAAGAAGAAGAGAAGAAGTAGAAGAAGAAGAAGAAGAAGAAGGAAGAAGAATGATACAGAGAAGAAAGAGGAGAAGAAGAAGAAGAAGAAGAAAGAAATGTAACAGAGAAGACAAGAAGAAGAGAAGAAAAAGAAGAAGAATGATAAAGAGAAGAAGAAGAAGAAGAAAGAAGAAGAATGGTAACAGAGAAGAAAGAAGAAAGAAGAAGAAGAAAAAGAGAAGAAGAAGAAGAAGAAGAAGAAGAAAAAGAAAAGAAAGAAGAAGAAGAAGAAGAAGAAGAATGATAACAGAGAAAGAAGAAGAAGAGAAGAAGAAAGAAGAAGAATGATAACAGAAGAGAGGAGAAGAAGAAGAAGAAGAAGAAGAAGAAGAAGAAAAATGGTAACAGAGAAGAACAAGAAGAAGAAGAAGAAAAAGAAGAAGAATGATACAGAGAAGAAGAAGAAAACAAGAAGAAGAAGAAGAAAAAGAAGAAGAATGGTAACAGAGAAGAAGAAGAAGAAGAAGAAGAAGAGAAGAAGAGAAAAAGAAGAAGAATGATAACAGAGAAGAAGAAGAAGAAGAAGAAGAAGAAGAAGAAGAAGAAGAAGAAAGAAGAAAGAAGAAGGAAAGAAGAAGAAGAAGAAGAAGAAGAAGAGAGAAGAAGAAGAAGAAGACATGAATAGAATAGGTACGGAAAATATAGATAGATAAACATATATATATATGAACAGATAGATACATAAATACTTATAAAGAAATGGTTGAAGAAGAAGAAGAAGAAGAAAGAAGAAAGAAGAAGAAGAAGAAGAAGAAGAAGTCTTTATTTGGAATAAAAATGAAATACAAAATGTAAGCACTTTAAAGGGGGCGTGATCTTTAATCTTTTGCAAGATTATATCGATTTCTTTTTCAGTTTTTCAAATCGCCTTTAGACAAATCCAGATAAAGGGTTTAATATAATAAGAACATAAGTAAAACTTATATTTCCACCTTTTACCATCATTTAGAAAATCAAGAAAAAACAGATGCAAAAATTATTAATACAAAACGCGTAGAATTAGGAAGATGAAGTCAAAATGAAAGATTATAGAAGTGATTATTATTAACAAAAATCAAGTAGAATTAGGAAGATGAAGGAGAATAATATTCAAAATTATTAATAAAACTCAAATAGAATTAGGAAGATGAAGGAGAATACTAGTGAAAATGAAAGATAATAGTAGTGATTATTATTAATAAAACTCAAATAGAATTAGGAAGATGAAGAATAATACTAGTCAAAGTGAAAAGATTATAGAAGTGATTATTATTAATAAAACTCAAATAGAATTAGGAAGATGAAGGAGAATACTAGTTAAAAATGAAAGATAATAGTAGTGATTATTATTAACAAAGGTCAGTAGAATTAGGAAGATGAAGGATAATACTAGTCAAAGTGAAAAGTGATTTTAAAAAAATCAAGTAGAATTAGGAAGATGAAGGATAATACTAGTCAAGTGAAAGATAATGTTAGTGATTATTATTAACAAAAATCAAGTAGAATTAGAAGATGAAGGAGAATAATATTCAAAATTATTAATAAAATCAAATAGAATTTAGGAAGATGAAGGATAATACTAGTGAAAATGACAGATAATATTAGTGATTATTATTAACAAACATCAATAGAATTAGGAAGATGAAGGATAATCCTAGTGAAAATGAAAGATTATAGAAGTGATTATATTAACAAAAATCAAGTAGAATTAGGAGGATGAAGGAGAATAATATTAAAAATCATTAATAAAAATCAAATAGAATTAGGAAGATGAAGGAGAATAATATTAAAAATCATAATAAAATCAAATAGAATTAGGAAGATGAAGGATAATACTAGTCAAAATAAAAGATTATAGAAGTGATTACTATTAACGAAAATCAAGTAGAATTTAATAAATTGCAGGAATATATAAGAAGATGAAGGATAATACTAGTGAAAATTATTAATAAAAAGCAAATAGAATTAGGAAGATGAAGGATAATACTAGTGAAAGTTATTGATAAAAATCATGTTAAAATCATGATAAAACATGTTTTAGTGAAATAAATATAGGAAAAATGGCTAAATATGGATTTGTTAATACGTGTCTGAATCGAAAAGGCAACCCACAGAATGAAAATATCTGGGTGCACTGCCAGTAAAGCACATGCTGACAGTCTACTGACGTTGCGTTACAACTCTCATTTCGAATGGAATGATGAAGTGTCATATAGAAATTATCGTTGTATACTTATCTCTGGACTGTTACTACGTTGAGAGGTTCGAATTTGGCTGCTTGGCTGATGCTAAAACCAACATGAGATGTTGGCCTTGTGCCATTTATAATTTTTAGTAATAACACAAGACGACTTATTTGTTCTCGTGATTTTCATTTTCTTCCAAGTCAAACTGCATTTAGTAAAGCGACCACATCTTACTCTCCCAACGCATCGTTTCAAACTCCCTTCACATTCTTACCACTCACTCTTAAACTTTCGCATTTCGCCAGGAGTAGTCTCACCGACCAATGAGAAAACGGAATGTCGTGTTGTGCTGATTCATCCGCAAACTTTCCCCATGCTAACCTACTGGCTCTTTCCAGTCTGTCTGTCTGTCTCTGTGTCTGTCTGTCCTGTCTGTCTGTCTGTTGTCTGTTCTCTCTCTTCTCTCTCTCTCTCTCTCTCTCTCATGTTACAGTATAGCTTTAATAAATGTAGCGCTATGACTTGCCGTTTTTGCTTAATTACGGTTGCATGTATATGTATATATAATATATATATATATATATATATATATATATATATTTATACACACACGCGCAACCACACATTCATAAACACATAAAAAATGCACAATGCTTTTTTCGATACAAACACCATTCTAATACTCACATCGCAAAAAAGCATATTTAACGTCATATTTCAAACCGTTCATTTTTTCAACGTTCTTTTTTCTCAGACTTCAAATTTTAAACAGACCGATAAACAAAGACTATTACTCGCCTTTCTCCTTATTCTGAGATATAAAAATTTTTTATCACCTTCCACATACCATCAAAATCCCTGAAGATGATCTAATTAATAGATCGAAACACCGCAGCGTCGGCCAATAAACTCACCACTTAATTTAAACCTGTGTTTTTTCAATTTTTATATACTACATACCGTCGGATTCACTTCCTTTTATTCATATATATATAATATATATATATATATATATATATATATATTATATATCACACAATGCTGTTAAAGAAGAAAACATTTATAAATATAATCATAGCTGATACTGATCAATATTTCGATTTTACAAAATCATCATCAAGCTCATTCACTCCCGTAGTTGTTTGGGTCGGAGAGGAAAGTCAAAATGACATTTTTGACTTTCCTCTCCGACCCAAACAACTACGGGAGTGAATGAGCTCTGATGATGATTTTTGTAAAATCGAAATATTGGATCAGTATCAGCTATGATTATATTATAAATTGTTTTCTTCTTTAACAGCATTGTGTGATGTTTTCATTCCACCTTTTCTTACTCATATTGTCGGATTCATTCCTTTCTTTTAACTTATATATATATATATATATTCTAAGTTATTTTCTATCCACCTATTCTTTTCTATTATATATATTCATTAACTTTCTTTGACCTGTCCTTCGTCTTATATTTACATTTTCAAACGGTTTAGTGTCACAGCTACGACATTCAACACATCACTGTGACATTTTAATCTATACATCTGAATATTTTATTCATAGGTATTTTTATAAACAATGATACAGACTTATAGTGAAAACTATTGCGAAATTGTGTGTGCAATTTACACTTCACCCCAAATGATATTATTTTACAAATAAATTTTAACTGAAGCAGACATTTCTCTTCAAATGTCATTTATTTATAGTTGGTTGGTTCGATTTTACGGCATAGCAACTCTTGTTGGGTTATTTTATGCCGAAGACGTTTTGTTTTATTAATTCTTGATCGGTATTCAATTGTTTTCTTACTCATTTTTAAATACATTTTTAAACTACTTTTTTCTATTTAACCCATAGATTTGACCCTAACAACTACTGCTAAATCTACGTTCTTATATCAAACCCGAATCGCCCTCTATCATGTATATGCTAAAAAATGTATCATATATGTGTTAGTGGGCGGTGGCTGAGAGTCTCAGTGACCTGGATATGATGCGAAACTGCATCTAGTGGTGAAGTTTCAATTCTGGAACTCTGGTGCGTGAGTACCACTTCATTGTCCTGACACCCAGGTCTACTCTGACTCGGAGTGGTAGTACCGTTAGGGTTCCATCAGCGGATTATATAAAAAAATGAGATTTTAAAAACCCGTTTAAAAAAGAAATGTGATTTTAAAAATATTAAATACCCAACAAGAGCGAATAAAACAAAAACGTCTTCGGCATAAAATAACCCAAGGGTTGACATGCCGTAAAATCCAAACAACCATTCAAATCAAATCAGTATACGACATGAAAATTGTTAAAATAAATGCGCGGCCATTAAGAAATAAATTGTTTTTTTTTTTGGGGGGGGGGAGAGAGAGAGAGAGGGGGGACCATGCGAGTTAATTTTGAGCAACCCATTCTTGAAATGGACTCAACTATACGTTTTGTTTTATTAATTCTTGATGGGTATTCAATTTTTTAACTCACTTTCTTATATACTTTTTAAAACTACCTTTTTTATATTTATCCTATAGATTGGACCTTAACAGGTACTACCAAGTTTATGTCAAACTCCCAACCCTTTTTATCATATATGTGCTAGAGGGCAGTGGTGGAGGGTCTTATAATCTGCTGGATATGAAGCTAAACTGCATCTAGTAGGGGAATTCCAATTCTGGAACATTGCGGAGTGTGGAGTACCCCTTCATCGCCATTACTCCCAAGTCTACTCTGACCTAGAGTGGTAGTACCTGTTAGGGTTCCATCAGCGGATTATATCAAAAAATGAGATTTTAAAAACCTGTTTAAAAAAGAAATGTGATTTTAAAAATATTAGATACCCAACAAGAACGAATAAAACAAAAACGTCTTCGGCATAAAATAACCCCAGGGTTGACATGCCATAAAATCCAAACAACCAAATCAAATCAAACCAGTATACAACATGAAAAGCGTTAAAATAAATGTGCCTCCATAAAGAATGAATAGTTTTTAGAGGGGGTTCATGTATGCTTCTTTGTCCAACCAAAACTTTATCGTTAATGTATGATGTATAAAGAGATCTACAACATCAAGCAGCTTGGATTACAACGTGTGCCTGGAGGAGAAAATTCAAATTATATAAAGCAGCGGTTCTCAACCACCGGGTCGCGACCCGGTACCGGGGCGTAGGCCATTAGGTACCGGGCCGCACAGAACGTTTGAATTTTTTTTATTGATTATCAGTCTAAATGTTGATGTTTTATTTTGAAAAGTGACTTCTGAGCCTCTCGAAAGGTCTCGGGCACGTGATAGGTCACCAGCCGTTACCCCAAAAGCTAGCAAAAATGAGTGAATTATCCCGAGATGGGACCGGCTCGCTACAGAGAAACAATCTCAGACTCTCACTAATTATCAGTACTATTAGTTGATTCACTTGTTCACTCGTTTATATAGAAATGATCAGTATTGTCATTTGAATCGAGTTTTTTTATTATAATTATTTCTTATTAGAAAGGATTTTTGTTCTAAAATAAATAGTTTCGTTTCCAGAGATGTTGTTGATTATTAATTTATGAACAAAAGGTTGTTTATTGTCTGTTGATGTTTGCATAAGACCACTGCAGATGATTTATTATCAGATTACGTCATTAACGATTATCGAGCAAATGTAGGCCAGAGCCTATGAAGGCCGGTCCGTGAAAATATTGTCTTAGATGAAATAGGTCCGTGGCACAAAAAAGGTTGGGAACCGCTGATATAAAGTATATAGAAAGAGACAAACTGTTGAATCAGAGAAAGAAAATTCTATCGATGTGCCAAGAGCAGTTTCAAAATGTATTACAACTCCTTATAGTGACCATCCAAGAAAAATACCCCCCCCAATATAAGGGATATTTATAAGACATACAGAAATGTGTAATTGTACATGTGTACACTAATTAATGAAACCAGAATGTAAATAAAGTTTGGTTTATGGGTGACACAATGGTTATGACGTGGAACAATGATGGTAGTTTGAGTCATTAATTAGGGAAAAGTTTCAGTGGTGTCGTGATCAGTAACGGAAAAATGATGATTCAGCAAAGTCGCGTGGCATTGTTTTTAATTGGACGAGGAATGATCACGTGGTGAAGGGGAGAAAGGAAGAGTGTGAGGTGAGAAATAGTGAGATTGAGCCTGGTCGTCGAAGGGTTAAGAGAGGCTGAGGCCTGATCTCCCCCGAGCGGCGATCATGGACAAAATAAAATAAAAGCTTTAAACAAAAAATTATTAATTCAATTGCAATGACCAAATCAGCCCTCAGTGAGGAGAACAGTCCTTAGTTAAGAAGAAGTTAGTTAGAAGTCAACCCAATAAGACAACATGATGGCGACCGGAGTAGATGATAGAAGAAAATAATCAGCAAGAAAGAAATAAGATCTCCTCAGCAAGTAAGTCTAATCTCTCTCTAATCTCTCTCTCCCTGAAGAATTTTCTCATCGAAGAAATCTCACTCTCACACACACCAATTGGCGATGTCAATGTGGGTATGTGACACGTATCACATTTGATACATGTGAAACATATATTATCACATATGCCATGTTAACTCTAGCGATAAGCTCTTAAAATTGATGTTGTTTAGTTTAGTTTATACCGATATTTTGTCTCACCACAATATTGTACTAAAAAGTGAATAACAGAGTTAACAAAAATTATCATTATGAATCTCATTCATTAATCTCATCCTCGTCGCCAGTTCAGTTATGTTTTTAACAAACAGATGAAATTATATGAAGGATAGGAATAATAATGCAAGACTAGCTTATTATATAATTAACAAGGATTTATTAAAACACAGAGTAGAAAATGCTTCTAACTCTCAAGCGAACTTAACCAGGATCTGAACGCTGGCGTTCAACGATATAAACAAACGCTTTGCCAAAGCAAAGGGAAGCAACTTTATTTTTGTTTAAGTCTATTTAGGTGCACCTAACAATGTCGGAATTTGAATTAGTATAGATATTATATATTGAACAACCCCACGTCTAGAAATGGACTCAACTGGATGACCTATGACACGATGAATAGACAGGTAAAGTAACCCGACTTATTGATCAACTCTGATTCGGGAATCGCTTCCACTTAATTCAGGGAAGATTCGTTATTTCCCAGTGATTCGTTCATTAATAATACATTATTTTCATTAAGGGAACCGTTGTCTTAGATTCTCCCACTAGACATGCATTTCCTAAGCGATTCAAGTTCGCTGATTGCCTATGTAGAACTAATTTTCAGAATATATCAGGGTCTGTATAAAATAGGATGAATTCACAGTATAAAAATTCACGACTTTGAGTTCCATGCAATCGATCATCAGGTGAGATAGATTTTAACACGCTGCTTATCTTGTGAAACTAAATTCTCGGAATATATTTGTGAGTATGAAGCATGATAAAAACTCACGACTTGGAGTTTCCCACTTTCGATCCTCAGGTTAGCTAATATTCCACGCGATAGTTATCAACACAACCTTTTGAAAGTCTGATGCATGGACAATAATTAGACAGAATTGATTAACTATAAAATAGTGTGAAAATTACTAGCGGGTGTCAACATTTTTTGCAATATATTGGTAACAAGAGACACAATTCGGGATCTCTGGATAATTTTGCCCAAGCCATGAACGTGACAAACTATACTAGATTGGGAGATTTCTAGCTCGCCTGATACTCTCCGAGTGCTACTGACCGAAGCTACTTCTACGGCTTGGAGCTCGGCATACGAATCCATGCTTTTAGGCCTATATGACTTTACGCTCTAGGTCCTTGCAGATGTAGCAAAATTTCTTCAATTATCTGGTTAACTTTCTAACTATCTGGTTACCTTTACTAACTAATTATCTGGTTACCTTTTCTTACTATCTGGTCGCCTTTTGCACAATAAATTTTTTGGTTGCTTCCACAGCGTTGGAGTCCAGTTCGAACACCTAAAATATGAGCTGAATTAGATTATGTTGTATGTTTATCTGTATAGCTTTTAAATCCCACATGGGTTGAAACCATGCACACTGTGCCAGCGCACCATTTACCACGATACTACCAACCATATCCGCTACCTTTGCACGTCGTGAACAGCTTTGTTCACGTGATAAAAGTGCCGTAAACTAGCACGTACGACATTGCAAAACTTTCGACATGCCCAAGTATCAGTGAGTGAGATATATGGTAACCAAATTTAGATATATATCTGCTCTATCAATGATATTGAGCAATTTTTATTGATAAATATAGCAATATATATATTATCAATATCTAACCAACGATCAATTCTCTGTCTCTGTCTCTCTCTCTGTCTCTGTCTCTGTCTCTCTCTCTCTGTCTCTCTCTCTCTCTCTATATATATATATATATGTGTGTGTGTGTGTGTGTGTGTGTGGTGTGTGTGTGTGCGTGTGTGTGTGTTGAAAAGAGAAATAAAGAAAAGAAAGTATTGAATGGATGAAATAATGATAAGAGAAAAAATATAGAAATATTCAGCACAACAAAGAAATATCGACCTTCCTCAGAGTAAATCCTTACTTTTATATAAATATAAGATAAGTATTTACTCTGAGGAAGGTCGATATTTCTTTGTTGTGTTGAACATTTCTATATTTTTTCTATTATTATTATTTTATTTCATATTGTTATTTAAAAATAATAATAGATATAATAATGTACACATGGATAAACTCCTGACCGAAACACGTGTAAGATAAATTAATTAAAATAATCCTATTTTATCGATTCAATACTTTCTTTCCTTTATTTCTCTTTTCAACATACCGTCGGATTCACTTCCGTTTTCAATTTACACACAGAGACACACACGCCTATATATATATATATATATATATATATATATATATATATATATATATATATATAATTTATCTCTGTGTATAATAATTCATAATAAATATAAAATAGATTTAGCAAACTATATATATGCATTTCATGTATATAGAAACGCACACACACACACACACACACACACACATATATATATATATATATATATATATATATATATATGTGTGTGTGTGTGTGTGCGTATATATATATATATATATATATATATATATATGTGTGTGTGTGTGTGTGTGTGTGTGTGTGTGTGTGTGCGTTTCTACATACATGAAATGCATATATATAGTTTGCTAAATCTATTTTTATATTTATTATGAATTATTATACACAGAGATAAATTATATATATATATATATATATATATATATATAATATATATTATATAGGCGTGTGTGTCTCTGTGTGTAAATTGAAAACGGAAGTTATATATATAATATATATATTATATATATATATATATAAATCCATATGTAAAAAAGACAATCTGAACAGAAAAATTAATGTCTCCTATTTAAAATGTTAGGTGCAAAATAGTCCATACTGTTATCATTTTAATTTCATTTTTTAATTATCTTCAGGAATATAAATAAAATCTTCATTATTTTTGCTCAAAAACCAAGCCCTGGTGATATCTAATGTGTATATATATATTTACTTTTTTTTTAATTGTTTGATTTTCGAAGTTCCCTCCGGACGTACACATACACACAATTGCCCTTTATCTATGTATAGATATATAGTAAATATAGCAAACCACACACACACACACACACACACACACACACACATATATATATATATATATATATATATATATATATATATATTATAAAGAAGAAGGTCCGCAAAATGCATTATATTTTTAGAAATTTTTTTTTTAATTTTCATCTTACATTTGCGACACGTGTTTCAGATCTTCTGATATCTTCTTCAGGCATTAATTAATCTTTTGACTGGATCCATAATAACACTTTATATATATATATATATATATATATATATATATATTATATATATATATATACAGAATATTTCAATATAAGACCTGGATTCTTCAACCTTGACAGATCGATCGCAAAAACGATAATTCATGAAAATAAAATTATTACTCAACATGAATATGGTTAATAAGTAATTAATTAAATTAATTTTTAAAAAATGCCCACACATAGACTCTCATTGCCTATTCTCCGTCCTTATCTACCTATACTTCAGGAGTCTCCCTTCTTATGTAACTATACTTCAGGAGTCAAAAAATCCCCCCTGCTCTTTCCACTAACTGACCCAGTGACCTAAGATCACTCAACTCTCTCCTCCTTAGCTTCTACTGACATCAAACACACCAGAACTTTACCCCCTCCCTTAACCCACCCCTGTACCCATCCACTCCCATCCTCTCTCCACTTCCTGTATACTACCCTTACGTCCTTCATGTCTGCCCCTAACCTCTCTCCCGTCATTTCCGCTACTAACTCACCCCACCTCACCAATTTCACTTGTACTCGCACGAAATTTTGCTTTCAATAAAAAATCATTTGGCTGAGGATGTCCGTATGAATTCGGACGAAACATTTCAACTCTTAGTTTTGTTTTTAGTTTTTATTTCTTGTTCACCATGCTTTTACCTACCTCATACTGTCGGATTCTACTACATCCATCCTACCTCTCACTATATATATAATATTTTCATCTAATAATTTAGTCAGCGAGAATTTCAAATTAAATCTATCGTTGAAAATATTCTTTCTTTTCAAACCACGGAAATAAAATGGATGTCTTAGTTATTTGAGAAGGTACTGATTCCATTCTCTTGTCTCAGACACTGATTTCTTCTCAAAATGAATAGCCCCCTAAGACAAATAAGGAATGATGGTATTAAACTTATTCAAGTCTTTCAGATGCAACCCTAGACAACGATACCTAGTATGAGAATAATCCATTATTAATGAATGAGTCACAGTAATATAAAATCTTACTTTGATTAAATTGAATCGAATCTCAACGTGCTAATGGGAAGTTAGACTAGCAACGAATCATTGTTCTTCTTGACAATGTGATACAAAATCGAAATAAATATTTAAAAAAAGAAAATCTCTAGACAAAATGCAACTCGATAAATATTTCAGTCCGATACATAAAAGTAAATGAGGAATGCGATTTAGAAGTTGGCTTTGATATTACTTTTAAAGCTGATAATCATATTTTGTCTGTTATATTGAGAGAAAATGGATGGTTGGAAAATTCATTTCAAAGGAAGCAAATGTTTTAAGAATATATAAAACCCCAATAAAACCTTGTATAAAATATCGTATTTCAATGTCTAAACATGGAAATTTGAGTGCAATAGTGAGATTAGATGGCATACAAGAGGAGTGAAAAAACTAATAAAAAGAGTAAATTATTACAGGGAGAGATTAGTGAAATTACGATGAACTTCTTGACTTGAAAGAAAAATGAGAGATAATCCAATTGAACATTTTAAAATAATAACTGTAATTTCTAATTATAGTTGATATTTTTTAAATATTTAATCTCAAACTGGAAATTTACTATCAAGACAGATTTCAAAAAACTCTATTAACCATTTGGAAGTTTTTGCCAATAGAGTAATATATTTTGGAAAAAATAAACAGGTTATAAGCAGTAATAGCGCCAAAAAATAATATTAACTTAGAGGATTTCCAAGAAAATTGTAAGAAAAAAATTGTGAAAGAAATTTTGGGAACTATAGGATGAATTACTTAAGAGAACATTATTTGTAGATATATTCTATATTAATAAGGTATCAATAAGACCCGTGAAACAAAAAAGCAAGAGCAGCCATTTATGCCAGAAACTTCTTTCTTTCTTTCATTCTTTCTTCACTTCTTTCTTTCATTCTTTCTTTACTTCTTCCTTTCTCTCTTTCTTTCTTTCTTTCTTTCTTTCTTTACTTCTTTCTTTCTTTTTTTTACTTCTTTCTTTCTTTACTTCTTTCTTTCTTTGTATACGTCTGTCTTTCATTCTTTCTTTATTTCTTTCTTTCATCCTTTCTTTCTTTCTTTCTTTCTCAACGTCTTTCTTTCATTCTTTCTTTCTTTCATTCTTTCTTTCATTCTTTCTTTCTTTACCTCTTCCTTTCTTTCTTTACGTCTTTCTTTCATTCTTTCTTTCTTTCTTTCTTTACTTCTTCCTTTCTTTACTTCTTCTTTTCTTTCTTTCTTTACGTCTTTCTTTCTTTCTTTCTTTACGTCTTTCATTCTTTCTTTCTTTACTTCTTCCTTTCTTTCTTTACGTCTTTCTTTCATTCTTTCTTTACTTCTTCCTTCTTTCTTTCTTTACTTCTTTTCGAATTTCTTTCTTTTTTTGCTTCTTTCTTTCTTTACTTCTTTACTTCTTTCTTTACATCTTTTCTTTCTTTATTTCTTTACTTCTTTCAATTTCAATATTACAAATAAAATAAACATACAAGTACTTTTTTTTTATTCATCTAAATTTTACGTTGGGTATTTAAGCGACGCAAAACCATTTGGAATATTTCATTTTCAAAATTGGGTGAAATAAAATCGGACAAATTAGAAATATGTGATTAAGCAATACTAGATAAACTAGATTTAATTTTTTGTATTGCATTTTTGACAATTTGGATGGTCTCACATTTAACCAGAGGTTGTTGCAGAATGATAATGTGCGGAAGATTTTAGAATACTAGTATTAATATATCAATATGTTCTACGCAAAGAATCTTTTTATGAGCGATGGGCCTGGTAAATACTTAATAAGGTGACCACCTAAACAACAGTAGGTACCACAAGCAAGCTGATTCCTTTATTTATCATATGTGAGTTGATTCTGTATTAAATAACCCGAAAGAAGCTTGATATAACGTAAAACAAAAACAACCAAATTGCCAAATTGTACAGGATTTATACACACAGTACCCACGTGCTTGTAGCTGTCATACGGGCATCTGGTTTAAACATACGGGAACTCGGGTAGCCAAATCCACTTCTTATGATGATAACCGTTTCTCATGAGCGCCTCAAAATTAAATTTATTTCTTTAAAAGTAAATATCTGATAAGGATGTTTTAACAAAGAACACGAGTCGAGTGAAGGAAATGAGGACTTACCGTATTCTCGAAGAAAGCGGGTTAGAAAGAAGAAGAAGAAGAAGAAGAAGAAGAAGAAGAAGAAGAAGAAGAAGAAGAAGAAGAAGAAGAACCAACATTTCCCCAATTGCATGTGTAAGCCTGCTGAGTGGAAGGACCCCATAATAATAATAATAATAATAATAATAATAATAATAATAATAATAAAATAATAATAATATAATAATAATAATAATAATATAATAATAATAATAATAAGAGAAGAAGAAGAAGAAGAAGAAAAGAAGAAGAAGAAGAAGAAGAAGAAACAATATCATCAACAACAAGTAACTAGAAGTCGACTGCAATGAGTCAGGAAATGAAGAAGAAAAAGAAAAGAAAAGATTAGTCTGCCAGTAAGCGTTGGACTCGATTTTTGCCCCCTCCCCAACAAAGACTTTTTAACTTCAATTTTATTTTTCCCTCAAACTGATATAAACTTCAAGGACTGTTAAAAATTCACTTTAACTGTAGTTACATTGTTAATGAAAAAAAAAACTTTCTCGAGATCTACAAAGGATTTGAATTCAGAGATCTCCTTCTCTTAAGTCGGTTGCCAAACCAAGGTTAAAGAGGCCAGATTGTCATATCATTTACTCATATATGAAGGGAGAATAATGGGATTCAAACCATTCCCAAGTATGTTATATCTAAGCAAAATGCAAACAGCCTCGTTGAGGATTTGAACTCGGATAGCCAAATCCATTTCTATTGATGATAACCGTTTCTACCGAATGCCTCCTAATTATATTCATCTTTCAAAAGTCGTATTTGAAAACGATATGAATTTCAAGGACAGTTATTTGATCATTTAGAGTTTTAAAAATAATTCTTTAAAAACTCGTTTTAATTGTAGTGAAATAGATAATCCAAAAACTAGGAAAATTTCACCGGATCTAAAACCGGTTTAAATTCAGAGATGCCCTTAAACCGCATGCTATACCAAGGTTAAAGAGGTCAGTTTGTCATACTATTTACAAATAGCTGGAGGGGGGAATATTCGGATTTCTACCTTTCCCAATGTTTCTACCTTTCCCAATATACCCGATAGGGTATACCCCATCGGGTATATAATTGAGAGAATGTTCAGAGAGTTCCCGGTAATAGAGAGACAGATAGATAGACAGACAGAGAGAAAGACAGAGAGATCAGAGATTTACTTTAGAGATGATGTTGGTGATCTTCGTTTCCCTGGTTATGTGTTGATTCTTCTAACTGCTTCTTTTTCTTTCTAAGATCTGACTTGGTTTTACTTGTTTTTAATTAAATGAACCGACAAGACTGTTTTATTGCTTGATCAAGCTTTTTTATTTAGCCCATGATTTTCCGCGCGGCGAGATCAACATCAGAGCACACCTGCTCTGCTTCAAAGACTGGTCTAATTTAAACTCTAAACTAAATCACGTGTTTCTAATGGCGCGTGTGATTCTCGCCTCCAGGGTTCAAGTTTTACCAACAGTCAGTGGTAAAAGTCCATTGGTTCCCCTGATTCCAAAGAATTTATTTCTACTTACCGATGCTGCTCACAGATTATGACACCCATAAATTGTAACACCAAGAGTGTTAGAACTATACGAAATGCAAACAGCCTCGTTTTAATTGGAGTGAAATAGATAATGTAAAAACTAGCAGCCACTCCTCATTCATGAAGAAATTGTCTCAGTTGTCCAGACATGAAAGAGGTTCCACGGTTTGAATGAATGTAAGCTGGGACTCCAAAGATGGAAAATAAAGAGCATAAGCACTGTATTACCAAATTTGTTGATATTTCCGGACAAGGAAACGCAAATGGGAATCGTGAATATTCGTCGATGACAGTTATCATGTAACGATTCTTGTTTTTTGATGGTAGGGGACCCTTGAAAGCAATATTTATCCTCTCAAATGGTTGAGTTGCCTTTATCAGCATCCTGGTTTTAGTTCTGAAGAACTGTGGTTTGTGTTCTGCACATATTCTACATGATTTTATCAATTTTTTTACATTGTCCGTGGTCATCCTTGTTATGCCTCGGTGGCACAGTTATTGTGTAAGGTACGAAGCTCATTCGTGTTTGGTATCGAGTAGTGCCTCAATTGCCGCATTCTCTTTACCAGGTCGGTAAATTTATCCGATCATGATCAGTATGCCCTACTATTTATTCATAAAGAAAGGATTAAAAGAAAGTAATAAAGGATAAAACATGATAAAAAGTAAATAAAAGATAAAATAGAGAAAAATACAAACAAGAAGAATGATGAAAATAAACAAGTTAAAAACAAGAATATATAAATAATAAAAGATAAAACAAATATATAGAAAATTGTTTTATTAATCTATATATGATAAATATAGATAGATTTATTTTTAGCTTTTTAAATCATGAGCAATGCCAAGTAGCTCTGCTTTAATATATATATAATATATATATATATATATATATATATATAATATTGGTGCTATATTAGTAAGTAAACAGTGCTCAATATCATTGATAGAGCATTTCTTTTTAAGTTAAGGTAGCATGGACATGAAGTCAAAGGCACTTGGTTACTGGAATTTTCTTGCCTATGCAATCTTCAACTTTGGTCTGAAGACTGCATAGGTGAGAAACAGGTGCCATTGACTCCATGTCCATGCTACCTTAACTATATATATATATATATATATATATATATATATATATATATATATAATAGTGGCCTTGTATTAACTATAAAATATGTGTCCCAGAATGTAGGAAAATATTTGAATTTCTACCTTTCGCAACAATGCTAGACCTCCACGAAATACAAACAGTGTCATTGGATAGCAAGTTACTCCAATAATTCACCTACCTCAGGATTTCAGCTAAGTGAACTATTATTCGATATAACATTCCCGCAGACAAACCAAAGTTTGCAACAATTTGTTATGTATGTCAGTAATACATGTCTATTCCTATTCTAAGTTTGTGGTTGTTTTTCTTTTTTTAACTCTAACTTGTCTGTCACCACTCGAGGTCTAAAACACCACAGATAACCGTTTCTAAACATGCGGCTCAAAATTATGTTCATATTTCAAAAATTCCTATTTGAGAAGGATATGAACGTTGAGGACTATTATTTGATCATTTGGTAAATTCTAAAAACAAAAAATCGTTTTAATTGTGGCGAAATAGTCAAAAAAAGAAAACTAGGGAAAATCGTGACATAGATTAAAAAATAATTTTAAGAAACGAATAGTAATAACAATTTCTAATGAGTCACGATTAGCTATGAAAGAATAAAAAAATAAAATACTTTAGTATTTATTGTCTAGTTGATGAAGCAAACAACACGAAAAAATACAATTGAGAAGTTTCTAGAACAATATAGACGTCTTTAAATTCCCTGGAGACATTCAGTGTGAAAGACGAAAATATTCAAGAAATAAAAGAATATTTTTTTAATATATAGTTACCTAACTCCACCGCACGGGCAGGATGTGACACAAGGTCGTTTTCTAAACAGGGTTTAAGAGGTTAGAATTAAGAGTTTCCCTTCTATACCGGTCGCTAAACCAAGGTTCCCGAGACCAGAAGTATTGAAGCACCAAATGAGAATCGAACTCATTAACAATGGCATGCAAATCTTGCTATGTTTTTCCATATCTATTAATAATGGAGATTCGCTTCCGGTTTTCGTCTGTAACAAAAACTACGTCACTGCTTACGTCACATCACCCAAAATAGTCATAACATAGAATAAATACACTCAAAATTTGAACATGCAACATTAGACAGTCCTCATTGTTTTTTAAAACAAGTTTTAATAAACACATGACTGGTATTATATATCTATATATAGTTTGTTTTATTTTAATAGATATTTAAAGTTTACATTTCAAATTGTTTTATTTTTTAATCCTTTAATGAATTTGATGATTTTACTTACTTAGGGTACAAACTCGCTGACATTGAATTTTTAACTCCCACCCCTCAGGCAATATGTTTCATGTTTATTTTACATCGCCCGGAGGGTGTTTTTTATTTTGCTAGTAGTTATTTACAAAGCTTAGCTTAGATGTGGCACAAGGCCAGAAGTATGGGGCACCCACTGAGAATCGAACTCACTAACAATGGTTTGCTAAGCTAACTTGCTAACCATTAGTCTACATGAGGTGCCTAATGATTTTCCATATATGTTTTCAATCATTCTTTTATTCTTTCTTTCCTTATTTCTTTTATTATATATTTCTCCCCTTTTCATTTTATCCCCCCCTCAACAACTCATTTATTGTTTCTTTCTTTCTTGTATATTTACGACTCATATTCTTTCTTTCCTCCTTCTTCAATTCTTTCTTGCTTTCTTTCCTTCCTTCTTTATTTCTAACTTTTTCACTTAATTTTCCCTAACTACACTCTCTTTCTTTCTTTTATATTCACTACTCAGTTTTTTTCTTTATTCTTCTTCCATTTTTCGTTCTTTCTTTCTTTCTTCCTTTCCTTCTTTCTGTCTAACCTTTTCCCTTCATTTTTCCCTAACTACTTTATTTATTTATTTATTTATTCACTATTCACTTTCTTTCTTTTCTACTTCTCAATCCTTTCTTTCTTTCTTTCTTTCTTTCTTTCTTTCTTTCTTTCTTTACTTCCTTCTTTATTTTCCCCTCGTTCCCTCTATCCCCCCCCAACGACTCTCTATTCTTTATTTCTTCTCTTTTCTTCTTTCTTTCTTTCTTTCATTCTTTCATATTCACTTTATTTTTCACCTACTCAGATTCTTTCTTTCTGTCATTTCTTTTCTTTCTTTCTTTTCTTTCTTTAATTTTCTCAACTCGTTCCTCTATTCCCCCCCCAACGACTCTCTATCGTTATTTCTCTCTTTCTTTCTTTCTTTCTTTCTTTCTTTCATTCTTTCATATTCACTTTATCTATTTCACCCACTCAGATTCTTTCTTTCTTTCCTTCTTTTCTTTCTTTCTTTTTTCTTTCTTTACTTCTTTTTTATTTTCCCTCGTTCCCTCTATCCCTGCCCAACGACTCTCTATCTTATTCTCTTTCTTCTCTTTCTTTTTTTTTCTTTCTTTCTTTCTTTCTTTCTTTCATATTCACTTTATCCTTTCTTACTCAGATTCTTTCTTTCTGTCATTTCTTTCTTTCTTTTTTTCTTTCCTTTCTTTCTTTATTCCCTCTTCTTTATTTTAACTCGTTCCCTCTATTCCCCCCAACGATCTCTATCGTTTATTTCTCTGCTTTCTTATCCTTTCTTTCCTTTCATCTTTCATATTCGACTTAATTTACAACACTCAGATTGTTCTTTTCTGTCATTTCCTTTCTTTCTTTCTTTCTGCTTCTTCTTTATCTTTCTTATCTTTCTTTTTCCTATTTCTTTCGTTACTTCCTTCTTTATTTTTCCCTTCGATTCCTCTATTCCTCCAACGCTGAATCTCTTTCTTTCTTTGTCTAGTCTTTCTTTCTTTTTCTCTTTATCTTTCTTATCTTTCTTTTTCTTTCTTTCTTTCTTATTTATTTATTTTTATTTGTTTTTACTCGTTTCCCCAAAAAAAGAAAAGCTAACTTAATTAAGCGTCGAATTGCCGCGCCTGGATTCTAGTGTGCAATTGTCATTAACGAGCTGCGCAAAACGAGCTTTTACTTCTTCTTCTCTCCTCGCTTTCCATTTGAGAGACATTGACAGGCAATTCAATACGGCGCTATATTCCGATTTAAGTGACATCCAAAAAACTAAAAATGATCACCGAATTTATGGCCCACTGCAATTTGGTTGGTCATAAAAAGGAGTCGTGCGCCAAATTTAGAAAGTTCACATGACCTAATCCTACAGAGGTAATATTCATGGCGAACCTTCGCTACTTATTACAGTCGCACAAAAATGGGCAAACGTGGAAGGAATTAAAGATTCGTCAATTAATAGTATAAATATTAACTAATATATATTATATATATATGTTGTTGGTGTGTTGTGTGTGTGTGTGTGTGTGGTGTGTGTCCATCTGTCAATGCACTCTAGTTTTTAATGTTTTTTTTGTCACTCCATGCCGAATGATAAACGTGATATTTTAGGTGTACGAACTATAACTGGAACAACTATCTCTCAACTCTTCCCTCCCTCCCCATATCTCTCCTCCCTCTCTCCTCTTCACTCGCTAATCTCTCCTGTCCCACCCCGCCACCTCTCCGCTCCTCTCTTATCTCCCCTTCATGGCTCTTCAAAGCTCTCTCTTCCCAATTCACCACTACTTCCCATGGCTCGTCTGTCCCTCTCGCCCTCTTCGCTCTCTCATCTCTATCTCGCTCTCTCTCTCTCCTATCAGTTGCGGTAGAGGTGGTCGGTCAACCACAATGTTTACGTTATTCGATCCCCGGCCGCTCGCCACTCGCAGCGTATGTATTTTTGCAACGGGGTATATGTGCGGCCAGTGAGGAGTTCATGAAAAGATTGGTCTCAATTTTCATGTACTAAAAACAATTCTCCCTTTCTCCTAAGCGACTTATGAAAAGGGGATAAGTTATCTCCTGGGCTGATACCGATATATATATTATAGATATATATATTATATATCTATATATTATACTTATATATATATATAATATATCACCACCACCCCCACGACTCCGAGCAATATTCTTACGTGCGAGTATAACTAGGCTTTGAACTTCAGATTCCTTCTCCTAGTGTGTTACCCTTAGCCCCCAAGATTAACAGCCTCATTCTGCCTGCTATTAACCTATAGCTTGATGGATGAGGTAGTTTTTTAGACTGCATGACCTTTTCCCAACGAGTAATTTGGCAGCTAGTGTGAAGAACGCCCATAACAAGCTTCCCCAGGATTTTGAACTAACGACGTCCTTAAAGAATTAGCCCCACGGCACCTTTCTCTCATCTCTCCCGTCTCCTCTCTCACTCTCTCTGCTCTTCTCCTCTCTCTCCGGGACTGTATATATAATATATATAAATATATATAATACGTAATATATATATATTATAGTAGTAGTATATATGATCGTGTAATTAATTATATATATGAAATTTAAGCAGAGATTTTGACAAAAACATACTGATTTGCTTTCTCACTGTGATTGCTGACAGATCTGTTTCGACTAAATCCGATAAGGTATTGGTCTTCCATCCACATAAACAAACATCATAATGTATTATTTTTCAATTTATGTTACGATTTCCATACTGGTGTTCGGACATTAAATTTCCATCTATGCTTTCTTTTTCATATATATATATACTACTTATGGATATATATAAGAGAGAGAGAATGAAGATATTAATTGTAACCCCCTGTGCCGCTTTCTTCTATCTTTTTTCAGCTCCCTCTTTTTTGGTTCTGAACTAATCTATTCTATCTCAATCTAATATATTATAGCCTACTTATTTTTATATATATATATATTAAGGTCCCCTTTCCTCTTACGCCTGCAACCAGAGCTATATACCTCAAACTATATTTATATAATATATATATATATATATTTATTCATTTAATATATAATTAATAAAAGTATAGTTATATATGACATTCCTCTCTCTTCTCTCTCTCTCATCTCTCTCATTTCTCTCTCATCTCTCTATCTCTCTCTCTCTTTCTCATCTAGAGAACCCAAGGTTCTAGTTCAAGATATCGGCCCCGTCAACTCAGCGTATGAGTAGCACAGGGAATCCTGTGCATATAAATAAGGAGAGTTGATGGTAGGCTTGTGCGCTCCACCTCAGATTCTAAAAAATTCTCTTTCTTGGTCTAGCGCTTAGTGAAAATGAGATAGACTTCAACGCTGGCTGATACCGACATTAGGCCGCCCCGACAATTATATAATAATATATATATAATATAGAGAGAGAGAGAGAGAGAGAGGACATGTGCTTAATTGAAGTCATACCTAATTCTTGAAAATTAATTAGTTATTAATTAATGAATTTAGGCAGGCATATATGTTCAAATGTAAGGCTAAACAGATCGAGAAAATGTCAATCCCTGAATGTACATTTCGACCTATTCATGGGATTGACATTTTCTCGATCTATTTAGCCTTACATTTGAACATATATGCCGCCCCTAAATTCATTAATTATTAACTATTAATTTTCAAGAATTAGGTATGACTTCAATTAAGCACATAATCCTTCAAAAATTGTAGGCTAAAAAGCATATCAAATAAACACAGTGTTTATTTACGTACTCTCATCATATATATATATATATATATATATATATATTATATACCTAATCTGATATTTTTTTCTTCCACCCGAATTGTGTTTCGGTCAAATATTCCCGTCTTAATCATTGCACACGCCCCCCCCGCCCCTCCGCAAAAAATTCATCCATCGGATCGGACCACCCCTCAAATTTCGCTCGACATATGGTTCGTATAAAAACGTAATAACCAATTAGATGAGCAGTAGCGAACAGCAAGATAGGGTAATAAGCAGTTCTACGGTGAAAACACCAATGAGTTTGACACGAAACACGTGCTCCTCTGGGGAGAGTAGGGAGGAGCGGTCGTGTGGCATCTGGTTAGGAAGATTTGTGCAGATTAGTTTAGTCTGGTATAAGGCAAGACGCCGATGGGGGTAAAAATCTCTGATTGTATTCGTAGTATTTATGAGATGTTTTTAAAATGTATAGATTAAAATACAAACAATAGAGAGATAATGTATAATTATGTAAACACCAGTGCAATGAGATACAGGTGTGTCTGTGTTTCATTTAAAGCACACACACACACACCACACACACACACACATACACAGAGATACACACACACACCACACACACACGCACACACACACCCACATATACATATACAAAGTTTTGTGATATTTATTCCTTGACTAACATATTATGGTAACAACATTAGCATAATATAGTACGTTAATGCTTCACACCTATGCCCAAACCTGGTATATGTATTTCCAACAACGGATACAAATACTAAAATACATCTCAAATATATATATATATATATACACACCCGCTGATGAGACTTAATAAAGTCGAAACAGCCTGTACGGTGTTCTGCATAGCGAACCATCCTTTGCCGGGATTCACTTGTCAAGATTATTTTCTATAATTATCGAATTTTATGCGATACATGCA
>CM042177.1:7098572-7103572 GCA_023376005.1 Doryteuthis pealeii
CTTCATCCCTAAGTCACAGAAAATGTTGTTTTATTCTCAAGAACAGATTATTATTATTATTATTATTAGTAGTAGTAGTAGTAGTAGTAGTAGTAGCTGTTTTTCATACCCGCGTTAGCTGATGGTCTTACACAGGAGTTTGAGTGACAACAAACCGAATATTCCAGCTGATTTTAACAATGCTGTTTTCTGGATAGCCTCAATTCTTCCTTCGATTTCCAATTCCTCTTGTCTTTTTTCTAAGCTTTTGGGGACCGTTCCAAGTGCCCCAACTACTACTATTATATTACTATTATCTACTATAAAATCATATTGTTTGAAATACTTGAAACTATCTAATTGTTTGCAAATTATTAGTATTAGATAGGAATATTTGAAACCATATAACTGTCCGCAAATTATTTGTATTAAGAATAAGTACTTGAAGCTATAATTGTTTACAAGATGTTGTCATTAATATTAACTTGAAACCACAATTGTGTGTAAGTATTAGATAGGGATTATAAAATCGATATAACTGTGTTTAAATTGTTTGTATTAAGAATAGTTACATGAAGCTATACTTTTTTCCTAAGGATATTTGAGTTTTTCACATCAGCGTTAGCTGGTGGTCTTTCACTGGAGTCTGAGTGACAACAAGTCTCTTCAGGTCTTCAAGACTCTTCTGAGTATTCTGGCAGATTGCAGCAGTGCAGTATTCTGGATGGTCTCAATTCTTCCTCGGATTTCCAGATTTTCCAGTCTTTTTCCAAGCTTTTTGGGACCGTTCCAAGTGCACCAATTACAATTGGTATCACTTTGAGTTTCATATTCCATAACTTTTTCAATTCTTTGGCATGGTCCTGGTATTTGTCCATTTTTTTTTTCATTTTCCTTCAGCTTCACCCTGTGATCTGCTGGAACCGCAAAGTCCACCACTTGACACGTTCTCTCTTTTTTTCTTTTTTTTTTTTGTTAATCAACACTAGGTCTGGTCTCTTGGCTGGGATAGGGTGATCCGTCTTCATCTCGAAGTCACAGAGAATTTCATGCGTTTCATTTCTCACTGCACATTTACTGTTTGTTGCGTCTTATCAATTTATTATTATTATTATTTACTCCTTTTGAGTTTTCACATCAGGATAGCTGATGGTATTTCACTGGAGTCTGAGTGACAGCAAGTCTCATCAGGTCTCCAGGACTCTTCTGAGTATTCTGGATTGCAGCAGTGCAGTGTTCTGAATGGTTTCAATCCTTCCTTTGATTTCCAAACATTCCAGACCCTTTTCTAATCCTTTTGGGACCGTTCCAAGTGCACTAACTACAATTGGTATCACTTTCACTTTCATGTTCCATAACTTTTTCAGTTCTTTGGCATGGTCCTGGTATTTGTCCATTTTTTCATTTTCCTTCAGCTTCACCCTGTGATCTGCTGGCACTGCAAAATCCACCAGTTGACAAGTTCTTTCTTTTGTGTTTATCAATACTAGGTCTGGTCTTCTTGCTGGGATAAGGTGATCCGTTTTTATCTCAAAGTCCCAGAGAATTTGATGCGTTTCATACTCAAGAACTGGTTTATGCATATACCATTTTGTTGTATGGTCAAAATTTAACTTTTTGCATAATTCCCAGTGGATCGCCTTTCACATTATTATTATTATTGGTTGCTTAAATGTAATTGTTTGAAATACTTGAAACCATGAAAGTGTAAGCAATGTATTAGTTTTGTTTGGTTTGGTTTGGTTTGGTTTGTTTTGTTTTACGGCATATCAACCTCAGTGGGTCATTTAATGCCGATAAAGTTTTGAAATAAATCAATTCTTAATGGATAATACATTTTTTTATAAATACATTTTTCTATTTAACCCATAGATGAGACCCTAACAGGTACTACCACTCCGGGTCAGAGTGGACCAGGGAGCAATGGTGATGAAGGGGTTCTCCACATTCCCCAAACCTCCAGAACTGGAATCTCACCATCAGATAGAGTTTAACGTCATTCCCAGGACATATAGACCCACAGCCACCGCCTTCTAGCACCCATATGATAAAAAGGGGTTGGGACTTGCCATAAGGGCAATAGGGTTGGGAAAATCATATAGGTGCTAGGGCTTGACGTGACCAGCCGATTGATCGGAGGGGGCCTCTCCGACCACCCGTCTAGCCCAAGATAGGGCCAAAGTGGAGTATTGCATGTCATGAACTGCTCATCCATAGATGATTATTTCCGTTATTCTCTTGAGACTATTAGGTGCTTGTCAAAAGACACTGACTTCAGCATTGAATAATCCAAAAATGGTTAGCATGCCGTTAAGTCTATCAAACCAAACAAAACTAACTTATCCTGATAACACGAATCTTTCATAATCCAACATTTTATCCTCTGCGAGATGATAAAAATTATCCCAGACATTCTTATTCCATCTTAAAAGCATCCAAAATTCTCAACGCGTTTCTTTTTATTATCTCTTAAGTGCAGCGTTTATTGTTTTGAATTGTTTCGACGTCTTTTTCGTGAATGGTACAATTCCTAAATGCTTTCTGCGTGTGCGAAAGTATTTATTTATTAATACGAAATAAATAGTTGTTTTGTGGTGGGGGGGGGGGGTAAATATAATTTATGGCGCAGATTCCTCTAAAGCTTGTGTCGTAATTGTCGTCTGTTTTAATGGAACATTTTCACGTGGACTGTCATCTAAGCCTCGAATAGAACATTTAATAATCCGGGTATTAGAAGAAAAAATATTTTCGTCTTACCAACTTCTTCGCTTCCGTGTCGCAGAACCGTGACACATTAGCAAGACTTTCAGGATTTTGAACTCCGCCAATCGGCTGAGTTTAGAGTACATTGTGTGCCTTACCCTGCAAAAGTTTAGGCCATCTCCAAATAAATGGCGCATTTCTAGTGACACTAAGATACACCTGGGTTTGTTTTTAATGTTTAGATCTGTTTCAATAGATCTTCATCAGGTCTTTTGTTAGTTTGAGGAAAGTTTGAGGAAAAATAGATTATTACTGTAGATAAGAAGTCTGCAAGCCTCTGTTTTTTATAGTCAATCTTGAAATGTGAGAGAGAAAAAATCTATTTAAAATTGTTGACGAACATTTTAAAAAAACATTTAAAAAAAAACATTAAAAAAAACGCCGAAACGACTCACTCGATTACGCTAGGTGAAATGTATGTGTGTGTGTGTGTGTGTGTGTGTGTGTGTGTGTGTGTGTGTGTGTGTGTGTGTGTGTGTGCAAGTATGAGTGGGTATTATATTAAATTATAATTAATAGAAAAAATATATATCCGATTCAATTGAAATAACGGCATCCCCCATTTTTTAAACTACGTTCATAAATGTGTGTGTGTCTCTCTCTCTCTCTCTCTCTCTCTCTCTCTCTCTCTCTCTCTCTCTCTCTCTCTTTCTCTCTCTCTCTCTGTCTCTCTCTCTCCATGTGTGTGTGTGTGTGAATTTTATTTAGCGTTTATTTAATTTTGATTAAATCTTTTACATTATTGTTTTGTTACAATTTTATTAGTAGGTAATGAAAATTTTAATTTTAATTTTTACAATATATTTTAACTTTTTTTTTTTTAACGTCATGTCAATCCTTAATGGGGTATTCTATACCGAATACGTTTTGTTTTATTCATTATTGATGGTTTTTGTTTTTGTTTTGTTTTGTTTTACGGCATATCAACCTCAGTGGGTCATTTAATGCCGATAAAATTTTGAAATAAATCAATTCTTAATGAATAATAGAATTTTTTTATAAATACATTTTTCTATTTAACCCATAGATGGGACCCTATCAGGTACTACCACTCCGGGTCAGAGTGAACCAGGGAGCAATGGTGATGAAGGGGTGCTCCACATTCCCCAAACCTCCAAAACTGGAACCTCACCATCATTATTGATGGGTATTCAATTACACTCGTTTACAAAGAAATTGAGGCAAGCACAAAAATAGCCGTTTTAACCTAATTTGGGGGTGCTGAATTCAGATTTGAAATCCGTTTTTACTCATCACCTCTAGTTTTTTAGATATGCATACTGTACATTTTGTACATAAAGGCGTATTGCATTCAGGTTTAATTTCTAATATTGTGTGACTTATGTCTTCTTTTTTAGTTATTATGCAGGAAACTGAGAGCATGGGAAGCATTTAAGTCAATCTTTAGTGGCTTCCTTGGTTACACACGCGTACCAAATTACCAAGCCTGTATTGAGAAGTTGCTAAAGACTTATGAGGATATGGGATGCCGAATGTTACTCAAAATTCATTTTCTCCATTCCCACCTCAACTTCTTCTCCTAAAACCTTGGAGCAGTGAGTGATGAGCACGAAGAAAGATTCCACCAAAACATTACGAAGATGGAGAGCAACTATCAAGGCAAGTGGAACCCCGGCATGATGGGAGACTTCTGCTGGATGCTCTTGCGTGACATCCCGGAGGCAAAATACAGCAGATCATCTAAGAAAACACACTTCTAACTGTCTGTGGTACTATGAATTGTGTACATTGTGTCATCCAAGTATCTTTATTCCGTCAATTTTCTTTATCTATCCTATTTTATCTGTAATAAGCTGCTGCAGCTCTGTATATACTAAAATGAGACTATTTAAAAAGTCAGAAAACTAGAGGTGATAGAGCAAACTGTTTATAAATTTGAATTCAGCACATCCAAATTAGTAAAAAACACCTATTCACATTCTTGCTTCAGACGAAAAATATTTGTTTGTAAACCAGTGTTAACTCAATTGTTTAAATACATTTTTAAACAACTTTTTTCTATTTAACCCATAGATCGAACCCTAACAAGTACTACTAAATTTAAATTATTATGTCAAACCCCAACCTTTTTTTATCATATATATGTATATATATTTACCAACCCCTCCGCACGAGCAGGATGCGACACAAGGTCAATTTCTTAAGCGGAGTTCAACAGGTTTGAATTCAGAGTTTTCCTTTTCTAGACCGGTTGCCTAACCAAGGTTAAAGAGCCCAGTCTGCCCTACTATTTACTC
>CM042177.1:7108572-7121072 GCA_023376005.1 Doryteuthis pealeii
TGTGTGTGTAAGTGTGTGTGTGTGTGTGTGTGTGTGTGTTTTGTAGTGTGTGGTGTGCTGCCTGTTGAATTTCAATTCATCGTTGATTTATTGTATGATGTACTCCGTACTGAGTTCTCTTTTGTTATTTATTTGTGGGTGTAATCAGATTTTCATGAAAATTTCGATGATTACTCACCTTTTAATGAAATTATGTCTGAAATAGGTTTTTCCTTAAATATATTAAGGGAAATATTTAGAAGATCTACACCTCCCACACACACACCATTTTATTTCATGAAATATAGAAAAATGGAAGATAAGAGTCAGTGTTGTATATTCTCTTTCCTTACTTCTATTCTTCTAGCCACTCTTCTAGCGTCTGGACTTCGTCTTGGGGACTTCGTGTCTGGTCTTCCATTGGGGATTTCTCTTTATCAGAAGCCCTGTGTCATTGGTAGTTTTTAGATAATAACACAAGACTTCGATTTAACTTAGATCATATTTTATTCTGAAATCACCACCAGACTACCTGCGCAGATTGAGTCGGTACCGTGCATAACACGACTTACCACTGTCGTGGCTTTGGCCGATCTAACTCTAATCCCTTTCTAATCTAAACCGGAAGAGGGTCTTCTCCACCGATTCTCACGGTATCCACCGGAAGGATCAGGATAAGGTCAAGCCTTGTCATCCAATCCTTCAAGGCCGTGGGCTGCAACTTATAACAGCCATTTTGGTTTCTACACTACTGTACACAAATATTAGGAATCTAATAATTATGTAACATCAAAGATTTTTATAAACTTCAGTACGTAGTTTTTGTAATAAAAAAACATAAATTCTGAAATAAACAGTGCTAAAAATGTCTTATTTTAATATATAACTCTATCCTAATAATGCCTCTTTAATTCTCAGAATACCAATATTCCTGTCCCTGGCTTCAATTGTTATTGTTAGACATCCCGAAACATAAAAAAATGAACAACATTTTGGTTACATGAAAAAGTGAACTCTAAAACCCCACCACGGGATGTAATGTAATATCTTACCCAGGACATTGACCCTTAGCCACCGCCTTCTAGCACATATATGATAAAAATTGTTTGAGCTTGCCAATAGAGCAATAGGGTTGGGACAATCATATAGGTGCTAGGGCTTAATGTGATCAGCTGATTAATCAGATGAGGCTTCTCTGACCGCCTGTCTAGTCTAAGTCAGGGCTAAAGTGGAGTATTGCAGGTCATAGACAGCTCAGCCACCAGGGTTTCATCCTTAAGCATAATAGGTCGCCACCCATAGTCAACAGGTTGCCCCATTGGTTGGTCTTACCCCTCTGCAGAGGTGCAGTCAACGTATTCTACAGCTCTAGCCGACAGGGAAGTTTTTCTGAATGCAAACATTGGAACATATTTTGAAAAAAAAATTATTTATTTTAGTTTAAAGATAGGATGAAGAGTTAGACGTATGTCTTATCGTTTCCTCTACAACATGTACACGCGTGCCTTTTTTATTCCAAGACCAAATGATACGAGAGAATAATAGTATGTGGCTTCCACCCCTTTTTACATGATATGTGTTCATTTTCCTTGGATCATTCATGTGTCTGTTTTATGATTTCCAACTTGAACTATGTTTCATTTTTGCATTTTGATTTAATTAAATGCTAGCTTGTGTGATCTGACTTGTCTTTTCCTTGCCGAATATTCAGTGTTGGGTTACCCTCGTTTAGATAATCTAATTTATTATGGAATGCGGGTTTTAGTTTCGAACTAACACACCGCTAATTCTTATAGTAAATATTTCTCTATGAACTCACTCAGAATTAGCTTCCTAATGTAATTCCTAAGTATTTATCCAACCCATTCACCACGGGGAGGACACAAGGCGGCAATTATGGGGCATCCTGCAAGGATTGAACTCACTTTTTAGTACTAATGGCTCTAGGAGACTAGCTTGCTAACCATTACACCACGATGACGCCTAGTGAATGTAATTTGTAAATCTTTTTTCCATTATTATGTCCATTATCTTTTATAATACATCCGCTGGCAAGAAATATTGAATTAGTACATTTAAAAGTATGTTCAATTAGTTTTTGTTTTAAATTTAGCAGTAAATAAACTAATGATAGATAAGACTTACGGCATTTTTTCATCTGAAAGCTATCATTATGGCTTCCTGAAATATGCCTTGAATAAACTAGATTAAATTATTCAAATTGATAGTTTATTTTTCTCAATCCACGCAAAGAATTTGTAGTTATATTTCTTTTCCTTTCTTTTGTTTTTTCTGTTTTTTTTTTTTTTTTTTTGTTTTTTTGTTTTTTTTTTTTGTTTTTTTTTGTTTTTTTTCTAGTTTTTTGTTTTGTTGTTTGTTTTTTGCCTGCGGTAGTACCAGTGACCATCTGTAACTATTTTGCGTCAATTTTTAAATTAATAAAACAATTATGAAATAAGAATCATGTTTTAGAAAAGAAAAATTGGATAGATATCTATAAAGAGAGTTTTTATCATATTGACGTTAAATTGCATAATAATTGAAAACATTTGTCACAAATTTTGAAATAATGTAGGACAGGAAAAACAAATAGAGGAAAATATTTCTTTATTACAATAATAAAAGTTTATCAAATTATTTCGTACATCAGAAACAGCCAATTTATAAGAGTTTCCAGTTTCACTTCCGTAGAGACTAAACAGAAAACAAAAAAGCTTTTGGGGTAGCTAATTTACCCATAAATGGAGGGAGAATAGTTGGATGCATACCTTTCCCAAGGGTATACCAATCAAGAGGAATCTTCAAAAGAAAAAGAAAATTTTCCAATTGGAATTGGCTAAAACATTTTTGGCATGTTCGAATATTAAAGCTTTATTTTCATAGATAGAATGGATAATTCTTACCACATCCATTACTGAAAAGGCATTTTTTAAAATTCATACAGCATACAATGTCTGATATTTGTCTGAACTCAACTCGTTTTAAAAGAGTTAAATTCATATAAACTTACTTGGGCTAGACGGGCGGTCGGAGAGACCCAACTCAGATCAATCGGCCGGTTACGTCAAAACCTAGCGTCTATATGATTGCCCCAACCCTTTTGATCATATATGCGCTAAAAGTCAGAGGTTGAGGGTGTTAGTGTCCTTGGTGAGATGTTAAACTATTTGATGGTGAAGTTCAAATTCTTGAACTCTGGGGTATGTGAAGTACTCCGTCATCACCATTACTCTCAGGTCCACTCAAACCCGGAGTGGTAGTACCTGTTAGGGTCCCACCTGTGGGTTGAACAGAAAAAAAAACTAGTTTGAAAAAAAATTAGTTTTAAAAGAAATTGAGTACCCATCAAAAATCAATAAAACAAAACGTCTTCAGTATAAAATAACCCAACAAGTGTTGACATGTCATAAAATCCAACCTACCAAAGGACAGACATACAGATAGTTAAACAAAGATTTTCAATACAATATATAAAAATGAATACAGGAAAAAACTAAGAGGGGAAAATATTTCTTTATTGCAATAATACAAGTTCATCAAATTATTTCGTACATCAGAAACAGCCAATTTATTAGAGTTTCAGGTTTCACTTCCGTAGAAACTAAACAGAAAACAAAAAACAAATTTATGAGGTAGCAAAAGGTGTTGTGATTTAAAGTTGAATTTAACTGGACACTCTTGTTGCATGTTCTTAGGTTTTCCGCCTTTCCCCCCATCTCATTTAGTGGTCGTGCTGAAAAGGAAGGAATTCAAAGAACAAAAAAGAAAGAGACAAAGGCAGAAGGTGGTTTTATGACTTAGGCTTCATTGACCGGTCATAGCTGCCTGTGGCAAGGGAATATCTCCCTGACCAGTAGGAGCGACTGGGATGACCGAGAGATTTTCTTGGGGGTAGGAGTGGGTCCTTTTTCTCGCACATCCGCGGAGGGTTCTTCCGGTGAAAGCTAATGGGAGTTTATTTACTCACTATCTATCAATGTATCTGTATATCCGTCTGTCTATTTGTCTATCGATCCATCTACCCACTTTGTTCCTATCTATCTAGTGTAGCTAGCTAGCTCAATCTATCTATCTAGCTAGCTACGGAATCTATCTAAAGATAATGTGCACACAGTTATATGGTTTCAAGATGTTTTTCTTTCTACGTCTGTCACTATCAAAGTTCATTTCTATCTATCTATCTATCTATCTTGGTAGATAGTTAGCTAGCCTAGTTTATTTGTATACCTGTTATAGGTGATATAACCTATCTACATAATGGAATGATCCTACTACTACTATAAGTAGCAAAGACAATTGTAGCTTGGAGAACAAGCGACGCGATTCAGTTCTAGACTGTATTGTCGGACGTAACTTCACTTTCCTTCTGTAAATTCTACTTTCTTTGTTCAATACAATTGTATCAACTTTCACCAATCGTTTGTCTTTATTTGTGACCCTTAACAACCCCACAACAACATCTATCTCGCTATCTCATTATCTCTCTATCGATCTATCTATCTATCTATTTCAATCTGCACATTTCTAGCTAGTCAGCAAGCTATCTCTATCTATCTAGCTAGCTAGCTAGATAGATAGATAGATAGATAGATAGCTATCGATCCATCTATCTATTTCAGTCTGTTCATTTCTAACTATCTAGTGTAGCGAGCTAGCTCAGTCTGTATATCTATCTATCTAGCTAGCTTGCTACCTTCAAGCTAGCTATCTCATACTATCTAAGTATTCTTACTTTTCTTGGTCCAGTAAACTTACCTGTTTTTTAACCCGAAAAAAAAATTATTTTCACTCTGAAATCACTTCCACACTCTATTCATTTCTATCTATGTCTCTTGTTAGATAGCTATCTACCTCGCTAGCTCAGTTTCTTTCTTATATCTATCTCGCTCTCTTGCTATCTATCTATCTATCTATCTATTATCTATTTGTGACAGAGAACACAAGTTGAGTGGCAGACATGAAAACTCGCCGTATTCTCGAAGGAAGCGGGCTAGGCTTTGCCTGGCGTGCAGGACTGACCTAGGATCGAACCCGCGTCCTTCAGAATGCAAAAAGGCGACACGCTGGCGCGGGCACCAAAATTGAAATGCCACTGTCCCGTATGTGAACGCCAGATGCCCGGATGATAACTGCGGGCATTTCGGCAACTAGGATTGAGTTGACAGTCCCGTACGTGAAGCAGAGACGCCCGGATGATAGAAGCAGACCTGTGTATAAATCTTCTAGCTAGCTATTTCAAACTAATTAAGTATTCTTACTTCTCATTGTCAAGTAAGCTTTTTTTAAACCCGAAAAATCTATTTATTTTCTCTCTGAAGTCATTTCCTATTTCTCTCCAAGCAATGATTTTCATGTCATCCGCTTAAACCTATCCAACTACGTATATATATATATATATATATATATATATATATGGGGGTGGGTCTGTCTGTCTGTCTGTCTGTGTAGCTAGCTAGCTCAATTGATCTATCTATCTATCTCAAAGTATCTAAGTATTCTTACTTCTTTTTGTCAAGTAAACCTAACTTTTTTTAACCCGAAAAAAAAAATTCATTTCCTCTCTGAAGTTACTTCCTATTTCTCTCTAAGTAATTATTTTCATATCAACTTCTTAGATCTATCCAACCCCGTAATCTCTCTCTCTCTCTCTCTCTCTCTCTCTCTCTCTTCTCTCTCTCTTTATATATATATATATATATATATATAAAATGTAAAGTCGACGGGCGGCCTAAAGTCGGTATCAGCCAGTAAGCGAGGGAGTCTATCTTCTTTTCAATAGCGCTAGACCAAGGAGATTGTTTTTTAGCATCTGAGGTGGAGCGCCACACCTACCATCAGCTCCTTACTTTACTGCACAGATCCTTGTGCTATTCATACGCTGAGTTGGCGAGGACCGGTATCGAACTAGGAACTTTGTGGTTTCTAGCCGAACGCATTACCGCTGTCTATCACTCTGTGTAGCTAGCTGGCTCAATTAATCTATCTATCTAGCTATCTATCTATCTTCTAGCTAGCTATTTCAAAACTAATTAAGTATTCTTACTTCTTTTTGTCAAGTAAACTTAACTTTTTTTAACCCCGAAAAAAAATATTCATTTTCTCTCGAAAGTCACTTCCTACTTTTAATAGAAATACATTGAGCAATGATTTTCATATCACCATCTTAAGTCTCTCCAGCCGCATACCCACTAACCTCCATGATCCAAGTCACGTAAAATAAATATCCCTATTATCATCATTAATTCCTTCATTAGTGTAATTAACACTTCAATTATAAGTATTTCTCATTAACTCATCGGAAACTGACGTCATTCTCTTTCCGACAAATGGTCCCTTGCCACTCAACACCACCTCCCCATCACCCCGCGTCCGACCAATTGGCTTTTGTCCCAACCAATGATGATTAGTCGTCGCTCGCATTAACAGTCGTAAGCCGGTGCCAAAGATTATGAACGTTACACTGCGAAGAATTAAGCCTCTTATAATCTTGCCAAACATCTCGCCCTTGTGGACTGAAGCACAAACGACCTCACTGTTCAGTTCCAGGGGGAGGGGGAGTGTTGCATCACCCCCAACCAAGTTGCCAAATTCCAATTCCACATGAACTTGTCCGCAACGGTTCTTTTACACCAATTTACAGGTAATCTAAAAGAATTAGTCTGCTATAATTGTGGGGATTAGAGAACGGTCACCGTATCCCCGAGAGGGGAGTAAGTCCCCATTGCCCAAACAGGGATGGTCAAGATAAGACAAAGAATGGCATCTGGTGGTAAAGTTACTATTCTGAAGAATTAGAGAGTGTGGAATAACCACTTATTGCAATTAATCCTAAGTCCACTGATCCAAAGTGGTGGTGCCTGTTAGGGTCCCATCTATGGGTCAAATAGATATGCTTACAAATTAATATATAGTTAATATATTAATTTAATTAAATGGCTCAAACTAATATATATATATATATATATATATGTATATATATATAACGAACCCGAAAATTTATGATAAAAAATAATAATAAAAAAATAAGTGAATCCAATACTCCATAACATCGAGTTCATTCATTTATTTTTAGATGCTTCGTAATAACGCCTAACTTAAAAAAAAACGTTCGATATAACCGTGCGCAAAAACTCTAAAAAAATAAGTAACAAATGCACATATCAAAATTAACGCTTAATAACATCATATTCACACATTCACTATACACTTAACATCTTTCATTTTGTCCCTCACAAAGACATTACTTAACAGTGTCCTGAAGATGGTATAATACTGAAATACTTAAGTATTGACACATAAAATTGTTTCCCCTAATCATCCTGTGTTTGTTATATTTTAAAGATATTTTCTTCTCAAAAGTAAGTAAGTAAATTTTACGGAGTAAACGGTATCAGACAGACAGCGAGCGAGACTAGTCCCCTTTATCAAGTGCTAGACCAGGGACATTGTTTTGCTGAGGTGGAGCACCACACTTACCACCAGTTCTTTACTTTACCGCACAGATCAAATAATCAAATGTATGCTACTCATACGCTGAGTTGAAAATCATTATCATTTGATATAACCGTATGCAAAAACTCTTAAAAAATAAGTAAGTAAATTTGACGAAGTGGTCTATTGTCGGTATCAGCAGGACAGTGAGGGAGTCTATCTTCTTTTCGCTAGCGTTAGACCAGTGAGATTGTTGTTGCTGAGATGGAGCTCCACACTTACCGCCAGTTCCTCACTTTACCGCACAGATCAGATTACCCAATCTGTGCTACTCATATAGCAGGTGAAACTTATTATCATTCAATATAACCGTATGCAAAAACTCTTAAAAAATAAGTAAGTAAATTTGACAGAGTGACCTATTGTTGACATCAGCCGAACAGCAATGGAGTCTGTCCCCTTTTAGCTAGCGCTAGACCAGGGAGATTGTTTTGCTGAAGTAAAGCGCCACACCTACCGTCAGCTCCCTACTTTACGTTACAGATTAGATAACCCAATCCTTGCTACTCATACGCTGAGTTGAAAATTATTATCATTCCATGTAAAAACTCTTTAAAATATAAACACTCTTTAAAAAATGTAAAAGACTCTTAAAAGATTTTAAAAGTCGTCGGGGCGGCCTAAAGTCGGTATCAGCCAATCAGCGTGGGAGTCTATGCCCTTTTCACTAGCGCTAGACCAAGAAGATTGTTTTGGTATCTGAGATGGAGCGCCACACCTACCATCAGCTCCTTACTTTACCGCACAGATCCCTGTGTTACTCATAGGCTGAGTTGGCGAGGACCGGAATCGAACTCGGAACCATGTGGTTTCTAGCCGAACGCTCTACCGACTGAGCTAACCCGGCCCTAAGTAAGTAAATTTTGTGGAGTGGCTTATGGTCGGTATCAGCCGGACAGCGAGTGAGTATATCCTCTTTTCGCTAGCGCTAGACTAGGGAGATTGTTTTTGCTGAGGTGGAGCGCCACACCTACCGTCAATTTCCTACTTTACCGCACAAATTAGATTACCCAATCTGTGCTACTCATATGCTGAGTTGACAAGGACCGGTACCAAACCCAGAACCTTGAGATTATAAGGCTGGTGCTCTAATAACTGGGCTAAACCAGCCCCTTAAAGATAACTGCATAGAATATTGTGTAATGATAATCCCCGTAGGAAATGGATACGGCATTTCACATAACGCTGATACTCTTGGGAATGGTAGAAAATCAACTATTCTCCCACCAGCTATGAGTAAATAGTAGGGTAGACTGGGCTCTTTAACCTTGGTATGGCAACCAGTCTAGGAGAATGAAAACTCTGAATTCAAACCTGTTAAACTTCACTTGAAATGCTACCTTGTATCACATTCCTGCTTGTGTGGGGTAATGGTAAATAAGTAAGTAAAGTCGGCCTAAAGTCGGTATCAGCCATGCAGCGAGGGAGTCTATCCCCTTTTCACTAGCGCTAGACCAAGGAGATTGTTTAGCATCTGAGGTGGAGCGCCACACCTACCATCAGTGCCTTACTTTACTGCACAGATCCTGTGCATCTCATACGCTGAGTTGGCGAGGACCGGTATCGAACTAGGAACCTTGTGGTTTCTAGCCGAACGCTCTACCGACTGAGCTAACCCGGACTGACTGAATGGTAAATAAATACACGAAAATATCAATGGGAATATGATTCAAAACTTTCCCCCAGCTATTGCTCAAATATTACAACTACTGTTCGGGATATGTAATTTCAGAGGGTTGTCAGAGATATGCTATATCTCGGTTAATAATAATATAAAAAATGTAATGAGTGGTATAAACAGGAATACTTGAAACTATACATCAGTGTGTAAATTATTTGTATTAGATATGAATACTTGAAACCATATAACTGCGTGGAAATTATTTGTATTAAAAAAGGAATACTTGAAACATAAAACTGTGTGCTAATTACTAGTATTAGATGGGAATACTTAAAACCAAACAGTTATATGACAATTATTTGTATCATATAGGAATACTTGAAACCACATAACTGTGTGTAAATTATTTGTATTAGATACCAATACTTGAAAAATATAACAGTGCAAATAATTTGTATTAGATAGGAATACTTCAAACCATACAGCTGTGTGAAAAATATTTGTATTAGACAGGAATACTTCGAACAATACAACTGTGTGAAAATTATTTGTGTTAGATAGGAATACTTTAAAAAAAAACTTCATACAATGACTGCTATTTACACAGTAGCATTGCAACCAACAAAGCTTCCTTCATCAGATGATAACTCTGGGTTCAGGCATGGTTTCGGGGCCGAAGCATCATTACCACTAATCCAGTGCGTCCCAGCAGTATCTCACGATACCACCAGACTTTGTCGGTTTGATGTCACAATGTAGAACTGCCATATCCACGTTGGTGCGGTTAGAGCTTTCTTCTGGATCTTTTTTATGTATTTCCTCTTGTCTGGTGGAGAAAGTCCAAGTTTAGACAAAAATGCCAAGGTTGAGTAGGTAATAAATCCCCGGCAGCCGACTTTGATGGGAAATACATTTGTTATCTGACGCATTGTTCACGTAGGTCTTCATATTTTTCCAACTTACGCTGATGGGCCCAATCAAGATTATATAATATGATTATATGAAATATAAAACTGTGTGCTAATTACTTGTATTAGATAGGAATACTTGAAACCATATATGTGCAAATTATTTTCATTAGATTGGAACACTTGAAGCCACACAACTGTATGTCAATTATTTGTATAAGATAGGAATACCTGAAACCATACAACTGTGTGCCAATTACTTATATTTCACAGGAATACTTCAAAGCATATATCTGTGTTCAAACTATTTGTATTAGATAGGAGCACTCGAGATATATAAATGTGATTAAATCACTTATATTAGATAGGAACACTTGAAATTATACAACTTTATGCTAATTATTTGTATTTGATAGAAATACTTGAAACATAACACTGTGTGCCAATTACTTGTATTTCAGAAGAATACTTGAAACAATATAACTATATGCAAATTATAAGTACTAGTTAGGAACACTTGAAATATAAACCTGTGTGCAAATCACTTATATTAGATAGAAATACTTGAAATTATACAACTTTATGCTAATTATTTGTATTTGATAGGAATACTTGAAACATAACACTGCGTGCCAATTACTTGTATTTCAGAAGAATACTTGAAACAATATAACTATGTGCAAATTATAAGTACTAGTTAGAAACATTTGAAATATATACCTGTGTGCCAATTATTTGTATTAGATAGTAATTCTTGAAATCATACAACTATATGTCACTTATTAGTATTATATAGGAATACTTGAAACCATACAACTGTGTGCAAATTATTTGTATTTGATAATAATACTTGAAGCATAAAACTCTGTGCTAACTAATTGTATTAGATAGGAAATACTTGAAACCGTACATGTATATGCCAATTATTTGTATTAGATAGGAATACTTGAAAACATATAATTCTGTTTAAATCACTTGTATTAGATAGGAACACTTGAAACATAACACTGTGTGCCAATTACTTGTATTTAAGAAAAATACTTGAAACAATATAACTATGTGCAAATTATAAGTACTAGTTAGGAACACTTGAAATATAAACCTGTGTGCAAATTATTTGTATTAGATAGGAATACTTGGAATCATACAACTATATGTCACTTATTAATATTAGATAGGAATACTTGAAACCATACAACTGTGTGCAAATTATTTGTATTTGATAATAATACTTGAAGCATAAAACTGTGTGCTAACTAATTGTATTAGATAGGAATACTTGAAACCGTAAGAGTATATGCCAATTATTTGTATTAGATAGGAATACTTGAAAACATATAACTCTGTTTAAATCACTTGTATTAGATAGGAACACTTGAAACATAACACTGTGTGCCAATTACTTGTATTGCAAAAGAATACTTGAAACCATATAACTTTGTGCAAACTATAAGTACTAGTTAGGAATACTTGAAATATATAACTGTGTTGCAATTATCTGTATTAGATTGGAATATTTAAAAGCTTTTAACTGCGTGGAAATTATTTGTATTAGATAGAAATACATGAAACTATATAACTGTGAGGAAATTATTTGCATAACATAGGAATACAAACTATATAACTGAAATTAGATAGGAATACATGAAACTATATAACTGTGTGGAAATTATTTGTATTAGATAGGAATACATGAAACTATATAACTGTGTGGAAATTATTTGTATTACATAGGAATACATGAAACTATATAACTGTGTGGAAATTATTTGTATTACATAGGAATACGTGAAACTATATAACTGTGTGGAACTGATTTGCATTACATAGGAATACGTGAAACTATACAACTGTGTGGAAATTATTTGTATTAGATAGGAATACTTGGAACTATATAACTGTGTAGAAATTATTTGTATTACATAAGAATACATGAAACTATATAACTGTGCGGAAATTATTTGCATTACATAGGAATACGTGAAACTATATAACTGTGTGGAAATTATTTGTAGTAGATAGAAATACATGAAACTATATAACTGTGTGGAATTATTTGTAGTATATAGAAATACATGAAACTATATAACTGTGTGGAAATTATTTGCATTACATAGGAATACGTGAAACTATATAACTGTGTGGAAATTATTTGCATTACATAGGAATACGTGAAACTAAATAACTGTGTGGAAATTATTTGCATAACATAGGAATACGTGAAACTATATAACTGTGTGGAAATTATTTGTATTAGATACGAATAGATGAAACTATATAACTGTGTGGAAATTATTTGTATTAGACAGAAATACATGAAACTATATAACTGTGTGGAAATTATTTGCACTACATAGGAATACATGAAACTATATAACTGTTTGGAAATTATTTGCACTACATAGAAATACGTGAAACTATATAACTGTGTGGAAATTATTTGCATAAAATAGGAATACATGAAACTATATAACTGTGCGGAAATTATTTGCATTACATAG
>CM042177.1:7126072-7133572 GCA_023376005.1 Doryteuthis pealeii
ATACAATGAGTTGGTAAGGGCCAGTATCGAACCCCGAACCTTGTGGTTCCTAGTCGGAGGCTCTACCAACTGGGCTAAACCGGTGGAAAAGGGAGAATACTTGGATTCATATATTCCTCAAATGTATTAGTGCTATGTGAAAGGTAAACAGTCTCATCCAGGATTTGAACTCGTTTCGCCGTGTCCATTTCCGATGAGGATATCCATTACAGCACGCGCCAAATAGATATGTTAAAACATCATTGATAGGGCCTGTTTAGCTCAGTTGGTACAGTGTTCGGTTGGGAATCTCAAGTTTCCTGTTTCGATACTGGCCCTCGCTAATTCAGCGTATGAGTAGAACAGGGGTCTGTGGGTAAAGTAAGGAAACGGTGGGAGGTGTAGCGCCCCACCTCAGATGCTAAAATAATCTCCTTGGTCTACCGCTAGTGAAAAGGGGATAGTCTCCCTCGCTGTCTGTCTGGTACCGACTTTAAGCCATCTCGACGAATTTTGAGATAGGAATAATTCATACCATATAACTGTAAATTATTTTTTTTATTAAAATAGTTACTTGAAGATAAAATTGTTTATTAAAGATTGTCACAAGATACTTGAAACAATTTAATTGTGTGAAGACAAATGACTAATTTGGTATTTACAATATTATCTGTAATTAACAAGTTAATATTCATTAATAAACTAATATAGGTAGATAGAAAATGATTATATTGGTTAGAGTCGTAGGAAATGGACTCGTCAACCCGAGTTCAATTCCTAAACGAAACTGTTGGCATTTCACATGGCGTTAATACTCTTGGGAAAAGTATGAATCCAATTCTCCCTCCAGCTATGAATAATAACAGGGCAGACTGGGCTCTTTAACCATGGCTAGGTAATCAGTCCAGGAGAAGAAAAACTCTGAATTCAAACCTGTTAAATTGGTTATAGTCGTGGGAAATGGACTCGTCAGCCCGAGTTCAATTCCTAGACGAAGCTGTTGGCATTTCACATGGCGTTGATACTCTTGGGAAAAGTGTGATTCCAATTCTCCCTCCAGCTATGGATAAATAACAGGGCAGACTGGTCTCTTTAACCATGGCTAGGTAATCAGTCCAGGAGAAGGAAAACTCTGAATTCAAACCTGTTAAACTCTGCTTTAGAAATTGAACTTTTGTCGCATCCTGCTCATGCGGAGGGGTTGGTATATATATATATATATATATATATATATATATATATATATATATATATATATGGCATAGAGGAATATTAGTTGAGATGAAGGGTGTGGTGTAATAGTTACTGTCGTAGGATATGGACAAGTGACACGAGTTCAAATTTTTGGACGAGGCTGTTTGCATTTCACATAGTGCTAATACTTTTGGGAAATATACGAATCCAACTACTCTCTCTCCACCTATTGGTGAATAGTAGAGCATACTGGGCTACTTACCTCGGTATGGTAAACAGTCTAGGAGAGGAAAAAAACTCTGAATTCAAACCAAAGGGATTCTCTTCTAAATCAAAACTACTTTGAGAGATCCCCCTCCTTCTCCTCTTTCCTCTTTTTCTCCTAATATAAATTTCTTTAAAGTGAACGAAAGGAAAAGAAATATATATGAAAGGGGATATCAACTCGATGCCGTTTTTTAATAGGTAAAAAGTAGATGCTAATAGGTAGTACCGATCCGGGTCAGAGTAAATAACGAAAGAATACTGCTTATTCCCCAGAGCTCCAGAAGTAGAACATCAACTCCGGATGTAGTTTAGTGCTAAACTCATGGCATCCATTTTGGAGAGCCTTTATGAAAGGATGCTGTGGGCGTATTCGAGGGGCTGCCCTGTCGCTGGGGCGTTAGAATGCACCGACTGCACCTCTGCAGAAGGATATAACTCCCCCAATGAGGCCACCTGTTGGCCGTGGGTAGCAACCCGCGATGCTTTAGGATAGAACCCAGGTGGTTGAGTGGTCCATGACTTGCAATATTCCACTTTAGGCTTTTCTTGGGCTAGACGGTCAGTCGGAGAGACCCCCTCCGATCAATCGGCTGGCCTCGTCAAGCCCTAGCACCTATATGATTGCCCCAATGGCAAACCCCAATCCTTCTTATCATATGGGTGCTAGAAGGCGGTGGCTGAGGGTATACATGTCCTGGGAATAAACTCTATTTGATGGTGAGGTTCCAGTTCCGGAGGTTTGGGGAATGTGGGGCACCCCTTCATCAACATTGCTCCTTGGTCTACTCTGACCCGTAGTGGTAGTACCTGTTAGGGTCCCATCTATGGTTTAAATAGAAAAACATGAGTTTATAAACAAAATTGTATTATGCATTAAGAATGAATTCATTTCACAACTTTGTCAGCATTAAATGACCCACCGAGATAGTATTCGAGGGCCCTGGAAACAGTTCGGCGGGAGGGACCTTATAATCTAACAAGAGTTGACATATTTTAAAGCCAAGCTACTGTGACACAGTAACTAATGACGTGGAACCATGATGGTGATTTGAGTCATTAGTTAGGGAAAGGTTTGAGTATAGTTGACGGAAAAGTTTGAAGGATGATGTCAGAGAGGATGCATGGCATTGTTTTTTATTGGAAGGGGAATGATGACGTGGCGAAGGGGAGAAAGGAAGCGTGAGATGTGAGAAAATAGGGGGATTCAGCCTGGCCGGCCAAGGGTTAAGACAGGCTGAAGCCTGGTCTCCCCAGTGCGGTGATCATGGGCATAAAGATAAAATAAAAACTACTTGATCAAGTAACAAAAAGATGTCTTTGTAATTCATTTAATTTAAAGAAATTTTTAGAAACTTTTTGGAGGTCCTTACTGTCGTAAAACAAAACAAATATCTGTAGTGGAGTAAAAATGAGGCTTTTTAAGTAATTAATTAATTAAAAATATTAAATGTTTTTATATTAAATATTTTATATTTTTGCTTGAAGGCAATTACAATGCGAATATCGCATAAATTCGATAATTATAGAAGACAACAATGACAAGTGAATTTCGCAAAGAATTACTCGGTGTGTAGAACATCGTACAGACTGTTTCGGACTGTTGTATATCGTATCATATATATATCGTATAAAAATAAACAACCATAAAAAAAAATCTTATTAAATGTTTTATTTTATGTATTTAACTTTCCCACCCCGTCAAGCATTATCTTTCAAAAATATTTTTTACACCGCCTAGCGGGCTTTTTTTTTCGGCTAGTCTTTTTAATATTATTTTAATGCCTGTCTTCTTTTCTCTTCTTCTATTTCATTCTTCAAATATCACTGTCTTCTTTCTACAGATAAATTTTCTCTCTTTCTTCATTCGTTCATTTTCATCTCATCTTTTTATCCCACAGTACCCAATACAACCCGGACTCGTTACAGATTTCTTTTACCTTGTTTGATTCCAATGAGCATTCAACCACCCCTCCACTTCTCTAATATTACGTCACTGCTTACGTCATAGTCATTTCGGGGATTAAGTAAGTTTATAAATGAGTATTTAATTCATAGTCAGTATCATCACTACATAAAAGTATTAAACTTTTATGAAAGAGGGGGGAAACTTACAACAACCGTTCTTCCTGGTAGTAAGATCAAACTCGAGTAATAAAATGGTTGTAATATAAATTAAGAGAGCGCTATTGTCATTGGCTGGAGGTCAGGTGACCAGTACTATAAAATCTATGGTCATCAGGAGGCGAGGTCAGTTGCTGAGGAGGAAGGGTCGAGGTTTGATCAACCTCGATTGGTCCCTTGGGTGAGGAAATCCGTTGTTGAAAGACCAGAAATTTCCAATGATCCCAAGGATATAACAACGCTGATGACTTCCCCCTCAATCATCTTATATATGTATTTTTACAAGATAGTCAGTATCATCACTACATAAAAGTATTAAAATTTTATGAACAATCAATTAATTGTCAAATTATCACGAAAATTTCGATACTTATTCACCTTTAGATGAATTTATATTTAGAATAGTGTTTTCCTAAAATATATAAGAGGAATTATTTTTTCTAGGTCGACCCTTCCCACTATTTAATTTTATAATATCCGAAAAAATATATTTTATTCCTACGATTTCTATATTTTTCTCTAAAAATAAGAGTCTGGATAATTAAATCAGAAATTTTTAGAAACTTTTTTGAGGTCCTTACTGTAATAAAACAAAACAAATATCTGGAGGGAAGTGAATAGGATGCTTTTTAAGTACGTAATTCATTAAAAAATATTAAACATTTTGTTTTATTTATTTATTTAACTTTCGCACCCCGTCAAGCATTATCTTTCAAAAATATATTTTTACACCGCCCAGCGGGCTTTTTTTTCGGCTAGTCTTTTTAATATTATTTTAATGTCTGTCTTCTTTTCTCTTCTTCAATTTCATTCTCTGTCTTCTTTCTACAGTTAAATTTTCTCTCTTTCTTCATTCGTTCACTTTCATCTTCTTCAATCCACCCTTTTTATCCCACAGTACCCAATACAACCCGGACCCGTTACAGATTTGATTTCTTTTACCCTGTTTGATTCCAATGAGCATTCAACCATCCCTTCACTTCTCTAATATTACGTCACTGCTTACGTCATAGTCATTTCGGGAATTAAGTAAGTTTATCAATGAGTATTTAATTTATAGTCAGTATCATCATTACATAAAAGTATTAAAATTTTATGAAAAATCAATTAATTGTCAAATTATCACGAAAATTTCGATACTTATTCACCTTTAGATGAATTTATATTTAAAATAGTGTTTTCATAAATTATATAAGAGGAATTATTTTTTTATAGGTCGACCCTTCCCACTATTTAATTTTATAATATCCGAAAAAATATATTTTATTCCTACGATTTCTATATTTTTCTCTAAAAATAAGAGTCTGGAGAATTAAATCAGAAATTTTTAGAAACTTTTTGGAGGTCCTTACTGTAATAAAACAAAACAAATATCTGGAGGGAAGTGAATAGAATGCTTTTTAAGTACGTAATTCATTAAAAAATATTAAACGTTTTATTTTATTTATTTATTTAACTTTCGCTCCCCGTCAAGCATTATCTTTCAAAAATATATTTTTACACCGCCCAGCGGGCTTTTTTTTTCGGCTAGTCTTTTTAATATTATTTTAATGTCTGTCTTCTTTTCTCTTCTTCAATTTCATTCTCTGTCTTCTTTCTACAGTTAGATTTTCTCTCTTTCTTCATTCGTTCACTTTCATCTCCTTCAATCCATTCTTTTTATTCCACAGCACCCAACCCAACCCGAACTCGTTACAGATTTGATTTCTTTGATTCCAATGAGCATTCAACCATCCTCTCCACTTCTCTAATATGGAAATTAGTCACGTGTCATTAGACAATTAGGAACGCTTGTGGCATGTGCAGAATGTTACGACCACAAATTTGAAACCGTACCAATGTCTCGCGGGGGGACAACCGGTTCCTGGGAACGTGGAACTCTGCTCGAAGACGTCGAGGCGTTAATGGCACACATAACGGTGGCTGAAGGAACTCGGCTAATGTGGAAAGTTTGCAAAGGCTTCGCTCTGATCTAATGATGATATAATTCGATGAAAAACGTGTCAATGAGTTACTGGTGTCCGTGATGTCAATCAATGTGTCAACTCCTAGAGGAGGAGTAGAGGTCAATCTTAAAAATGGTTAGTTGGTTGGTTGGTTGGTTGGTTTGTTGTTTGGTATTAACATTATGTCAATTCTTGGAGTATTCGAGGCTGAAGACGTTTTGTTTTATTTATTCTTGTTGGCTATTCATTTTTTTTAACTCAATTATATATCACCACGTCGTGATGGCAATATATTTCGTAAAATGCACACTATTCATATATATATATATATATATATATATATATATATATATATATATATATATGGGAATAAATATGGAAAATAAATCCGACAATATTAAGAAAATTGAAAAAAACAAGTGTTCCGAAAATAGGATGAATTTATCTATCGATGTTTAAACATTTCGGTTTCTTTAAACTTTCATCAGGATGTATCTTGGGGTGAAGAAAATGATGGATGTTTTATAGATGACAGGAGATGAAAATCTTTATAAAATATTTTTTGTTGTGTAACTGTATTTGTTCAGCGTTATATTTTTGAAAGACCAGTCGCGATCCGAACACGCAAAGATGTCATGATGCGTGACGTAACTCGAAGAAATGCATTCAACAAAAGACAAGAAAAAATATTAATGGACTGATTTTATGAGAACAAAGGGAACAAAGTGGGAATGATAACTAAATAATTAAATGAAGCCTGATATTTTGTAGTTATTTAAAACTATTTTAGCTAGAAACGGTGATATATTAAAAAGCGAAATTGCACCGGTTTCAAAAATCTGTCGTAGTCTTTTGTTGTGAATATGGGCTAATATTGTGGCATCATTGAAACTTAAGTTATGATCAGTTTCAGACATATGTCGGAGGAGGGTGTTCTGAAAATTGCCTAATTTAATATCACGTTTGTGCTCATATAAACGCTTCTTGAGATATATATATATATATAACTTTACAAAGGTAAGACATTATTTTATCTTCTCCAATATTTTATATAATAATTATATTAATTCAATGCTTCAATAGAGACTCCCATAGAGTGTGAAAGGTTTTTTTTTCTATTAATGACTTCTCTCAAAAGTTATTATTATAAAATAATATTTTAATTACATAAATCTAATATATTAATTAATTAATATATATAATAGTATCGGTCTAACAGCAAAAATAAACAAATTGTGGACGGTTAACGACCGTTACAAATTTTCATATGGATCGCAAAATCCTTGGACAAAAATAGCTGTTAACTATGTACTTAAAGTTGAAACAGCTGTACGGTGTTCCATGTCGCGCGCGTTATTTGCCGAGTTTACTTGTCATGATTATTTTCAATAATTTGAGTTTACTTGTCATGATTATTTTCAATTATTATCGAATTTTATACGATATACGCATTGTAATTGCCCTAAAAAATATAAACAATAATATACTTTACTTAACAATGCTCCAAAAAACAAATTTTCAAATTCTAAATCTTACGCCTGAGCAAAGGCTGATTTTGCTCCCCCCCCCCAACGCTCACTGTACTTTGTATAGTAGTGGCGTTTATCATTGACAAAGTTAATTCGGCTTGTTTCGTGTGCCACGGGCTGGTGGGCGCAGAGGTAGAGTCTCTGATCCTGCTTGTTGGTTTCCTGGTTTCGATTTCTGTCGCTGATGAGACTTAATAAAGTTGAAACAGCTGTACGGTATTCCATGTGGCGCGCGTTATTTGCCGAGTTTACTTGCCATATATATATATATATATATATATATATATATATGAAAATACGATGAGGAAATTAAACCGACAGTATGAGAAGAAAATATTTAAAAAATATAACAAACACAGGGTGTTATGATCAGGAAACAATTTTTAGTGTCAATACTTAAGCATTTCGGTATACTGTACCATTTTCAGGACACTGTGTGGTAATGTTTATGTGAGGGAACAAAA
>CM042177.1:7138572-7141072 GCA_023376005.1 Doryteuthis pealeii
TTAAATCACTATGTAAAAAATAGACCTTGCATTGATCCAGATACTCTGAAAAGAAATGTTAATGTCTAATATATGAAATATTAAATAAAAAAAATAAAAATCCATGCATTTTATTTTTTAATTATCGTCACGAATATAAATCAAATCTCGATTATTTTTGCTCAAAAACCAAGTCCTGGTGATATTTAATGTGTATATATATCTACTTTGTCGTTAATTGTTTTATTTTCGAAGTTTCCTCCGGACATACACATATACACAACGGCCCTTTATATATGTATAGATAACAAAAATAGTGCTATTTACTTATCTATGGACGATTGTATAATATTTAATAATGTCTGTTTTGATTGTATATTGTTCCACTAGAAATAATAAAATTCTCATCGTGTTGCTCAACAACCATTTATGTTAGTCAATGTTTTGAGATTTATTTGATGTCTCTTAGTGATTTCCAATATCCACCTATTACCGAGGTCTCTTCAATGTATACTTAGACAGACAAAGAAAGTGAAAAAACTGTCTTCATCATTGAAGCGTTCGGGAGTAGAAATGCTAATATTTAAAAACTCAATATTGTTATTGAAGTTAATATTATTAATTATTATTAAATGTAATAATAAATTTCGATACTCTGAAGAAGGCCGTTTGCGCTGAAAATATTAAGTATTTAACACCAAAGAATTTAATAAATGTTTTCTCAAAATATATTTTGCATTACTCCGCTTTCAAATAATTATTATTACGTTTAAGATTAATGCTTTTAATGCTATAAGAACAAACAAAAATATTATTAAATAGTTTAATGAAATTAATATTATTAAAGATCTTATTGAATTCAATATTACCGATGTCATTACTGAATTTAATTCTACGAAAGACCTTATTTAATTTAATAAGATTAAAGATGTTGGGATATTTGTGGATATAGGGTGTGCTATAATTTCCCGCCTAAATGTATAGACTAGCCGAGGTTACGTGGTTTACTCCTCCGGCCAATCAACAGCCATAATGCGTGGCTGATTCACTACTTAAACACTGGTACTTGGCACAGTTCACTTGCAATCATTGAGGAGGTACTTACAAACATTGACGAAGGAACGAAGGGATTACAAAGGATCCAATTCCACTGGACAAGCGCTCTTGTTTAAAGCCTACAGGATGGCCCATAGGATTGTAGCAAAATACCTAATTGAAATTTATATTACTAAAGATCATATTGAATTTGATATTATTAAAGATCTTACTAAGAGACCAGTTTTTGTACTTTATTTGGGAGAAATTTATTAGGGCGGTTTAAAGATGGCAAAATTATATATATATATGTTGGGGTGTGTGTGAGTGTGTGTGTGTGTGTGTGTATGTGTGTGTGTGTGTGTGTGTGTTGTGTGTATTCAATATATGTGAAATAATAATAGAAAAAAAATTTGTCATAGATGCTGTGCCATATCGGGATATTGATCTTGATGTGAAATCATCAATAACTTAAAATTGGTTAACTTTAAGATTTTTGAAAGCCTTTTTGGATTACTCGGGCAAAAATACTCTCATAAACCATAATTTAGGTATAGGGAAGCACTAGAACTCATTTTAAACACAAAAATAAATTACAAAAAGTCGCCATTTTTCGTGAACCCCACCAAATTTGGAGAGCTGAAAATCGACACAACTCCGCCAATTTTTTTAATTGGAAGCTCAAATTTTGTGAATCGTCTAACTTTAACATAGTCCACACCTGTACAAAATTTCAGAAAAATTGAAGGGAGTGGGTGACATGGCCTGGATGATTTGACATGAAATTACCCATATGTTGAAATAAACCAATATTTAAGAAATGCTGTTGACTTACCAATTGTGGTCGAATTAATAGTGTAGGTGATACCTTTATACTAACTGTTGTTAGCAGATTAAAACAGTAACATAGCTATTTCTTTATCTGTACGATGGGATATTTCAAAGTTTATTATCTATTCACTGCAGAACGCATTCTATTCAAGTGAAGTCCTATTACACTGGTTTACAAACAAATTTTTTTTTGTCTGAAGCAAGAATGTGAATAGGTGTTTTTACTAATTTGGGGTGCTGAATTCAAATTTATAAACAGTTTTGCTCTATCACCTCTAGTTTTCTGTCTTTTAAATAGTCTCAATTTAGTATATACAGAGTATATACGTGCTTATTTCAACAGTTGCAGCAGCTTATTTCAGATAAAACAGGATAGATAAAGAACATTGACGGAATAAATATACTTGATGACACAATGTACACAATCCATAGACAGTTAGAATTAAAAAAGAAGACATAAGTCACACAATATTAGAAATTTACCCTGAATGCATATACGCCTTTATGTACAGTATGTGTACAAAATGTACAGTATGCATATCTAAAAAACTAGAGGTGATGAGTAAAATCTGAATTCAGCACCCCCAAATTAGGTTAAAACAGGTATTTTTGTGCTTGCTTCAATTTCTTTGTAAACCAGTGTTATTATTGCCAT
>CM042177.1:7146072-7153572 GCA_023376005.1 Doryteuthis pealeii
TAAAATTTTCCAGATAACTTTATGGGTGTCATTCTCCAGGACAGATTCAGGTTTGTGCATATACCATTTAGTTTTATGGTGAAAGTTTAATTTTATTTCTCTTTCGTACCACTGCTTTTCGATGTTCCTCTGGTCTTACTTTTTGTGGACGGTATGTCATGCCTTTGTATATTTTATCATAAATGTATGGGATGGAGTGTATACAATTCTTGGTCATGTTGTAGGGGCTTGACTCGGGGGAACGATTTACAAAGAATTGCGTCAATCCTGAATGTTATTTCATTTAGGCTATAGAATCGCGTTCAGTACACACACACACACACACACACACACATATATATATATATATATATATGTGTGTGTGTGTGTGTGTGTGTGTGTATTTGGGCAGCATTCTTTCATTTATACATGTAGAATTAAACAAAAGGCACATCTCCTGTTTAACAATTTTTATTTTTGATCTTTTCTAATTTTCTGGCCAACTTTTTAATGTTTGGGTGAAATTGGTGGATAAGTCCACCAAAGTTCAAGTCCCGCGTAAAAAAAAAGCAAAAAAACAAAAAACCAAAAAACTGGAATACATCACCCCTGATGATGGCACTTCGAAGTGCCGAAAGTACTCGGGAACTGAACTTTGGTGGACTTATCCACCAATTCCACCCACACATTTAAAAGTTGGCCAGAAAATTAGAAAAGATTAAAAGTAAAATTATTTAAACAGGAGATGTGCCTTTTGTTTAATTCTACATGTATATATATATATATATATATATATATATATATATATATTTTGTGTGTGTGTGTGTGTGTAAATGTAAGGTATGACTGGTTGTAAGGGATGATTCTATTTGGGATCATCAAAATCTCACTGTATAAACATACAGTATGTTCTTGTAGGTGCAAACGTATATACTCATACAAGGACTTTTATAAATCCCTAAAGAGAGCTCAATGTATAATAATCAATAAATTAGATTATATACAGAGCAATATTTAACTTTCAAAGAAAGACAAACTTATCAAATCGTCATTCTGTTATAATTTTTATTTCAACCAAAAACTAAAAAAAAAAAAAGACAGAGAAACACACAATCGCCATTATAATAAGATATCATATTGATTTCATAATTTTGTAATTAGTAAGATTATCCATGTTTTAAAACCTAATGTAACCTCTGGGCATAGAATAACCCTGGATGGGTTGACTTCGCAGGGGATAAAGTCATCGTATTCTGAGCCTCGTCGACAAGACAAACCGACTTTGTGGATGACAAGGAAAATCTCTTCCTATTTGTATAATTAAATCGACAACTTCAAAAGTCGAAGGTACAAGGTTGATTCAGTTGTCAAGCAGAATAGAGGATGACCGGAGGGGTAACGCATATACGAGGAGGGGGGCGCAGGGCTGGGTGGGTGTTATCTTCGAAAATAAGGGGACAAAAGTTGAGAGTAAAGTTACAGGGATCTCCGCTATCTTGAAACATCGTGACGATTCTGATTGCTTGATTTGCTTAACCCCGATTCATTGATTTGGTGGTTGTGGGGGAGCCGTGGAGGGAAGGGCTTGGTGGGAAGCCGTGTTAAGGCGTGCCAATATATTCAGACAGATGAACTGATTCTCTCTTGGCAAGGTTCCGATTGGATAAGTGCATTTGATAATCATGTCGTTTGTTTCTACGCAACGAAACTGTCATCATACTCATAATTCACTTTATTGTATTGGGGGTCTTAATGTGATTAGAGAATGAAATGGAAGGGCATGTCATTCGCTGGGTAGAGGCCTCATCGGTAGCGCTGGCAGCACTATGAAAGGTGCAGCAGAACAACTATTGGTGTGTGTTGAATATATATATATATATATATATATATATATATATATATATATATATATAAATATATATATATATTCAACACACACCAATACTATATATATATATATATATATATATTATATATATATATATATATATATATATGTTTTTAAAAGCAAATATTATAAAATATTCCGACTGCAGTTTTTTGCCGTAACAATTCTTCAGGGAATTCGTATATTGAGCTCTTTTTATTGAGCACTTTTTAAATCGAGTTTTATTAATCCAGAAGTAAATTTGTTTGCTTCGTGGATTATCAAAGATCCGTGACATATCTTTTCTGAGTTATAAGTCGACATGTACATACCAAACTTTCTTTTATATATCTATATCTATATATATATCTATCTATATATATATATATATATATATATATATATATATATATATATATATATAAGAATGTTTCTGTTACGTACGTGTAGACTTATAACTCCGAAAAGAGATGTCATTCTAATTTGAAATCTCGTAGTTTAATGCGTTCTAACTAAGAAACACACAAAATTGATTTTTTGATTTTTACTAATTAAGAGATATAATCTAATAATTAAACAAAAATCAACCAATATATATATATATATATATATATATATATATATATATATATATGCTAACAAAACTACCCGGTCCATGACCGGACTAATTTGTTTTAGGAACAGCAGTGAGAAAGGGAGAAAACAGGAGTAAGAGAGAATAAGAAGAAAATATTTTATTAAATTATAATAAAATAAAACCCTAGAATTCGTATATTTCAATGTTTGTTTTTTAGGAAATGTTTTTTTGTTTACATCTAAAATATTATTTTTAAAAATCTAAAAACTTTCTATGCATACTGTCGGATCCACTCCCATTTTACTTTCATATATATATATATTATATATATATATATATATATATATATATATATATATATATATATATATGTGTGTGTGTGTGTGTGTGTGTGTGTGTGTGTGTTTTATAATTTGCTTGAAGCATTGTGTTTACATTGGTTTGGTGGTTGGATTTGAAGGCTATCACAATGCAAGTGTAAAGAAAAAGAAGGTAACAATGGTGTTGTTTGTGATTTATTCTTAATATTTCGAGATAAAAATCTGTGATTTATTCTTAATATTTCGAGATAAAAATCTCTTCTACAGAAGATCTCCGGAACTGAAGTTGTTGCCTCGTTATGGCATTTGTCAGGAAAACAAAATTGTTTTTGAAAATGATACAAATGGTATTTCTTTAGCTGTGTTATCGTGTTGCATGTTTACGTGAATGCGCATTTTTGTTTGTACGTGTGCGTATGTTGTTAATGTAATAAAATATCATATTAAATTAGACTAATAAAACTAAATAAGAATGTATATAAACAGATTTGAAAGGAGTTTGGAGTATAATCGAAAAATAGAACAACTGAAACTTAATCTTTCTTTTGAGAATCCCGTTCTGCATTCCTGCAACAACAAAAACAAAACAACAAAAACACAAACAAACACAAAAAATCAAAACAAAAACAGAAGTATAAAGCAAAATTCACTCTCGGACTAATACCTTTTGGAAAGGTATGAACTCCCTTATCTACCCACTGATTAGGTAAATAGTATCCTTACTTTTCTACAAGGATGACTTTGGCATTAAATAATACACAAAGGTTGATATGCCATTAAACAAAGAAACCAAACAAAAATATTCACTTTTCAAGTGGAGTTTTTTAAAGAAGCATTTAGAAAATGAAAAGAAATAGTTAATATCTAATCTAATCTATGGGTTAAATAGAAAAAAACATGAGTTGATAAACAAAATCGTATTATCAATTAAGAATGAATTTATTTCACAACTTTATCGGCATTAAATAACGCAGAGGTTGATATGCCGTAAAACAAAAACCAAACTAATCTGTAATGAGGAATAAAAAGAGAGAATGAGATTTAGAGAGAGAGAGAGAGAGAGAGAGAGAGAGAGAGAGAGAGAGAGAGAGAGAGAGAGAGAGAATAAGAGAAAGAAGAGAGAGAGAAGAAAGAGAGAGGGAGAGTGTAAAATACTTATTGTCCAGGTATAATCCTTTTTGATAAGCAACAAACAAAAACTAAACAAGACAACACCAATAAACCAACAGTGGAAGATGAAAGTGAAGATGTTAGAAACTATAGACAATATCCTTGGAAAGGTCCTCAATGATTTGGAAAAGAGACTGGAAAAATGGAAATCAGAGGAAGAATCAAAACCAAAACAATAGCATTATTAGATCGGCTAGAACCCTCACGAGAGTTCTGTTGACCTGAGGTGACTTGCTATCACTCAGGATTCAGTGAAAAATTCGCAACGAGTGAAATGACGTCCAGGCCTAGTACTGATTAACAAAAACAGAGAACTTATCAACTGGTAGATTTTGCAGATCCAACGCCTAGAATTGATTAACAAAAAAAAAAAAAAAAAAAAAGAAAGAAAAAAAAAAGAACTTGTCAACTGGTAGATTTTACAGTTCCAGTGTGAAGATGAAAGAAAACGGAAAGATGAAAGAAAACGAAAAGATAGACTAATACATTGATAGACTAATACATTGAACTTGCTTTTTGAACTGAGAAAATGTGGAATACGAGGGTTAAAGTGATACCAATGGTAGTTGGGACACTTGAAAACGTCCGCTATAGCTTAGAAAAAGACTAGAGAAACTGGAAAACCGAAGAAGAATCGAGACCATCCAGAGAACATCATTGTTGAAATAAGCTGTAATACTTAGGAGAGTCTGGATACATAAACAGACTTGTTGTCACTTAGACTCCAGTGCAAGACAACCAGCTAACGCTTGTGTGAATCACTATTATTATATAATAATAATCCCGTTAGGAGAGCAGAACTACTGTTAATTAACAGAAAAAAAGAACTTGTCATCTCATCGAAAAGATAGATAAATACATAGATCTTGCAGAGAAATGAAAAATCTGTGGAAAATGAGAATGCAAATCGTACCAATTGTAATCGGAACTGGAGAACTGAAGAGACTTGTCGTCACTCAGTCTCCAGTGAACTACTAGTTTAGTCGGGTGTGCAAAGTCACATAATAATCTTCTTATTATAATGGAGATTGTGGGTTTGTCTGTCTGTAACCGAAACTATATTACTATACAAGTCACAATTCCCTTTGTTATTTACATCACATTTACCATGATTTTTATTTTTTACTTATACCTCAATTATTAATAAAATTGTTTTTATATTACTTATACTGTTGACCATATTTACATACTAATAATATGCAATTGTATTTATATACACAAATAGCGGTTTACAGTATGAATGAAAAGGCTAATTTGCATATTGATCTTAAAAATTTGATTTTAATAATATATGCTTAGTATTTTGATTTCTAATTGTTTGCTTTCATCTTAATGATATGAGCAAAAATCTCTTCAATAAATCTTAAAAGAAATCCATTAACAAGAAGAAATAACTAATATTATTCTTTACTTTCTATTTTAAACAAAACAGTTAAATTAGGAAAATTTACGCAATGAAAGACGGGAGTAACGTAAAATGATGGAAGAGTTAGTTTCAAAGTTGTTCTATTTTTTCAATCATACCCCTCTGTTCCAATCTTTTTATCTGCATTCTTATTCAGTTTCATTAGCCTTTCTAATTTAATATGATATTTTATTGTATTAAAACTTAAATATTTGCACCGGAGGGTGCATATATTTGCTAATAATAATAATAATAATAATAATAATAATAATAATAATGGACAAAAGAAGAACTCAGACAGATTTATTAAAAGAAAATAATACTAATGACCATGCACACGACTCTGCACCCGAGAGACGATAGAGATAAACTATATATATCAAGAAAGGAAGGGATGAGGTCTTGCCAACAAGAGGACTGCGTAGAGGACACAATCCAACAACTCGAAGAATACAGAAAAAAAGCAAAGAAAGATTTCTTATGGCAGGCAACAATAGCAGATGTAATATATGGACAACAGAAAACAACAAAAACTAGAAAACAAAAATGGGTAGAAAAGCAATTATATGGACAAATCAGAGAGGTTGCACATGAAAAGACTTGGACATGGTTAGAAAAGGAAACCTCAAAAGCGAAATTGATTCACACATAATGGCTGCACAAAAATGATGGACAAACTATATCAAAGCAAAAATTGATAAGACCCAACAAATAATAAATGTAGACTATGCGGGGACTGTAAACTATGTACTAAGCGAATATAGCAAACTAGCACAACGGGAATACAAAACAAGGCAGACTGGTTGGGAAGGTGATCCACGGGAATTTTTGCAAAAATTAAATTTTGACCATTCAACAAAATAGTATATGCATAAACTAGAATCTGTTCTTGAGAATCTGGGACTTTGAGTTAAAACGGATCACTAACCCAAGCAAGGAGACCAGACCTAGTGTTTGATTAATAAAAGGAAAGAAGTTGTCAACTGGTGGATTTTGCAGTTCTATCGGTCACGAGAGAAGATGAAGGAAAACGAAAAGATGGACAAATATCTGGACCTTGTTAGAGAACTGAAAGGCTATGGAATATGAAAGTAGTTGGTACACTTGAAACAGTCCAATAAACTTGGAAAAAAGACTGGAGGATCTGGAATCAGAGGAAGAATTGAAACATCCAGACTACTGCCTGCTGCAATCGGCTAAAAATACTCAGAAGAGTCCTGGAGACCTGAGCAGACTTTTTGTCACACAGATTCCAGTGAAAGATCATCAGCTAACGCTGATGTGAAAAACTATTATTAATAATAAAAATCTCGGTTATGAGAGCAGACCCACTGTTAATTAAAGAAGAAAAAAAGAACTTGTCAAAAAGATAGGTATACTTAGATCTTGCTAGAGAAGTGAAAAATCTGTGGAACATGAGGGTGAAGATCATACCGATTAATTGGAACTGGAGAACTGAAGTCCCAATTAAAAAGATGGACACATAGTAAGAAAAGAGTACTTTAGAAGAACGAGAAAGCTCCTAGAAACAAACTCTGCTGTAGAAATCTCATGTCGTCACTCAGCCACCAGTGAACCCCGGTTTAGGTGGTGTGAAAAATTAAATAATAATAATAATAATAATAATAATAATAATATATAATAAAAATGTACATGGATGACATCAAATTTTTTGCAAAAAATGAAAAAGAGCTAGAAACACTAGTAAAAACAATTAGAATATACAGGACATATGGATGGAATTCGCATAGACAAGTGTGCAATGATAGTTATAAAATGAGGAAAAATAAATCACGGAAGAAATAGAATTGCCGAACAAAGAAGAAATAAGGACGCTGGGAGAAAAGGAAAATTATAATACTTGTGAGTTGGAGGCGGACACCATCAAACAAGGTGAGATGAAAGAAAAGAGTAAGGAAAGAGTACTTTGGAAGAACGAGAAAGCTCCTAGAAACAAAACGCTACAGCAGAAATCCATCAAGGTATAAACACCTGGGCTGTCCCTCTAGTAAGATACACTGGACATTCTTAAAATGGACAAGAGAGGAAGCTCCGACAGATGGACGAAAAGACAAGGAAGCTTATGACCGTGCACAAGGCATTACACGAGAGACGACACAGATAGAATATATGTATGAAGAAAAGAAGGAGGAAGAGGTCTCACCAGCATTGAAAACTGTGT
>CM042177.1:7158572-7163572 GCA_023376005.1 Doryteuthis pealeii
TGTTTGTAAACCAGTGTAATAGGACTTCACTTGAATAGAATGCGTTCTGCAGTGAATAGATAATAAACTTTGAAATATCCCATCGTACAGATAAAGAAATAGCTATGTTACTGTTTTAATCTGCTAACAACAGTTAGTATAAAGGTATCACCTACACTATTAATTCGACCACAATTGGTAAGTCAACAGCATTTCTTAAATATTGGTTTATTTCAACATATAGGTAATTTCATGTCAAATCATCCAGGCCATGTCACCCACTCCCTTCAATTTTTCTGAAATTTTGTACAGGTGTGGACTATGTTAAAGTTAGACGATTCACAAAATTTGAGCTTCCAATTAAAAAATTGGCGGAGTTGTGTCGATTTTCAGCTCTCCAAATTTGGTGGGGTTCACGAAAAATGGCGACTTTTTGTAATTTATTTTGTGTTTAAAATGAGTTTCTAGTGCTTCCCTATACCTAAATTATGGTTTATGAGAGTATTTTTGCCCGAGTAATCCAAAAAGGCTTTCAAAAATCTTAAAGTTAACCAATTTTAAGTTATTGATGATTTCACATCAAGATCAATATCCCGATATGGCACAGCATCTATGACAAATTTTTTTTCTATTATTATTTCACATATATTGAAACACACACACACACACACACAACACACATACACACACACACACACACACACACAACAAACATATATATATATAATTTTGCCATCTTTAAACCGCCCTAATAAATTTCTCCCAAATAAAGTACAAAAACTGGTCTTTAGTAAGATCTTTAATAATATCAAATTCAATATGATCTTTAGTAATATAAATTCAATTAGGTATTTTGCTACAATCCTATGGGCCATCCTGTAGGCTTTAAACAAGAGCGCTTGTCCAGTGGAATTGGATCCTTTGTAATCCCTTCGTTCCTTCGTCAATGTTTGTAAGTACCTCTCAATGATTGCAAGTGAACTGTGCCAAGTACCAGTGTTTAAGTAGTGAATCAGCCACGCATTATGGCTGTTGATTGGCCGGAGGAGTAAACCACGTAACCTCGGCTAGTCTATACATTTAGGCGGGAAATTATAGCACACCCTATATCCACAAATATCCCAACATCTTTAATCTTATTAAATTAAATAAGGTCTTTCGTAGAATTAAATTCAGTAATGACATCGGTAATATTGAATTCAATAAGATCTTTAATAATATTAATTTCATTAAACTATTTAATAATATTTTTGTTTGTTCTTATAGCATTAAAAGCATTAATCTTAAACGTAATAATAATTATTTGAAAGCGGAGTAATGCAAAATATATTTTGAGAAAAAATTATTAAATTCTTTGGTGTTAAATACTTAATATTTTCAGCGCAAACTGCCTTCTTCAGAGTATCGAAATTTATTATTACATTTAATAAATATTAATAATATTAACTTCAATAACAATATTGAGTTTTATTAGCATTTCTACTCCCGAACGCTTCAATGATGAAGACAGTTTTTTCACTTTCTTTGTCTGTCTAAGTATACATTGAAGAGACCTCGGTAATAGGTGGGATATTGGAAATCACTAAGAGACATCAAATAAATCTCAAAACATTGACTAACATAAATGGTTGTTGAGCAACACGATGAGAATTTTATTATTTCTAGTGGAACAATATACAATCAAAACAGACATTATTAAATATTATACAATCGTCCATAGATAAGTAAATAGCACTATTTTTTGTTATCTATACATATATAAAGGGCCGTTGTGTATATGTGTATGTCCGGAGGAAACTTCGAAATAAAACAATTAACGACAAAGTAGATATATATTACACATTAAATATCACCAGGACTTGGTTTTTGAGCAAAAATAATCGAGATTTGATTTATATTCGTGACGATAATTAAAAAATAAAAATGCATGGATTTTTATTTTTTTTATTTAAATATTTCATATATTAGACATTAACATTTCTTTTCAGAGTATCTGGATCAAATGCCAAGGTCTATTTTTACATAGTGATTTAAATGGGGCATCCCACGAGGATTCAACTCACGATTCAGTAATAAATTGCGGGACTAACTTAAAAATCACCTTCTGACCAGGAGACCCGGGTAGCGCTACTTTGTCTTATTATAATGGAGATTTCGGTGTCTATTAGTTTGTAACAGAAACTACGACACAGCTTACGTCACAGTACCTACTCTCTGGTATTGCGTAAGTTCATCGAGTATTTTAATTTATTTCCCAACCAGAAGATTCCGAGTTCGAAGAGAAGCTTTTCTAGTTCGAGAAGGTTCCCGAGTTCGACAAGAAATACCTGAAGAAGGCCGGATGGCACATGAACCGAAACGTTGTACATATATCAATAAAGATGATGACAATAGTACCAATAATCTAGATGATACAAATGATAAAAAGGGTTAGGGGATTTTCCATAAAAGCAAGCCACCAGGATCCCGTCCTTAAGCATCTAGAGTACAACACTCAGGACAACAAGTTCCCCATTCGGGATCTTAGACTTCTATAGTGGTTTAAGTCGGTGTATTCTGCGGCTCCAAATGAAACTGGGCTGTTATATATTTAAGTAGAGAAAATATTATGCGGTCACGCGTACAATAAACACATGTCGAGAAACGAGTAGTGTTTTCTGACTATACTATCCGTACTATAATTATAACAATGCCCAGCTCATTTGGAGCCGCAGAATCACCGACTTAACGCATATAGAGTCTAAGATCCCGATGGGGATACTTGTTGTTCTGAGTGTTGTACTCTAGATGCTTAAGGAACGGGATCCTGGTGGTTGCTTTTATGGAAATGCCTCACCCTTTTTATCATTTGTATCATCTAGATTATTGGGACTATTGTCATCATCTTTATTGTATATGTAAGCAACGTTTCGTCATGTGCCATCCGGCCTTCTTCAGGTATTTCTTGTCGAACTCGGGAACTTCTCGAACTAGAAAAGCTTCTCTTCGAACTCGGAATCTTCTGGTTGGGAAATAAATTAAATACTCGATGAACTTACGCAATACCAGAGAGTAGGTACTGTGACGTAAGCTGTGTCGTAGTTTCTGTTACAAACTAATAGACACCGAATCTCCATTATAATAAGACAAGTAGCGGCTACCCGGTGTCTCCTGGTCAGAAGGTGATTTTTAAGTTAGTCCCGCAGATCAATTATTACTGAATCGTGAGTTGAATCCTCGTGGGATGCCCCATTTAAATCCCTATGTAAAAAATAGACCTTGCATTGATCCAGTTACTCTGAAAAAGAAATGTTAATGTCTAATATCTAAAATATTTAATAAAAAAAATAAAAATCCATGCATTTTATTTTTTAATTATCGTCACGAATGTAAATCAAATCTCGATTATTTTTGCTCAGAAACCAAGTCCTGGTGATATTTAATGTGTATATATATCTACTTTGTCGTTAATTGTTTTATTTTCGAAGTTTCCTCCGGACATACACATATACACAACGGCCCTTTATATATGTATAGATACAAAAATAGTGCTATTTACTTATCTATGGACGATTGTATAATATTTAATAATGTCTGTTTTGATTGTATATTGTTCCACTAGAAATAATAAAATTCTCATCGTGTTGCTCAACAACCATTTATGTTAGTCAATGTTTTGGGATTTATTTGATGTCTCTTAGTGATTTCCAATATCCACCTATTACCGAGGTCTCTTCAATGTATACTTAGACAGACAAAGAAAGTGAAAAAACTGTCTTCATCATTGAAGCGTTCGGGAGTAGAAATGCTAATAAAACTCAATATTGTTATTGAAGTTAATATTATTAATTATTATTAAATGTAATAATAAATTTCGATACTCTGAAGAAGGCAGTTTGCGCTGAAAATATTAAGTATTTAACACCAAAGAATTTAATAATTTTTTTCTCAAAATATATTTTGCATTACTCCGCTTTCAAAAAATTTATTATTACGTTTAAGATTAATGCTTTTAATGCTATAAGAACAAACAAAAATATCATTAAATAGTTTAATGAAATTAATATTATTAAAGATCTTATTGAATTCAATATTACCGATGTCATTACTGAATTTAATTCTACGAAAGACCTTATTTAATTTAATAAGATTAAAGATGTTGGGATATTTGTGGATATAGGGTGTGCTATAATTTCCCGCCTAAATGTATAGACTAGCCGAGGTTACGTGGTTTACTCCTCCGGCCAATCAACAGCCATAATGCGTGGCTGATTCACTACTTAAACACTGGTACTTGGCACAGTTCACTTGCAATTATTGAGGAGGTACTTACAACATTGACGAAGGAACAAGGGATTACAAAGGATCCAATTCCACTGGACAAGCGCTCTTGTTTAAAGCTAGGATGGCCCATAGGATTGTAGCAAAATACCTAATTGAAATTTATATTACTAAAGATCATATTCAATTTGATATTATTAAAGATCTTAATAAGTGACCAGTTTTTGTACTTTATTTGGGAGGAATTTATTAGGGCGGTTTAAAGATGGCAAAATTATATATATATATATGTTGTGTGTGTGTGTGTGTGTGTGTGTGTGTGTGTGTGTTCAATATATGTGAAATAATAATAGAAAAAAAATTTGTCATAGATGCTGTGCCATATCGGGATATTGATCTTGATGTGAAATCATCAATAACTTAAAATTGGTTAACTTTAAGATTTTTTGAAAGCCTTTTTTGGATTACTCGGGCAAAAATACTCTCATAAACCATAATTTAGGTGTAGGGAAGCAGTAGAACTCATTTTAAACACAAAAATAAATTACAAAAAGTCGCCATTTTTCGTGAACCCCACCAAATTTGGAGAGCTGAAAATCGACACAACTCCGCCAATTTTTTTAATTGGAAGCTCAAATTTTGTGAATCGTCTAACTTTAACATAGTCCACACCTGTACAAAATTTCAGAAAAATTGAAGGGAGTGGGTGACATGGCCTGGATGATTTGACATGGAATTACCCATATGTTGAAATAAACCAA
>CM042177.1:7168572-7181072 GCA_023376005.1 Doryteuthis pealeii
GCCGTGTCCATGTCTTCTGGTATGCGATTTCTCCTGTATTTCGCTTAAAGTGTCCATATAGTTGTTTTTCTTCTCATTTCTGCTTCCTTGTTTTTGTTATATTTGTTCTCGTCCATATATGGCAATTGTTTTTTCTGGCTGCTGCTATTAGTCTCTCTTTTCTCTTTTTTGTATATTCATTGAGTGCTCGAATTGTCGAATCTACACAGTTTTCAATGCTGGTGAGACCTCTTCCTCCTTCTTTTCTTCATACATATATTCTATCTGTGTCGTCTCTCGTGTGTAATGCCTTGTGCACGGTCATAAGCTTCCTTGTCTTTTCGTCCATCTGTCGGAGCTCCTCTCTTGTCCATTTTAAGAATGGTCCAGTGTATCTTACTAGAGGGACAGCCCAGGTGTTTATACCCTTGATGGATTTCTGCTGTAGCGTTTTGTTTCTAGGAGCTTTCTCGTTCTTCCAAAGTACTCTTTCCTTACTCTTTCTTTCATCTCACCTTGTTTGATGGTGTCCGCCTCCAGTACTCACAAGTATTTATAATTTTCCTTTTCTCCCAGCGTCCTTATTTCTTCTTTGTTCGGCAATTCTATTTCTTCCGTGATTTATTTTTTCCTCATTTTATAACTATCATTGCACACTTGTCTATGCCGAATTCCATCCATATGTCCTGTATATTCTAATTGTTTGTACTAGTGTTTCTAGCTCTTTTTCATTTTTTGCAAAAATTTTGATGTCATCCATGTACATTTTTATTATTATTATTATTATTATTATTATTATTATTATTATTATTTAATTTTTCACACCACCTAAACCGGTGGTTCACTGGTGGCTGGGTGACGACATGAGATTTCTACAGCAGAGTTTTGTTTCTAGGAGCTTTCTCGTTCTTCTAAAGTACTCTTTTCTTACTATGTGTCCATCTTTTTAATTGGGACTTCAGTTCTCCAGTTCCAATTAATCGGTATGATCTTCACCCTCATGTTCCACAGATTTTTCACTTCTCTAGCAAGATCTAAGTATTTACCTATCTTTTTGACAAGTTCTTTTTTTCTTCTTCTTAATTAACAGTGGGTCTGCTCTCATAACCGAGATTTTTATTATTAATAATAGTTTTTCACATCAGCGTTAGCTGATGATCTTTCACTGGAATCTGTGTGACAAAAAGTCTGCTCAGGTCTCCAGGACTCTTCTGAGTATTTTAGCCGATTGCAGCAGGGCAGTAGTCTGGATGGTTTCAATTCTTCCTCTGATTTCCAGATCCTCCAGTCTTTTTTCCAAGTTTATTGGGACTGTTTCAAGTGTACCAACTACTTTCATATTCCATAGCCTTTTCAGTTCTCTAACAAGGTCCAGATATTTGTCCATCTTTTCGTTTTCCTTCATCTTCTCTCTGTGATCCGATAGAACTGCAAAATCCACCAGTTGACAACTTCTTTCCTTTTTATTAATCAACACTAGGTCTGGTCTCCTTGCTGGGTTAGGGTGATCCGTTTTTAACTCAAAGTCCCAGATTCTCAAGAACAGATTCTAGTTTATGCATATACTATTTTGTTGAATGGTCAAAATTTAATTTTTTGCAAAATTCCCGGTGGATCACCTTCCCAACCCAGTCGTGCCTTGTTTTGTATTCCCGTTGTGCTAGTTTGCTATATTCGCTTAGTACATAGTTTACAGTCCCCGCATAGTCTACATTTATTATTTTGTTGGGTCTTATCAATTTTTGCTTTGATATAGTTTGTCCATGTCATTTTTGTGCAGCCATTATGTGTGAATCAATTTCGCTTTTGAGGTTTCCTTTTCTTAACCATGTCCAAGTCTTTTCATGTGCAACCTCTCTGATTTGTCCATATAATTGCTTTTCTACCCATTTTTGTTTTCTAGTTTTTGTTGTTTTTCTGTTTGTCCATATATTACATCTGCTATTGTTGCCTGCCATAAGAAATCTTTCTTTGCTTTTTTTCTGTATTCTTCGAGTTGTTGGATTGTGTCCTCTACGCAGTCCTCTTTGTTGGCAAGACCTCATCCCCTTCCTTTCTTGATATATATAGTTTATCTCTATCGTCTCTCGGGTGCAGAGTCGTGTGCATGGTCATTAGTATTATTTTCTTTTAATAAATCTGTCTGAGTTCTTCTTTTGTCCATTATTATTATTATTATTATTATTATTATTATTATTATTATTAGCAAATATATGCACCCTCCGGGTGCAAATATTTAAGTTTTAATACAATAAAATATCATATTAAATTAGAAAGGCTAATGAAACTGAATAAGAATGCAGATAAAAAGATTTGGAACAGAGGGGGTATGATTGAAAAATAGAACAACTTTGAAACTAACTCTTCCATCATTTTACGTTACTCCCGTCTTTCATTGGTAAATTTTCCTAATTTAACTGTTTTGTTAAAATAGAAAGTAAAGAATAATATTAGTTATTTCTTCTTGTTAATGGATTTCTTTTAAGATTTATTGAAGAGATTTTTGCTCATATTCATTAAGATGAAAGCAAACAATTAGAAATCAATAATACTAAGCATATATTTATTAAAATCAAATTTTTAAGATCAATATGCAAATTAGCCTTTTCATTCATACTGTAAACCGCTATTTTGTTGTATATGTAAATACAATTGCATATTATTAGTATGTAAATATGGTCAACAGTATAAGTAATATAAAACAATTTTATTAATAATTGAGGTATAAGTAAAAAATAAAATCATGGTAAATGTGATGTAAATAACAAAGGGAATTGTGACTTGTATAGTAATATAGTTTCGGTTACAGACAGACAAACCCACAATCTCCATTATAATAAGAAGATTATTATGTGACTTTGCACACCCGACTAAACTAGTAGTTCACTGGAGACTGAGTGACGACAAGTCTCTTCAGTTCTCCAGTTCCGATTACAATTGGTACGATTTGCATTCTCATTTTCCACAGATTTTTCATTTCTCTGGCAAGATCTATGTATTTATCTATCTTTTCGATGAGATGACAAGTTCTTTTTTTCTTGTTAATTAACAGTAGTTCTGCTCTCCTAACCGGGATTATTATTATTGATAATAATAGTGATTCACACAAGCGTTAGCTGGTTGTCTTGCACTGGAGTCTAAGTGACAACAAGTCTGTTTATGTATCCAGGACTCTCCTAAGTATTACAGCTTATTTCAACAATGATGTTCTCTGGATGGTCTCGATTCTTCTTCGGTTTTCCAGTTTCTCTAGTCTTTTTCTAAGCTATAGCGGACGTTTTCAAGTGTCCCAACTACCATTGGTATCACTTTAACCCTCGTATTCCACATTTTCTCAGTTCAAAAAGCAAGTTCAATGTATTAGTCTATCAATGTATTAGTCTATCTTTTCGTTTTCTTTCATCTTTCCGTTTTCTTTCATCTTCACACTGGAACTGTAAAATCTACCAGTTGACAAGTTCTTTTTTTTTCTTCTTTTTTTTTTTTTTTTTTTTTTTTTTGTTAATCAATTCTAGGCGTTGGATCTGCAAAATCTACCAGTTGATAAGTTCTCTGTTTTTGTTAATCAGTACTAGGCCTGGACGTCATTTCACTCGTTGCGAATTTTTCACTGAATCCTGAGTGATAGCAAGTCACCTCAGGTCAACAGAACTCTCGTGAGGGTTCTAGCCGATCTAATAATGCTATTGTTTTGGTTTTGATTCTTCCTCTGATTTCCATTTTTCCAGTCTCTTTTCCAAATCATTGAGGACCTTTCCAAGGATATTGTCTATAGTTTCTAACATCTTCACTTTCATCTTCCACTGTTGGTTTATTGGTGTTTGTCTTGTTTAGTTTTTGTTTGTTTGCTTATCAAAAAGGATTATACCTGGACAATAAGTATTTTACACTCTCCCTCTCTCTTTCTTCTCTCTCTCTTCTTTCTCTTATTCTCTCTCTCTCTCTCTCTCTCTCTCTCTCTCTCTCTCTCTCTCTCTCTCTCTCTCTCTCTCTAAATCTCATTTCTCTCTTTTTATTCCTCATTACAGATTAGTTTGGTTTGGTTTGTTTTACGGCATATCAACCTCTGCGTTATTTAATGCCGATAAAGTTGTGAAATAAATTCATTCTTAATTGATAATACGATTTTGTTTATCAACTCATGTTTTTTTCTATTTAACCCATAGATTAGATTAGATATTAACTATTTCTTTTCATTTTCTAAATGCTTCTTTAAAAAACTCCACTTGAAAAGTGAATATTTTTGTTTGGTTTCTTTGTTTAATGGCATATCAACCTTTGTGTATTATTTAATGCCAAAGTCATCCTTGTAGAAAAGTAAGGATACTATTTACCTAATCAGTGGGTAGATAAGGGAGTTCATACCTTTCCAAAAGGTATTAGTCCGAGAGTGAATTTTGCTTTATACTTCTGTTTTTGTTTTGATTTTTTGTGTTTTGTTTGTGTTTTTGTTGTTTTGTTTTTTGTTGTTGCAGGAATGCAGAACGGGATTCTCAAAAGAAAGATTAAGTTTCAGTTGTTCTATTTTTCGATTATACTCCAAACTCCTTTCAAATCTGTTTATATACATTCTTATTTAGTTTTATTAGTCTAATTTAATATGATATTTTATTACATTAACAACATACGCACACGTACAAACAAAAATGCGCATTCACGTAAACATGCAACACGATAACACAGCTAAAGAAATACCATTTGTATCATTTTCAAAAACAATTTTGTTTTCCTGACAAATGCCATAACGAGGCAACAACTTCAGTTCCGGAGATCTTCTGTAGAAGAGATTTTTATCTCGAAATATTAAGAATAAATCACAGATTTTTATCTCGAAATATTAAGAATAAATCACAAACAACACCATTGTTACCTTCTTTTTCTTTACACTTGCATTGTGATAGCCTTCAAATCCAACCACCAAACCAATGTAAACACAATGCTTCAAGCAAATTATAAAACACACACACACACACACACACACACACACACACATATATATATATATATATATATATATATATATATATATATATATATATATATATATATATGAAAGTAAAATGGGAGTGGATCCGACAGTATGCATAGAAAGTTTTTAGATTTTTAAAAATAATATTTTAGATGTAAACAAAAAACATTTCCTAAAAAAACAAACATTGAAATATACGAATTCTAGGGTTTTATTTTATTATAATTTAATAAAATATTTTCTTCTTATTCTCTCTTACTCCTGTTTTCTCCCTTTCTCACTGCTGTTCCTAAAACAAATTAGTCCGGTCATGGACCGGGTAGTTTTGTTAGCATATATATATATATATATATATATATATATATATATATATATTGGTTGATTTTTGTTTAATTATTAGATTATATCTCTTAATTAGTAAAAATCAAAAAATCAATTTTGTGTGTTTCTTAGTTAGAACGCATTAAACTACGAGATTTCAAATTAGAATGACATCTCTTTTCGGAGTTATAAGTCTACACGTACGTAACAGAAACATTCTTATATATATATATATATATATATATATATATATATATATATATATAGATAGATATATATATAGATATAGATATATAAAGAAAGTTTGGTATGTACATGTCGACTTATAACTCAGAAAAGATATGTCACGGATCTTTGATAATCCACGAAGCAAACAAATTTACTTCTGGATTAATAAAACTCGATTTAAAAAGTGCTCAATAAAAAGAGCTCAATATACGAATTCCCTGAAGAATTGTTACGGCAAAAAACTGCAGTCGGAATATTTTATAATATTTGCTTTTAAAATATATATATATATATATATATATATATATATATATATATTATATATATTGGTGTGTGTTGAATATATATATATATATATTTATATATATAATATATATATATATATATATATATATATATATATATATTCAACACACACCAATAGTTGTTCTGCTGCACCTTTCATAGTGCTGCCAGCGCTACCGATGAGGCCTCTACCCAGCGAATGACATGCCCTTCCATTTCATTCTCTAATCACATTAAGACCCCCAATACAATAAAGTGAATTATGAGTATGATGACAGTTTCGTTGCGTAGAAACAAACGACATGATTATCAAATGCACTTATCCAATCGGAACCTTGCCAAGAGAGAATCAGTTCATCTGTCTGAATATATTGGCACGCCTTAACACGGCTTCCCACCAAGCCCTTCCTCCACGGCTCCCCCACAACCACCAAATCAATGAATCGGGGTTAAGCAAATCAAGCAATCAGAATCGTCACGATGTTTCAAGATAGCGGAGATCCCTGTAACTTTACTCTCCCCCTTATTTTCGAAGATAACACCCACCCAGCCCTGCGCCCCCTCCTCGTATATGCGTTACCCCTCCGGTCATCCTCTATTCTGCTTGACAACTGAATCAACCTTGTACCTTCGACTTTTGAAGTTGTCGATTTAATTATACAAATAGGAAGAGATTTTCCTTGTCATCCACAAAGTCGGTTTGTCTTGTCGACGAGGCTCAGAATACGATGACTTTATCCCCTGCGAAGTCAACCCATCCAGGGTTATTCTATGCCCAGAGGTTACATTAGGTTTTAAAACATGGATAATCTTACTAATTACAAAATTATGAAATCAATATGATATCTTATTATAATGGCGATTGTGTGTTTCTCTGTCTTTTTTTTTTTTAGTTTTTGGTTGAAATAAAAATTATAACAGAATGACGATTTGATAAGTTTGTCTTTCTTTGAAAGTTAAATATTGCTCTGTATATAATCTAATTTATTGATTATTATACATTGAGCTCTCTTTAGGGATTTATAAAAGTCCTTGTATGAGTATATACGTTTGCACCTACAAGAACATACTGTATGTTTATACAGTGAGATTTTGATGATCCCAAATAGAATCATCCCTTACAACCAGTCATACCTTACATTTACAACACACACACACACACAATATATATATATATATATATATATATATATATATATATACATGTAGAATTAAACAAAAGGCACATCTCCTGTTTAAATAATTTTACTTTTAATCTTTTCTAATTTTCTGGCCAACTTTTTAATGTGTGGGTGGAATTGGTGGATAAGTCCACCAAAGTTCAGTTCCCGAGTACTTTCGGCACTTCGAAGTGCCATCATCAGGGGTGATGTATTCCAGTTTTTTGGTTTTTTGTTTTTTTGCTTTTTTTTTACGCGGGACTTGAACTTTGGTGGACTTATCCACCAATTTCACCCAAACATTAAAAAGTTGGCCAGAAAATTAGAAAAGATCAAAAATAAAATTGTTAAACAGGAGATGTGCCTTTTGTTTAATTCTACATGTATAAATGAAAGAATGCTGCCCAAATACACACACACACACACACACACACACATATATATATATATATATATATGTGTGTGTGTGTGTGTGTGTGTGTGTACTGAACGCGATTCTATAGCCTAAATGAAATAACATTCAGGATTGACGCAATTCTTTGTAAATCGTTCCCCCGAGTCAAGCCCCTACAACATGACCAAGAATTGTATACACTCCATCCCATACATTTATGATAAAATATACAAAGGCATGACATACCGTCCACAAAAAGTAAGACCAGAGGAACATCGAAAAGCAGTGGTACGAAGAGAAATAAAATTAAACTTTCACCATAAAACTAAATGGTATATGCACAAACCTGAATCTGTCCTGGAGAATGACACCCATAAAGTTATCTGGAAAATTTTAGATACAGACGAACCACCTGATCCCGGCTAGGAGACCAGATCATGCGTTAATTAACAATAAGAAGTGAACTTGTCATCTCATGGATTTTACCGTCCAGGTTGATCACCGAGTGTATGTAAAAGAAAGCGAAAATATATACAAATACCGAGACCTTGTCAGAGAACTAAGGAAACTATGGAACATGAAGGTGAAGGTCGTGCCAATTGTAATTGGTGTCCTTGGTACGGACATCAAGGGTCTGAAAAAGAGTCTGGGTGAATTGGTAATCAGAGGAAGAATCAAGAGCATCCAAACTACAGCATTTTTATGTTCGGCTAAAATACTCAGAAGAGTCCTGGAGACCTGATGAGATTTGCTGTCATTCAGCCTCCAGTGAAACACCGGCTACGGCTGGTGTGAAAACATAATAATAATAATAATAATAATAATAATAATAATAATAATAATCTTATATTCATAGCAATAATTGTAATAATGATTAATTTAATTTTAATTTTAATCTTAGAATTAATTATCATAATATAATATTGATAATAATTTTAACAATACTGATGGAAATAATATTGACAGTATTTAAAATAAAGATATTAAAATTAAATAAAGACTACATAAAAAAAGCTTAAATGAAAACTATTATTAATAGTAATATTCTCATTAAATGCTAATTCAATCCTAAAAAAAACAACCACAATAATGAAAAGATTTGCGGATATTTTCACAGAAAGTACCGATCAAACTTAGGAGAAATTTACCAATAAGTGTGTAGCGATTATCTGCCCCTGTTGCGATGGACTTGTATCCAAAAGGGTTATCTTACCTTGTTGCTAAGGTTTTTCGCCATTAGGTGACACTACTGGCTGGGTATTTAAACAAGCAGCTCGGGAATTTCTCTCTCTCTCTCTCTCTCTCTCTCTCTCTCTCTCTCTCTCTCTCTCTCTCTCTCTCTCTCTCTCTGTAGATAGATAGATAGATAGATCACCTCAGTAGCTGAAATACTACATACATGAAAACTATATAAAATATAATTATAACTAGTCAAGAAAAGTTCAATGTAATTCAAATGACTGGTTGTGAGGGATGATTCTATTTGCGATTGTAGGCGGTATCTTCGTATTCGCCTGGTGAGTTGTCTGCCCGTTTAGTTTCGCTGGTTCCCGCTAGGGGCCTTTGATATTTAAGCGGCTCTTTTCCTGTTGCTCGACCTACGAGACACTATGGGTTAGACTCTGGTCTACCCCCCTCTTGTTGGGGCTTTGCCCCCCCCCCTTACATTACTGTAAGTGATTCATACAGCATGGACTATTCCTAGTATCATGTCTGTTGCTTTTATGTTCATCCTTTTACATGTGACTTTGTATTACTTATGTATGTATGTTCATGTACACCTCTATGTATTATGTACCCCATTTATTCTGTGCTGTATATAAAATGTTTTGTCTATCAACCTTTGTCGGAGTTTTATCTTCAAGTATTATCACTTTGAATCTTACAGGATCTTCAAAATCTCACTGTATAACCATACTGTATGCTGTTGAAGGTGCAAACATATATACTCATATAAGGATTTTTATGAATCCCTAAAGAGAGCTCAATGTATAATAATCAATAAATTAGATTATATACAGAGCAATATTTAACTTTTAAAGAAAGAAAAACAAACCGTCATCCCATTATATCTTATTTCCACCAGAAACTAAAAAATATAATTTTAATTTGAGTTCTAGCCTCATCAGACGAGTTTTACAAAATAAAGGGATCTTCTAAAAAATAGAATATTATATCACCAGAAAAACCTCCTCTATTTTTTGAGGATCCCTGTATTTTGTAAAACCCGTCTGATGAGGCTAGAACTTTTAAAAAAATAGTCCATAGCAATAATTGTACTAATGGTTAATTTAATTTTAATTTTAATCTTAGTTATAATAATATATTATTGGAAATGTTTTTTTACAATACTGATGGCTATAATAGTGATAGTATTCAAAATATAAATACTAAAATTAGATAAAGACTAAATGTAAAAGTTTAAATGAAAACTAAATAAAGTATAATTTTACTTAACTAATCAAGATAGGTTCAATATAAGTAATGGTATTTCATTACCATGACGTTCTTAATAAATAAATAGCGAAAATAATCTGAGATTTTTAAAATGGATGTCATCATTTATTATTCAATTACCAAAGATGATTTTGGATCAATAACATGTTTTAATTATTTACAAACAATAAAGAAAAGGTTGGCTGTTTTTTTAATCCTGTCACGGAAACCTCATTAGAATTTTAATGAATCCAACAAAATTGAACCAGAAGATTAATGGACACGTCATTAGTTTTTGTTTTCTTTCTCATTCCATAGAATTTGATTTTAACTTTTTTCATTTGATTTTTAAATTGTTGGTTTATCTAATTAAGATGTTGTGAAATGAAAAGTTAATCTTAAAAAATAATGAAATTCAACAACAAAATGTTTCATATTTCTTCATTTGTCATTTATTGCTTGAAGTTTGTCAATTAACGCCCAGGTGAAAATGTGGAAAGTACAAAAAGATTTTTAAATTCAGGAATATTTTGAAATATTAGCGTGATTCGAAATTGGTATTTATCCAACCTGTTCACCACGAGTAGGAGGAGGATGAGGAATCCATTGAGAATAGAACTCATTTTTCGGTAGTTATGGATCTGCAAGATTAACTTGCTAACCATTACACCATGATGGGACACCCTTAGCGTGATTCGAAAGTTGGTATTTATCCAACCCGTTTGCCACGGGTAGGATGTGATACAAGGTTGTAAATATGAGTAATCCAGCGAGAATGGAAGTCGAAAGTTGGAAAAACGACTGGAGAAACTGGAAATTAGATGGAGAATTGAGTCCATCCAGACATCAGCATTGCTACAATCGGCAAGAATACATTAGAAGAGTCCTGGAGACCTAAGGAGACTTGTTGTCATTTAGACTCTAATGAAAGACCATCAGCTAACGCTGGTGGGAAAAACTCACAAAGAGTGAAATGATAATAATAATAATAATAATTAATAATAATAATAATAATAATAATTTTTTTAATTTTAAAAATTAAAAAAATGGACAAATATCTGGACCTTGCCAGAGAACTGAAAAAGTTATGGAATATGAAAGTAAAAGTTATGTAACGTAGCGGCGTTCGTAGTCACAGTACCGATTAGCGATACGTAACGTACGGGGTTGTTCGTTTCTTTCACGTTACCAAATTGCATATAAGTTATGTGGCCGTCGTCTTTCTCATAAGGTGTGGAACTTCTTGGGGTTGTTTACAACTCCACACACTCGCAGAATCTAGTAGTTCTTTGGTCAGTATCAAGCGGGTGAGTATCAACTTACACAGGCGGCGTGCTCCTCGTTACGGCCAATTGACTTGTTGACAAGTTTGTTGGTTTAATGGTTTTCATTCATGAGTTCCCCGGCGTGTAGTAAATAAAGATGTGGACAGTATTTCCCACTTTTCATGAATTTATTTTCTCAATGAAAGTTATTGAGAGAGAGAAAGATAGTCGGTTTCCTTAAATATGTTTTTAATGATGCTCTTAACTTCGTTCCAACGGTCAGTACCAATTATCAGGCTTAGGTATGTTTTTACTTCGTGCAGTGTAAAATATTACATCTCAGGTTTCACACATCAGCGACACCATATCTCCATGTCCAGGACCCCAGTCGCTCGCCTCTCACCAGCTCGGTCAAACCAAACTCAACTGACCTTACTCTCTCGGTCTCCAGGACTTAACTCTCCCTCGGTCCCCGGAACTCAACTGATTCAAAATCTAAGGTTCCCTCATTAAATAGAAATCGAAGTCGAGGTTTCTAGAATCTTCTCGAGCCTTTCGAACGTTCTAACTGTTTTACCAAATTACACGTGTCACTTAAGAGGTCGACGGGTCAACCATCCTTTCTCCTGACAAACCGATTAAACTAAATTTTACTAGCATAATCCCAGACTTAATGGCTCCGAATAGACTCAAAGGTGATAATTAGTTTTACATTGCTTCCCCACTCCCGTAAGGTCTGAGAATCATGATACATCCTATTAAGGTTTCTCCGTGTCTGGCACAAGGCCACAAATATGGTGTTCCTAGGTCCATTATGCTACAGTTATACCAATTGTAGTTGGTGCACTTGGAACGGTCCCAAAAGGATTGGAAAAGGATTTGGAAAGTTTGGAAATCAGAGGAAGAATTGAAACCATTCAGAACACTGCACTGCTGCAATCTGCCAGAATACTCAGAAGAGTCCTGGAGACCTGAGGAGACTTGCTGTCACTCAGACTCCAGTGAAATACCATCAGCTAATGCTAATGTGAAAACTCAAAAGGAGATAATAATAATAATAATAATAATAATAATAATAATAATAATAATAATAATAATAATAATTGTTAGCAAGACAAGTCACGGGTAAGATGGGATACAAGGTCGAAAGTATAGAGAATCCGATTAAAATTGAACTCGGTTTTCAGTGGTAATGGATCTGCAGGACTACCTTGCTAACTATTACACCAAGATCAGACGCCGTCTTACCCAAACGGTTTTTCACGGGAAGGATGTGATACAAGGAGGCAAGTATGGGGAATCCAGCGAGAATGGAAGTCGCTTTTCACTAGTAATGGATCTGCAAGACTAGCTAGCTAATCACTACACCATGATCAGACAGCCTCTTACCCAACCCGTTCGCCACGGGAAGGGTGTAATACAAGGGTTCAAGTATTGGGAATCCACTGAGCAATAATGGGTCT
>CM042177.1:7183572-7191072 GCA_023376005.1 Doryteuthis pealeii
CTTATTTTAATATATATATATATATATATATATATATATATATATATATAGACATTGAATTGTATTGGCATTTTACAGCGCCTCCTCTGACTGCGAAGTCCAATGTTTGAAAAACATTCTCGTCCACAGATGTCGCATTTGCAGGCTGTCCCTGAAGATGTTGATGTGCCGGTGCTTTTTCGCGACTGCTTTCTTCTAGACCTCTTAGCTTCATGGTGTTGCGTCAGGGCAACTTCTGACATAAACAGTCCTCTACGGAGAGTCTGCCGCCACCGAGGTCGGTCCTGAGCCAAATTTTCCCAGTTGGAAGGGGCAATGCCAAAACACCCGAGATCATTCTTGCAGACATCCGTGAATCGTAGCTGGGGGCGACCAATCTGTCTTTTACGAGACGAAAGCTCTGCACATATACACACATATATATATAGCAATAGCATAATCTTTACAGATCACTGCCGTCCCTCACAATCCTAAAACTGCACCACCAGAAACTTTCCTCTCATGAGCCCTTAAATGATTCATCAAACCTGCTGCAGTTCCACAAAGTTTGATGCAAATATGACATAGGAAGGACGTCCTTCCCATTGGATCAGATGATAAGATTTGATTTTTAGGCACCACCATATGTCTCTTAAGACCAGAAGCTGATTTACATACGTTTTTACAGATTGCAGAAGACACATTGTTCCTGGGGTGTGCATGCATTGTTCCTGATAAGATTTCCTATGATTGACATATCCACCCTTAAAAAGCAGAATCCGACCACATCCTTATATATATATAGTCATCCACAGACACGTGTTTCGTTTTATCAAGTCTCTTCAGTGTGGCTAGATATTTGTAAGCTACCTACAGTCGGGATTAAAATCCGATCGGTTCAGTGTCAGTCCGACACCTTAACCATCAGGCTGTCATCACCTACAGAATGCGAAAGGGGATTTTAACTGTTTTAATACACACATCACTTTGTATGTAAAGGCCGTCATAGAGTGCTCCATCCCTTAAATAAATAAATGAATATATATATATATATATATATATATATATATATATATTAATAAGTCATCCACAGACACGTGTTTCGGCATATCATGCCTCTTCAGTGTGGCTAGACACAACTATCCTTGGGTAGGGTTCGAACTCAGACTGACCGCATGGTAGTCCCTCGCCCATTGACAGCTGATGCGGGGACTGGTGTTTTTAAACTATTAAATACATAAGAATGTATGTATCTTTCGGTCACTGAGAGATCAAATTTCCGGAGAAATGATCATATATATATATATATATATATATATATATATATAGAGAGAGAGAGAGAGAGAGAGAGAGAGAGGGGGGGAGATAGAGAGAGAGAGAGGGAATGGAAAGAGCCGGTTGGTTAGTTTGCATGGAAAATTTAACGGGTGATTCAGCATAATGCCACACTGCATTTTTTCTACTGTTCAAGAAGTGTCACGTGGCTAAGTGGGAAAGAGGAAGAGTGAGAAGTGAAAATGTTCGGAGATTTGGAACCATGCGTTGACGGGGTGAGACGTGGGTTCTTGCTCTCAGCAGTTGTGACTTGGAGGAAAATATAAATCTCACGAAAAAAAGAACTGGCATTGTATTTTTACAAAAAGAACTATAAATATCTTCCTCCAATGGCATTACCTTTTGACTCACCTATGGGGAGAAGTAGGGATGTGATCCACAGAGTACCCGCTTCATTTTGATGTATGATACATGTTCCTGTGTTGGTAATTATACCTGTCCTAAACTAACTGGCATTACCTTTTGACTCACCTATGTGGAGAAGTAGAGATCTAATCCACAGAGTACCCGCTTCATTTTGATGTATGATACATGTTCCTGTGTTGGTAATTATACCTGCTCTAAACTAAATGGCATTACCTTTTGACTCACCTATATGGAGAAGTAGGGATGTGATCCACAGAGGACCAGCTTCATTTTGATGTATGATACATGTTCCTGTGTTGGTAATTATACCTGCTCTAAACTAAATGGCATTACCTTTTGACTCACCTATATGGAGAAGTAGGGATGTGATCCACAGAGGACCAGCTTCATTTTGGTGTATGATAAATTTTCCTGCGCTGGTAATTATACCTAAAATAAACAAAATGGCATTACTTTTTGACTGAACCTCAAAGGTAGAACCTTGCTATTGAGAGAAACTGTGAATATGTGGAGAAATGGGGGTGTATTCCAAAGATGACCGGCTTCCTTTTGATGTATGATACATGTTCCTCTATTGGTAATTATACCTGTCCTAAAGTAAATGGCTTTACTTTTTGACTAACCCCCAAAGGTAGAACATTGCCATTGAGAGACACTTTGAATATGTGGATAAATAGGGATGTAATCCACAGATGACCAGCTTCACTTTGCTGTATGATACATGTTCCTGTGTTGGTAATTATACCTGTTTAAACAAAATGGCATTACTTTTTGACTCACCCAAGGATTATTTCAACTATCAACATCTCATCATTCCATTTCGACATGAGAGCCGTAACGTTACACTCGGGTCTTTAGAAAGTTATCGAGCGGTACTATCTTGCTCTCATCTAGTTTCTTGCTATTAAAATGAAAGGTAATTATTAACAAAACTAAAAGGTGCTGTTCTTGCCACCCCCTACTTTATGTACATCTTATATAATATATTGCCTGATCAACGAGTTCGCACCAGGGAACCAGGTGCTAATGACTGGCGCGGGAGCACAGGAAATGCGTGGGTGTCAAACATGGGCCTGAAAACAAAAACAGAATATTGCCTTAAACGCATTGAACTGACCTTTCACACCCGGAAAATGCTGGTGTACATTGACACTGCGTAGGCACAGAAAATGTGTAGTTGTAGCCCATAACCAATAAAAACAAGCTGCGTGGGCGAGGAGGTGTGTCAACAGGAAAACTGCGTAGGTGTCACGATCAAAGAGGCGTGACCCTGTTGAGTTAAATAATTATAAAAAGGCCTTAGAAATCTGGGTTGGACAGATCGAGATCGATCGTAGTCAGAACTTCTGAAAGCGTTTGTGTATGTGCAATGAGCATCATCTGCCGCCGATTCTCAGTCTACACACAACCGAAGAATAAAAATATAACTTTATATTTTTATATATACAAGTGTTCTGTGTTTCTTATCGGGTTCAGTGACAAATAAGAAATCTGCGATTAAGCGACACCAGATAATAGATTCAGATTTGACTACTTAATATTATCACCGGCTTGATTTTTCGTAGTTTAATGATTTTTGATCTTATGAAAGCAAATGATGAAAATTTATTTCACGTTGCGATTTCTATGGATACGCAGAGCGGGAGTAATTTTGAAAGAAATCTAACGAATATTCATAACAGAAATATTTTCGATCGTCGGAAGCCCCGAACGACGAAAAAAAAGGTAATCTTTCGTTTCTTCCGTCAGAGAGAAAAAAAACTGTCATTTCGTTTCCAAATGGATTCATTTATGGATTCATTCATGGATTCAATTTGAAGTCGGTTGAAAATCGGGATTTTTTTCAGTCGAAACAGGAAGGAAAAATATAAGGAAAAAATGAAGATCTTGTTAAAATTCATTAGGTTTTGAATAATTTCTATAAGGTTAGAAAGAAAGAAAGAAAGAAAGAAAGGAATGGGAAATGGAACATGTGAAGGAAGAGAGATTGGGTAGAATGAACGAATGCAAAAAAAGAAAGAAAAGGAGATAAAACCGGAAGATATTTTGTTAGAATGTAAGAAGAAAGAAAAAGAAAGAAAGAAATGAGCTAATGAAAATGTGAAGGAAATGAGGTTGGCTTTAAAGAAAGAAAGAAAGAAAGAAAGAAGAAAGAAAGAAAATGAGACACTGACCTGAAAGATATATTGCTTGAATGGAAGAAGGGAAAATAAATAGATAAATAAAGAGTGAGAGAAAGAAAGAAAGAGCGAAAGAAAGAGCGATAGAAAGAAAAGAAAGAAAGAAAGAAAGAAAGAAAGAAAGAAAGAAAGAAAGAAATGGGACAATGAAGATGCAGAGGGGTTGGGTACAAAGAAACGTTGAAGAAAAAGAAAGAAAGAAAGAAAGAAAGGGGACAATAAATATGTGAAGGGAGAGAAGTCGGACAGAAAGAAAGAAAGAGAAAGAAAGAAAGAAAGAAGAAAAGAAAGAAAGAAGAAAAGAAAGAAGAAGAAAGAAAGAAAGAAAGACATAGTATAATGAACAAGTCGGCTTAATGAGACCAATGTAGTAGACATATTTAAATGTCCCTTAGGAGATTGCAGTCTCCCAGAAAATGAAAATACCTACATCGGTTTCACCTCAACCACATTGTCACGTCGTCTAACTCTTCATTTACCAGATAATAGCTCCATTTCACAACACCTAAAATTACATTCATGCCCCCACTCTAATTACCGAAATATCTTAACGAAAAATACACACATAAAACAATATAAACCATCCTTAAACAAAATTAATTTACAATGCAGTACTCACATCTTAAAATGCCTATAATACTTTTCCTATCAATTTTCTTCCTTCCAGCCTCCACATCCATTATTATAATTTGACAAACTGGAACACATCACCCCTGATGATGGCACTTTGAAGTGCCGAAAGTACTCGGGACATTTCCACGAATTCCACCCCAATATTAAAAAAGTTGTCCAGAAAACTTGAAAAAATCACAAATAAAATTGTTAAACAGGTGATGTGTCTTTTGTTTAATTCAATATGTATAGGATAATGAACATGTATAGGTGGAAAGGTTGGGTAAAAAGTAAGAAAGAAGGAAAGAAGGGGAAAATGATTTTCTAGACACATTTAGCGTTATATCCAGGTCACTAAGCCCCTTAAGCACCGCCTTCTAGTACATATATATTAAAAAGAATTGTGGGTTTGCCATAAGAGCAATAGGTTTGGGACAATCATATAGGTGCTAGAGCTTGACGTAACAAGCCGATTGATCGTTGGGAGCCTCTCCGACCGTCCGTTTATCCCAAGAAGGGGGAGTGTTGGATCATGAACTGGTCAGACACCAGGATTCCATTCTGAAGCATCACTGGTCACCACTCACTGCTAAAAGGTGGCCATAGAGGTGCAATCGGCTTATTTTCTCAACCTTGACATACAATTTTCATCAATCTTCCTTGATTTTCAAATTAAAGAAATAACGATTCAGACTCGATACTATTTTATCACATTTTAGAATACACTGACTGTACCTCTGCAGAGGGATAAAACTCCCCCAATGGGTCCATCTGTTGGCCGTGGGTGGCGACCCGGGATGATTAAGGATGGAACCCAGGTAGCTGAGCAGTCCCTGACATGCAACATTCCACTTATGCACTTACTTAGGCTAGATGAGCCGGGTCAGGTCAAGCCCTAACACCTATATGATTGCTCCAACCATATTGACCTTATGACAATGTCCCAACCCTTTTTATCATATGGGTGCTAGAGGTCGGTAGCTGAGGGTCTTCATGTCCTGGTAATGATGAGGTTCCAGTTCTGGAGGTCTGTGGTAATATGGAGCACCCCTTCATCACCATTGCACCCTGGTCTACTCTGACCCGGAGCGGTAGTACCTGTTAGGGTCCCATCTATGGATTAAATAGAAAAATGTATTTATAAAAAATTTGTCTATCCATTAAGAAGGAACTTATTTCAAAATTCTAACGGCATTAACTGACCGACCAGGGTTGATATGCCATAAAACAAACCAAACCAAACCAAACCTACTAAGTTTCTCTTTCACTCTTTTTATTTTATATTATTCTTGTAATATAAGAAAAACTCTGAATTCAAACCTGTTCAACTCCACTTACAAAACTGACCTTGTGTCGTGCAGAATATCAACATGCGCATAGTAGGGGGTGAGATATAAAAACACACCTTCTGCGTTCAAGCCGCTTAACTCAAGCCCATTGTGGCGTCAATCCTCAAAGGAGTTCCCTAGGAATATGATGAAAACTGTCGGGTTAAATTGTTGTATACCCATCGTCGGGTATATACATGAGAGAGAGAGAGAGATGGCGTTTTGTGTGTGCGTATGCGTGTGTGTGTAGGTGTGTGTGTGTGTGTGAGAGAGAGAGAAAGAGAGAGAGAGAGAGAGTTGTGGCTTACTTGTTTGTCTGCTAACTCCTTCCTTTACTGCTTCGTCTAGTCTCCATGTTTTCGTCTTCTACTCGTTTTCTGCTTCTGCTAAGTTCTTGTCTGCCTGTTTCATCTTTACTTCTTTCGGCCTACTTTTTCATCTTGCAATTAATTAACTACAAGACTTTTATTTTCTTGAATCAAGATTTATTTCTGCTTTGCCCATTTCTTATTCACCTTGCGGAAAAATCAACCTTATAGTGGCACGTCTACCCTGCGTCCGTTTTAGGCTGAAACTGATTTCCTAACTAACTAAATCACGTGACGTGCGAGATTCACGCCTTTGGTCTCAAGGATAGCAACGTTCCTGTATTTTTCCGCTTGGATTATCATTACAGGGTCTTGTCAACAATCCACGCAACCACACAATTATGTAACAAAATCAATTCTAACGATTTTTTTTCAAAAGTTTAAAATAAGAAACTAGACGCTTATTAGATTCCATTCTCAACTATGTTTCTTTTTTCTGCTTTCCCAGCGTTGCTTCATCACATAAACCTGAGAGCAACGTTCACGAAGAAGACGGGGTAACATTTTGTCAATAACTTTCGGATAAATCATTATAAGATTATATTTTCATATCATCCAGAAGATGCTTTAATAAAAAACAACGAAACGTTAAATGTTGGCATATTTTCATTTTATGAACAAATACGTTCTTCGAATATTTTCTTTTCCTATTTTTATATTTACATATTGTAAACTTCCATATTTCTCTTATATATATACATGTATATAATTTTGTAAACACATGCATATATACATATACATATAAATATATTTATGTATATATATATATATATATATATATATATATATATATATATATATATATATATACTTTTGTAAACAGTATTATATTTTCCTTCGTTCTTTCAATGTTCGCTTTCCAACGAAACGTTATACATTTTTTACTCATAATTCTAACTGACATGAAATTGCTTCACATATATATATATATATATATATATATATATATATATATATATATATATATATATATATACTTATTGACGTGAAATTGCTCCATGAATTTGCGATATTAAATTTTCTTTCTCCATTTCACTTATTGTTCGGCACTTAGATAAAATCACTCCACTCCAAAAATTTTGGATAACATATTTTTTTATTTACTCTTACCCATTTTTTCTTCAACATTTCAATTTTAACCCTACCCTGCTCACACCACCACTTTCTAGCGTGAAATCCGACTTTCGGCTTTCATTTTTCACATTAAAAAAAAGGAATTGAAATATCTTCCTTTTCACGGAATAAACCTTACACGGGCTGTCTGAAATAATACACTACTCACTAATATATATATATATATATATATATATATATATATATATATACTTTTTC
>CM042177.1:7193572-7198572 GCA_023376005.1 Doryteuthis pealeii
TCCTGGTTGATGTTTGGTAGTATATTTTTACAATCAAACTATTTGCTGGGTCTTTTCTCGCCGCGAGGATTTACCAATAAGTTTGGTATATTATATATATATATATATATATATATATATATATATATATATATACGTATATGTGTATGTGTGTATGCGTGTAAGTGTATGTATATATATATGCGTGGTGGTGGTGGTGGTGGTGATGTGTGTGTGTGTGTGTGTGTGTGTGTGTGTGTGTTAATGCATAATGGTTAAAGTCATAGAAAGTGGATCATCGACTGAATTCAAATCCTGGACGAGGCTGTTTGCATTTTACATAACGCTAATACCCTTGGGAAAGGTATGAACCCATATATTCTCCCTTCAGCTTTGGGTAAACAGTAATGCAGACTGGGCAATTCAACATTTGCTAGGAAAACTCTAAAATCAAAAAGGATTAGTATAGTTTAGTTTAGTTTAGTAAACTAGTCATTAATTTCAAAGGAAAAAGCTTTAGTTTTAGCGACAAAAGTTTATTTTAAGACATAGTTGAAAATAATCTTAAACCAGGCGAGTATATATAATATTAGCTCCATAAATTTCTTTAGTTCTCCTGAGGAAGGTGTACCTTGAACACCGAAACCCTGGTAGGGAGAAAAACTTTTCCACAACTATTAATGCTCTATATTTTACGAGATATATTGAGCCCTTTTGGAATAACTAATTATGCTCCTCCAATGAAAAGGTGGTAGAAACTTTTTGATGAATATATATATATATATATATATATATATATATATATATAAGAAGGTCCACAAAATGGATGATTTTTTTAGAAAAAAAAATTTATCTTACATTTGCAACACGTGTTTCAGATCTTCTGATATCTTCTTCAGGCTTTGATCAATCATATGAAAATTGATTTTTACATGCATGTATATATATATATATATATATATATATATATATATATACTCCACCACTAACAAGAAAGGAGGTGTTAAGTACTTATGTATATATATATACATGCATGTAAAAATTCATTTTCATATGATCGATCAAAACCTGAAGAAGATAGCAGAAGATCTGAAACACGTGTGACAAATGTAAGATAAAAATAATCAATTTTTTTTTTTAAAACATAATCTATTTTGCGGACCTTCTTCTTTATAAAATGTTGAATTTTCTCCCGTTGGAACCAGAACAACACCGTAATTCCATGATAAATTTATTTCGACCAAAATTGGGGCCTATATAAATCTAAGTTGATTTAATATAGCTTCCCAAAATTTAGTCTCATCAGATGGGAGATCAAGGTAATTTGAATTGCATAACTGAAAAATGTTACTTCTCAAAAAACATAAAAAAATTTTTAAACATTTTTAATGTGTATATATATATATATATATATATATATATATATATATATATATATATGTGTGTGTGTGTGTGTGTGTGTGTGTGTGTGATCAAATATTAGGACCAGCTGAACCTAATCTAAAATAACCTTGTTTTCCTCTTTTTCTCTTTATCAGAGGTTGGTGGTAGGTGTGCCTTGTAAACAAAACCATAATTTTTCCTGATTCCTTCAATTTACTTTGAAGATAATCTGAGAATAAGCAGTGCTACCGTAAAGGTTTCGGCAAATACATGGCCGGCTGCACGCGTTGAACCGGAAGTCCAGAGAAGAGCTCATTAAGGAACAGGAAGTGACAAGTAACGCAAGCAAACGGGTATCCAATAATGGATATAAATGAAACGATTCTGGTTGAGGTGGGTGGTGGAATTTAAAGGGGTGGAAGTGATAGGGTTCTTTTAAAAGCATGGTGGTTTGTTTTACGGCATATCAACCCCAGTGGGTCATTTAATGGCGACTAAGTTTTGAAATAAATTTATTCTTAAATGGATACTCAATTTTTTATAAATACATTTTTCTATTTAACCCATCGATGGTACTACCACTCCGGGTCAGAGTGGACCAGGGAGCAATAGTGATAAAAGGGCGCTCCACATTATTCAGACCTTCAAAAATAGAACCTCACCATCAATTAGAGTTTAATGTAATTCCTTGGACATAAAGACCCTTGGCTACCGCCTTCTAGCACCTATATGATAAAAAGGGGTTTGCCATAAGGGCAATAGGTTTGGGGCAATCATATAGTTCCTAGGACTTGATGTAACCAGCCGATTGATCGGAGGGGGCCTCTCCGACCGCCCGTCTAGCCTAAGTAGGGGCCAAAGTGGAGTTCTGAATGTCATCGACTGCTCAGCCCTTGGGTTCAATCCTTAAGCATCACGGGTCGCCACCCACGGCTAACAGGTCACCTCATTGGGAGAGTCTTATCCCTCTGCAGGGGTGCAGTCGTGTATTCTAACGCCCCAGATGACAAGGCGGTGGGGATAATTACATGTAACGTTTTATTTGAGGAACAGTTCTAAGTTTCCCTTTCAAATTTATTTATTTATTGATAAATTTGAAAATTGTAGTTAGATATGATACAAACCCTCTGACATTTCTAATGTTACAATTCATGAGAGTTCATGAATTGCTAGCGTGACTGTAAGTTAGTATTAAATATGACCCCAACTGACCTCCGATACAGACACGTGAGAATAACATTTCTTGTTAGTTAGATGCGACCTAACTTTGGAAGGCGAAAGACGTGATTGTCTTCTTTCTGGGGTCCAATCTCAATCCCCGCGGTGGAGCCAATCAATAACTATGGACTAATAAAAACTTGATCAAGAAGAACCCGAAAACAAGCAATGCCCAGATCAGACCAGAAGAAGCCAGTAGATAGAAATCAACTAGACAAGAACATGATGACCGGAACAAGTAACCAGGAAGCAGTAGCAAACAGAGAAGCAGTCAGCAAGAACAGAAACAAGTAATGAATCAAGTAAGCCCATCTCCTTTCTAATATATATCTGTCTCCCTCTCTATTATATACTCAATGTTTATAAGGGCATATATGCATTATACAAGTTAAATTATTATTTAAAATAATAATGAATAGAATACAATGTGTACATGAACAAACTCTCGGTCGAAACACGTGTTGGTAATTCATTAAACTAATTTTATCCATTCAACATTTTCTCTCCTTTATTTATTTATTCTTTCAACATATTGTCATTTGAATATTCATTTCCATTTTTCAACTTACATACGGTATATAACACTAAGCACCCCCTCAGGCAATATCTTTTAAGAATAAATATTTTCACCGCCCGAAGAGTGTTTTTTGTTGTTTTTTTTTTTTGTTGTTCTTTTTTTTTTCTTTTGATAGTCGAACTTAATTTGGGGAAATTGAGGCTGAGCGAATTTGAATTCCAGAGGAAGGCTTGTGTCCTGAAATGGACTGAGAAAGAGGCTTGTGTCCTGAAATGGACTGAGAAAGAGGCTTGTGTCCTGAAATGGACTGAGAAAGAGGCTAATAGGATATTGGATGGTTTAACAGTTATCATCAAATAGAAAATTACAGACATTTCGTGGCAAAACAGTGCGAAATATTTATAACATTTGAGATCAAAAACAGTTATTTATATAAGTTCCCTGCAAGTTGAGAGTAATATTCTCATTGAATAATAATAATAATAATAATAATAATAATAATAATAATAACGGATCACCTTATCCCACAAGAAGACCAGACCTAGCGTTGATAAACAAAAAAGAAAGAACTTGTCAACTGGTGGATTTTGCAGTGCCAGCAGATCACAGGGTGAAGCTAAAGGAAAATGAAAAAATGGACCTTGCCAGAGAACTGAAAAAGTTATGGAACATGAAAGTGAAAGTGATACCAATTGTAGTTGGTGCACTTGGAACAGTCCCTAAAGGATTAGAAAAAGGTGTGGAAAGTTTGGAAATCAGAGGAAGGATTGAAACCATCCAGAACACTGCACTGCTGCAATCTGCCAGAATACTCAGAAGAGTCCTGGAGACCTGAGGAGACTTGCTGTCACTCAGACTCCAGTGAAAGACCATCAGCTAATGCTGATGTGAAAACTCAAAAGGAGTAAATAATAATAATAATAATAATAATAATAATAAGTCTTGGAGACCTGAGGAGACTTGCTGTCACTCAGACTCCAGTGTAAGACCATCGCTAACACTGATGTGAAAACTCAAAAGGAGTTAATAATAATAATAATCTTATGTTGATAGCAATAATTGTAATAATGATTAATTTGAATTTAATTTTAATCTTAGAATTAATTATCATAATATAATATTGGTAATAATTTTAACTATACTGATGGAAATAATGTTGACAGTATTTAAAATAAAGATATTAAAATTAAATAAGGACTAAATAAAAAAGCTTAAATGAAAACTATTATTAATAGTAATATTCTCATTGAATGCTAATTCAATCCTAAAAAACAACCCCATTAATGAAAAGATTTGCGGATATTTTCACAGAAAGTACCGATTAAACTTGGAAGAAATCTAGGAATAAGCGTGTAGCGATTGTCTGCCCCTGTTGCGATGGACTTGTATCCAAAAGGGTTATTGTAGTGAGATAGCCAGTGGCGTGTTATTATGTGCATTACAGCAGGAGATATAGAGAGACAGTCTAGAGGACATGGAGATATTAGCTACGAGAAGCTAACACACAGAGCTAAGATACGCTCGGAGAATTACTACTATTACTACAACAAAGAATACGTAACCACACACCACAACAGTTATCTTCCTTGTTGCTAAGGTTTTTCGCCAATAGGTGACACAATTGGCTGGGTATTTAAACCGCAACCCGGGAATTTCTCTGCCCGTTGTTTCTTGGTCTAGCATCCATAAAACATGGACTAGACGCTTGACGTCTCTGTCCATGAAACACTGGCGGCATTTACCACTTTGAAGAAGTGTAGTTGATATATTCTACAACCACAGTTGACAGTTGTATTTGTTAGGGCTCTTCTATTCTTCTAATGTATTCTACTTTCCACGGGGCCATATCAGGTTATATCTCTTCGGGTTAGGTCCACTTAATCATAATCGCCTCTCTCCCTGA
>CM042177.1:7208572-7238572 GCA_023376005.1 Doryteuthis pealeii
ATACACGGAAATGTATTCAAAAGTAGCTAGTGCACGTAAAAGTAGCCCCTGTCGGCTGGGGATTTAGAATACGTCGACTGCACCTTAGTACATGAATCTTTGATGAGTTGTGGTGCATCTAGAACAGAACTGCACAGATCTGGTCTGGGTATTTTTTTTTTTTTTTTTTTGGCTGGATGACATGCACTAGCATGTCCATATGTTTGTTTTGCACTGGAGGACATCACTTATGAGTTCATCCTTACTTCTCCAGCAGGGTCCAGCATGGTTTGCCCTCTTACTCGGGTTGTTTGTGTGATAAGTGACAGGTGGCTGTATAGCTACTCCCTTGTGTGGGGTTGTTTCCACGATTTCTTCAAGCATTCTTGTGCAGCTCCCATCTAGTCTATTCTCCAGGCACCTTGTCAATATCCAAGTGGTGCAGCCATACAGTAGCACTGATACCACTACAGCCTGGAAGAATTGTAAATTCTATGTCACTATCATTATGGATTACAATTAGAATGGGAACCCAATTATTTTTTCATATAAAAAGTATGTGTAATATACGACGAACAAGGTAATTGCTTTACTTGATTTCGTTCGGGTGATCTTTGAAAAAAATCTAGTGTGAAATAGAGAAATGAATTATCATTAACATAGAAACACTACTATTGTTAGCTTTTTGTCTTTCAAATGCTGATACACGGAAAAGTATTCAAAAGTAAGCCAGTGCACGTAAATGTAGCCCCATCGGCTGGGCCTTTAGAATACGCCGACTGCACCCTAGTACATTATTCAATGTACTATACACAAGCCTTTGATGAGTTGTAGTGCACCTGAGCACCGTAAGCAATAAAGTCCATTATTATTATTATAATCTGCGTAATGATAGTTTCTGCAGGATATCGTCTACATTTTGCTTTTTTACGAGGTTTGTCATAAAGTAATGCCATGTTGTTTAGGACAGGTTTAATTACCAACACAGGAACATGTATCATACATCAATATGATGCTGGTCCTCTGCGGATCACATCCCAATTTCTCCAGATAGTCACCGTTTCACTCAATAGCAATGTTTTGCCATCGAATAAGAGCATGTGTCTCTGCAAAATAAAATTCTATTTACTGTTCTTTGAGCCACTTCTTCACTTCCACGTAACTGGAATAATTTTTGCCTCACTTCGGCCCCATGCAAGGGGGGTTGAGAGGTAAACTATAAAAAATACATTGGAAATGATTTTTACTATAAAAATAAGTTAGAAATATGTTTTACTATGAAAATTCAATAGAGATAATTTTACTATAAGAATACATGGGCAATGATTTTACTATAAAAAGGAATTTGAAACAATTTTACTATACAAATATTTTTGGAATGAGTTTTACTATAAAAATGCATTAGAAATGATTTTTACTTAAAAGTTACAATGGATTTTTACAATAAAAATTTTACTATGAAAATTCAATAGAGATAATTTTACTATAAGAATACATGGGCAATGATTTTACTATAAAAAATACATAGGAAACGATTTTACTATAAAAATGCTTTGAAAATGATTTTTACTATACACATGCATTGGAAATGATTTAACAATACGTGTTACATAATTCGTGGGTTGCCTAAGAATTATGTCTGTAATGTAGTAAAATTTAAATGGTGGTATTGTGGATGGAAAGTTGCTATTAACCGTTATAGTGTAATATATTGTCTGATCAGGACCGGGCTGAATAGGAAGTGCATGGGGGCCAGGTGCAGCCTGGAAATGAAAACAGGATGTGGCCCCGACCTGACCTTTTGCACCTGGAAATGCAGGTGGATGTTTGTCATGATTTCGGTGCAGAAATCTGTAGGCGTAACGCATAGCCAATGAAAACAGCCTGCGTGGGCGAAGAGGCGTGTCTACAGAAAAAACTGCGTATGTGTCACGAACAAGGAGGCGTGACACCGGCGGTCAGACTACAATAAAAGAAGCCCGTAGAGATCGATTAGACAGACGACGATCAGGTTTGAAATCAATTGAAGAGAACTCCCGAAGGCTCCACATTGCGTAACCCTGCCCACGACTCTCAGCTGTACACAACCGGGGAAAATAAATATCTCTTATATTTTCCTAAATACAAGTGTTTGTGTTTTTGACGGGTCCAGTGTGTAACAATAGAAGTTATTGACAACAATTCACCTTTCACTAAGCGCTAATTTTTGATTGGCTGAAGGAAAAGCATGTGAAGGGAACTGGGAGTAGTTAGAATTTGGCGGTTAGTCGACGGGGCCAGACGTGATGGTCGTCTGTTACCAAGTAAGCCATCTTCTCACTGCGCGGTTGAAACCTTTTGGGCTTCAGTTTTTATAAAGACATCTGAGAAAAGGTCTTGCGTCTTCCTTTAAAAGCAAAGTGGATGAGCACAAACAACTGGAGCCAGCACAAAAGAAATCCGTATCAACCAGCGGCAGAGAGTAAGGAAATCAACCCAACAAAAGATGGGGAGCCGGAGAAATAGAATCCTTCAAAGAACTCTCCTCCTCCCTCATTATATACCCAGCAGATAAGGGGTATATAACACAAGAATGCATTGGAAATTATTTTACTATAAAAATACGATGGAACTGATTTTATTATGAAAAAGGCATTAGGAATAAATGTTACTATAAAAATGCAATGAAAATGATTTTTACTATAAAAATGCATTGGAACTCATGTTACTATGAACATGCATAGAAAATGATTTTTACTATAAAAATGCATTGGAAATGATTTTTACTATGAAAATTCATTACAAATGATTTCTACAATAAAAAATGTATTGGAAATTATATTTACTATAAAAATGCATTGGAAATGATTTTTACTATGAAAATGCATTGGAAATTATTTTTACTATGAAAATGCATAGGAAATGAGTTTTACTATGAAAAATACATTGGAAATGATTTTTACTATAAAAATGCACCAAAAATGATTTTTACTATGAAAATGAATAGGAAATGATTTTTACTATGAAAAAGTGCCGTAAATGTTTCTTACTATAAAAATGCATTAGAAATGATTTTTACTATGAAAATGCATTGGAAATGATTTTACTATGAATATACATTGGAAATGATTTTTACTGTAAAATTGCTTTGAAAATGATTTTTACTATGAAAATGAATTGGAAAGGATTTTTAATATAAAAATGCACTGAAAATGATTTTAGTATAAAAATGCATTGGAAATTATTTTTACAATGAAAAATGCATTACAAATGATTTTCACTCTAAAAATGCACGGGAAATTATTTTTACAATAAAAATGCACGGGAAATTATTTTTTAAATAAAAATGCCTTGGAAATGATTTTTACAATAAAAATGCACTGAAAATGATCTTTACTATAAAAATGCACTGAAAATGAGTTTTAATATAAAATGCACTGAAATGATTTTTTACTATAAAAATGCATTGGAAATTATTTTTACTATAAAAATGCATTGGAAATTATTTTTACTATAAAAATGCATTGGAAATTATTTTTACTATGAATATGCATTGGAAATGAGTTTTACTATAAAAATGCACCGAAAATGTTTCTTACTATAAAAATGCATTAGAAATGATTTTTACTATAAAAATGCACTGAAAATGATATTTACTATAAAAATGCACTGAAAATGGTTTTTACTATAAAAAAGGACTGGATATGTTTCTTTTATTATAAAAATGCATAGGAAATGATTTTTATCTAAAAAAGAAACGCAATGCATATTTTTTTAGCTGTACATCAAACGCTATGGCTGCTTCTAGAGAACAGACACATAAACTCTTCCCAATTATTAATATAAGATTTGAAACGTCTGTAAATTACGCTAACATTATTTCAGTGTGTGACGTGTTGTCATGCATTATCTATGAGATGGCTGATATGGTAACGAGGTTAAATTCATAACAGATGTAAAGAGTTAAGAGAGTGACCGTAAGACGTTCTCCACCCTTTCCTTTATCTAATACGATATCCTAGTGTATCTCAGAACTGAAAAGCTTTTCTTTCTTTTTTCTTTCTCTTTTTTTTCTTTAAGCATCGTTCAACGAAAAACTGTCGGCTTCAATAAAACTTCTTATTATTTGTTGCATCAGGGCAGATTAGGGGGATTTATTTTTAACTTGTATTGCCTTGGAATGTGATGAGTATATAGATAGATATCTGCGTACACTCATATCTACGAAGATTATAAATTTAGTAATAATTACTTTATACACACACATTTATATATATATATATATATATATATATATATGTGTTGTGTGTGTGTGTGTGTGTGTGTGTGTATATATTATAATATATATATATATATATATATATATATATATATATATATATATATATATATTAGGGAGAGAGATGTGAGATTGGGATATAGGCAAAGATGGATAGATTTGAAAATACAGAGGCGGACAGATAGATATATAGATAGATAGGTTGATAGATATATCTGAATAGATGGGGATAGATATCTGCGTAAAGTCATATTTACGAAGGTTATAAATTAAGAAATAATTACTTTATATATATAATATATATATATATATATATATATATATATATATATATATATATATTCGAAGAGAGATATGATGGGCTATAGAGGAAAGATGGATGAATTTGAATATACATAGACGACAGATAAATAGGTAGATAGATAGATCTGAATAGATGAGGATAGATATCTGAATACAGTCATATCTGGGAAGGTTATAAATTAAGCAATAATTACTTCATGATATATATATATATATATATATATATTATAAATATATATATATATATATATTATATATATACATTTATCATTGATGGAGCCTGTATGTCTAAGTTAGTGTAAGGAAGACATGATGTTCCGGTGCATGATAACTGTCAGTTTCTCGCCTATGTGATTTTCAAAATAAGTTTTTTTTAATCGCATAGGCGAGTAACTGACTGTTACCAAGCACCGTTGACTTTATGTCGCGCACACACGGCACACACACATGCTGCCAATACCTTGGTAGAGCACTATAGAGGAGACATTAGTTGAACTTTCACCGTTTAGCGTGTGGCATTTATTTGCATGATGTTTACAGACTTGAGTTCTATGGTGATTGTAAAAACATACATCTACTTGTTTGTTTTGTTTTACGGCATATCAACCTCAGTGGGTCATTTAATGCCGATAAAAATTTTTGAAATAAATCAATTCTTAATGGATAATACAATTTTTGTATAAATACATTTTTCTATTTAACCCATAGATGGGACCCTAACAGGTACTACCACTCCGGGTCAGAGTGGACCAGGAGCAATGGTGATGAAGGGTGCTCCACATTCCCCAAACCTCCAGAACTGGAACCTCATCATCAGATAGAGTTAACGTCATTCCCGAGACATGTAGACCCGCAGCCACCGCCTTCTAGCACCCATATGATAAAAAGGGATTGGGGCTTTCCATTAAGGGAATAGGGCTTGGGGAAAATCATATAGGTGCTAGGGCTTGACGTGACCAGCCGATTGATCGGAGGGGGCCTTTCTGACTGCCCGTCTAGCCTAAGATAGGGCCAAAGTGGAGTATTGCAAGTCATGAACTGCTCATCCACCTGGGCTCCATCCTTAAGCATCACGAGTTGCCACCCACGGCCAAAAGGTGGCCCCATTGGGGGAGTCTTACCCCTTTACAGAGGTGCAGTCGGTACATTATCACGTCCCAGCCGACAGGGCGGATACATCTACGTAAGTATGTATCAATTAATTGTTTGCCTCTAACTGACAATCTCCGACGACCATGACGACTTTTTTTTATTATTATTCATTTTATTTACATCTTACTTTTTTGTACTTGTGCCATCTTTAGGTGTGAAATTGATTTGATGTTTCAGGTGTCTCGTTTTTAAAAACGAGCAGTAGCGTAGGAATTTGGTAGTGGGAGGTAGTAATAATTTTTTACTTCGGAAAGAATATTGTTTTAGAAGAAGAAAATTTTGCTGAGTTTATTAAGTTTTTTATAATGGCTTTTTGTATTCTTCTCTCCTCTTCTCTCTCTCTCTCTCTAATATATATATAATATATATATATATATATTATATAATATAATATATATATATATATATATATATGAGAGAGAGAGAAAACAAGATAGATAGATAGATAGATAGATAGATAGATAAGAAATGTTTTCTAATACTGTTTAAATTTGATATCATTTCAACGAGAAGGATCAGGTTATTATATTTTGATATGATTACAATTTATCTGAAACATTCTGTACATCTCAAATTTTCGAATCATCTCTTATATCTCAAATGATTTCAATTTTTCTAAAATTCTCTGTACATCTCATATTATATCAATATTCTTTTTAAAAAAATTGCAAATGATATCAAATAATTAAACCCCTGTATATGAACAATTTAGCCACAGGGTGTCAATTAAAACCGTATGGTTGACAGCCTTCCGTCTACGAGAGACGATGGAGTAGTGTTAAAGTGTTTTTTCTCTTTTCCTTGAACTACATAGCCTGGGCGGGGTTTGGAGGGGATAAGCTGTTGCCCATGCAGCCAATTCCCCCTCCCCACACTGCCACTGTGATCCAAAGGAAAGGTAAGGTACAATGCGGTTTGGCAACGGTAGTGTTACAGGAGTTGATGGGTAACACTGGATTCCAGCATCACACCACCTTAGGGGCTCCGCCTCCTGATTTGTTTTCGGGGTTTACTCCCCTAGTCTTTCATTGTAAGGCAGCAGAGGTTTTGGGTTGGACTTTCCTTGACTTTGTTGGGTTGCCGTCCAAGGCTAAAGAGCCCCTTTTAACCCATTTGGGGATCTATGCGAGTAGCAAGCACCGCAATCCGACAACTATTGGTGTTCCTGTGAAATGAAATCAGATTAGGGATACGGTATATTTTGACTTTGTGTATCAGATAAGCAACAGTACCTTCAGGTCAGTTTTTTAGGGGGGTATAGGGGTAGGGGTATGTCCGCTAGGGCGTCAAGATGGTTATAATGTACGCTGTGATTGTACATACATATGCACATGTATACGTGAGACACGCTCATTCATGCACACATGTGGTTGTCCGTGATGCCTAAGGATAGAACCCAGGTGGATGAGCAGTTCGTGACTTGCAATATTCCACTTTAAGCTTTTCTTGGGCTAGACGGGCAGTCGGAGAGGCCCCCTCCGATCAATCGGCTGGTCACGTCAAGCCCTAGCACCTATATGATTGCCCCATCCCTATTGCCCTTATGGCAATCCCCAACCCTTTTTTATCATATGGGTGCTAGAAGGCGATGGCTGAGGGTCTACATGTCCTGGGAATGACGTTAAACTCTATCTGATGATGAGGTTCCAGTTTTGGAGGTTTGGGGAATGTGGAGCACCCCTTCATCACCATTGCTCCCTGGTCCACTCTGACCCGGAGTGGTAGTACCTGTTAGGGTCCCATCTATGGGTTGAATAGAAAAACATGAGTTGATAAACAAATTGTATTATGCATTAAGAATGAATTTATTTCACAATTTGTAGTCATTAAATGACCCACCGAGGTTGATATGCCGTAAAACAAACCAAACCATACCAAACCAACATGTGGTTGTACCTGCGTTGTTGAATTAAAACTGTATACACTTTGATCTATTATGAATACAATGCTTATTAAGATATATGTTTTATGATCCCAGTAAAAGAAGACAAGCATAGAATATTCTTGAAACGTAATTAAAATGGTATAGAGACAATTTAAATTGAAAAGAGAATGGTAATCGAATGTTGGGGTAAAGAGAAAGAGTGAAAATAATAAGAAAAAAAGAAAAGAACGTTTTAACGGACTAAGATTCTAAGCACCCAATGTACGTCAGCCAGTGACAGGTCAATGACCCCTGAACTAGATTTTGTAAAAACACGGAAGTCCCAAATTTTCTTCAGGCGAGCGGAAAGAGTTATGTCCCTTCCCCACCCGGAAATACAAGTGGAAGTAAAGGGGCTGACTTCTTTTTTGATGGGTGTCTCACGAGGAGAGAGACATCGATTTTCGTGCTCTGTTAGGGGTGGTATTTTGACTGACCGTAAATAGCAAGATAGGGTTAATTGATGGAATTTATGATAGTAAAAATTAACCTACTCTTCCTCTCTGAAAAAAACCCATGGAACGTGCGAGAAATAAACAACTCCTTATGCCTATCTGCAACCGACTATTCTTTTGTATGTTTTTTTGTTGTTGTTTTTTTTTAGAACCCATTGTGTAATGTTGCTGCTTGTGTGTGACTTATTAGCTGACCTGACAACTACAATCCGACATAAGCCTTTTATAGCGCTGTGACTACGCTACGTTTTGATATATTGCAACTGATGATCGTTCTGTTTAAGACACTAATGATAACGTAAATGGACGAAATTGCAAACATAACTGAGTTATTGTTTCACTTGGTATTTGGTTGCATTCTGGTTCTGTTGTTGTTCTCAGCTCATTGATTGATGCAGATTTCGTGTTATAGAGTTAAATGGTTCAATTAAATGCCACGATTGCAACTACAAAGCAGATAGATAGATAGATAGATAGATAGATAGATAGATAGATAGATAGATAGATAGATAGATAGCTATTAACAAAATAAAAGGTAAGAATACATTGAGATAGATACATATAAATATAATAGCATAGATAGATAGATAGATAGATAGATAGATAAATAGATAGCTATTAACAAAATGAAAGGTAAGAATACATTTAAATAGATAGATAGATAGATAGATATAAAAAAATGAAAGGTAAGAATACATGATAGATACTATAAAACATAATGCATAGATAGATAGATAGATAGATAGATAGATAGATATTTAAAAAATGAAAGGTAAGAATACATTGAGATAGATACATATAATATAATGGCATAGATAGATAGATAGATAGATAGATAGCTTATTAACAAATGAAAGGTAAAATACATTTAAATAGATAGATAGATAGATAGATAGATATTAAAAAATGAAAGGTAAGAATACATTTAGATAGATAGATAGATAGATAGATAGATAGATAGCTATTAACAAAATGAAAGGTAAGAATACATTTAGATAGATAGATAGATAGATAGATAGATAGATAGCTATTAACAAGATGAAAGGTAAGAATACATTTAGATAGATAGATAGATAGATAGATAGATAGATAGATAGATAGCTATTAACAAAATGAAAGGTAAGAATACATTTAGATAGATAGATAGATAGATAGATAGATAGATAGCTATTAACAAGATGAAAGATAAGAATACATTTAGATAGATAGATAGATAGATAGCTATTAACAAGATGAAAGGTAAGAATACATTTAGATAGATAGATAGATAGCTATTAACAAAATGAAAGGTAAGAATACATCTAGATAGATAGATAGATAGATAGATAGATAGATAGATATTAACAAAATAAAACGTAAGAATACATTTAGATAGATAGATAGATAGATAGATAGCTATTAACAAAATGAAAGGTAAGAAAACATTTAGATAGATAGATAGATAGATAGATAGATAGATAGCTACTTACATAATGAAAGGTAAGAATACATTTAGATAGATAGATAGATAGATAGATAGATAGATAGATAGATAGATAGATAGATAGATAGATAGCTATTAACAAAATGAAAGGGAAGAATACATTTAGATAGATACATATAAACATAATGGCATAGATAGATAGATAGATAGATAGATAGATAGATTGATAGCTATTAACAAATTGAAAGGTAAGAATACATTGAGATACATACATATAAACATAAATGCATAGATAGATAGATAGATAGATAGATAGATAGATAGATAGCTATTAACAAAATGAAAGGGAAGAATGCATTTAAATAGATACATATAGACATAATGGCATAGATAGATAGATAGATAGCTATTAACAAAATAAAAGGTAAGAATATATTTAGATAGATACATATAAACATAATGGCATAGATAGATAGATAGATAGATAGATATGAATAGACTGAGATAGATAGAGAGAGAGGGGGAGATTTAAAAAATGAAAGATATGAAGAGATTGAAATAGAAACATATATACATACTGACATAGATAGATAGATATGAATGGGCCGAGATAGAGAGACAGATAGAGGGATATGAATAGATGAACAATGATAGAATGAAAGAGAGAGAGAGAGAGAGAGAGAGAGAGAGAGAGAGAAATGAATAGAATGAAAGGTATGAAGATATTGAGATAGATACATATACACGTACTGATATGGATAGATAGATAGATAGATAGATAGATATAAACGGACTGGCATAGATAGATAGATACCTATGAATAGACTGAGATAGATAGAAAGATAGACAGAGAAAGGGTGAAAGTGAGAGAGATGAACAACATGAAGAGATTGAGATAGATACATATGATAGATAGATAGATAGATAGATAGATAGATATGAATAGACTGAGATAGATATACATTGGCTTAGATAGATAGATATGAATATATAGATAGATAGATAGATAGATAGATAGATAGAGAGATAGATTGGAATAGACTGAGATAGATAAATATAAACATATAGATAGCTATTAATAGACTGAGATGGATAGATAGTTATATAGATATTTAGATATGAATAGACTGAGATACATAGATATGAATTGGCTTAGATAGATATATATATTTGAATAGATAGATAGTTAGATAGATAGATAGGAATTCACTGAGATAGATTGATAATATAATGAACAGATAGAGAGATAGCTATGAATAGACAGATGGATAGATCGTTATATAAATATTTAGATGTGAATAGGCTTCAATAGACCGATAGATAGATAGATAGATAGATAGATATGAATAGTTGAACAATGATAGAGTGAAAGAGAGAGAGAGAGAGAGAGAGAGAGGGAGAGAAAGGGAGGGAGAGAGAGAGAAATGAACAGAATGAAAGGTATGAAGAGATTTAGATAGATACATATAAACGTTCTGACATACATAGATAGATAGATAGATAGATAGATAGATATGAATAGACTGAGGTAGATATGCATTGGCTTAGATAGATAGATATGAATATATTTATAGATAGATAGATAGATAGATAGATAGATAGATAGATAGGAATAGATTGAGATAGATAAATATAAACAGATAGATAGCTATGAATAGACTGAGATTGATAGATATGAATAGGCTTAGATAGATAGATAGATAGATAGATAGATATATGAATAAATAGATAGATAGATAGGAATACACTGAGATAGATTGATAAATATGTACAGATAGATAGATAGCTATGAATAAACTGAGATGGATAGATTGTTATATAGATATTTAGATATGAATAGCTAGATATGTAGATATTTAGATACGAATAGACTGTAATAGATAGATACGGATAGGCTTAGATAGATAGATAGATAGATAGATAGATAGATAGATAGATAGATAGATAGATAGATAGCTATGAATAGACTGAAATGGATAGATAGTTATATAGATATTTAGATATGAATAAACTGAGATAGATATGAATAGCCTTAGATAGTTAGATAGATAGATAGATAGATAGATAGATAGATATGAATAGACTCAGATGGATAGATAGTTATATAGAAATTTAGATATGAATTGACTGAGATAGATATGAATAGGCTTAGATAGATAGATAGATAGATAGATAGATAGATAGCTATGAATAGACTGAGATGGATACATAGTTATATAGATATGTAGATATGAATAGACTGAGATAGATAGATATGAATAGACTGAGATTGATAGATATATGTATGAATAGACAGATATAGATAGACAGATAGACAGATCGACAGACTGACAGAGTGAGGACTGAGATTGATATATAATCACCATATCTAAATAAATAATAATGTGTCCGCTGCCAAAGGCGTTTAATTGAATTCTAGTCGTAATTTGCCAAGCAATTAAGGCTGACGTCGAACAAACCCAAATCAAGAATCACTTTTTTTTGCCCCCCTGATAAATTCCCAATCATTCGTCTCATTTTCTGCCTGGTTTCTCTTTTGTTATTAGCTGACAATGTATGGCCAAGAAATAAACAATTACTTCCGGGTCGGGCCAATTGTAGATTTTACAAATGTCTCCTCCGGAGGGATATAAAAATCAACAACAACAGCAACACCACCAACAACAACAACTTTGCTTAGATATCACTATATGTTTTTTTTTTCATTCTAAATAGATTCATGATTGACAATATGATAGAAAAATATAAAAATACTGACATGGATAGATAGATAGATAGACTGATAGAAAGAGAGGGAAAGAGAGAGAGAGAGATAATGAACAAAATGAACGGTATAAGATATTGAGATAGATACATAGAACTGTTCTGAATAGGCAGGAATAGATTCAGGTAGATATATATAAACGTACTGACATAGATAGAAAGATAAATAGATAGATAGATAGATATGAACATACTGAGATAGATAGATAGATAGATAGATATTAATAGACTGAGATAGATAGATATATACTGAGATAGATAGATAAATATGAACATATTGAGATAGATAGATAGATAGATAGATAGATAGATATGAATAGACAAACTTTGCTTAGATTTCACTCTATTGTTTTTGTTCCAAATAGATTCATGATTGACAATCAAAAAAGAAAAGATCCCCCGAGAATAGCTAGAATATCAAAAAAACGTTAATTTTTTTCCTAAATTATTCTACTCAAGAAACAGATTTGAAGTGTCAAAGATAACAGTGTCATACCATGTATTTACCCAACCCCTCCGCACGACCAGGATGTGGCACAAGGTCAATTTTAAGCGGTGTTTAATAAGTTTGAATACAGTCTCGGAGACTAGTTGCCATGCCAAGGTTAAAGAGGTTTTCATGTGGACAAATGGACTGACAACGATTCCCTAGTCTGTCTGTCTGTCTCTGTCTGTCTCTTGGTCTGTCTGTCTGTCTGTCTGTCTCTGTCTCTGTCTCTGTCTCTCTCTCTCTCTCTCTCTCTCTCTCTCTCTCTCTCTCTCTCTCTCTCTCTGTGTTTCTCGTATTACTGTTGCATAACCCTTCTTTGTTCGGCACTAAATCGTATATGTTATATACTGGCATCAATTTTTATATATGTTATACAGCGGCTTCTTTAAACTCACGCTGCTAAATCGGCGTACGTATCGTATACGTTGCTGGTATACTGCGGGTATGTTAGTAGTCGACGTAGAGACTCAACACATGGGCATTGTAACAAACTTTAGTTTATTTCTTTACATTCACTCGTGGTGGGTGGCGAGCTTGACAATGAAATGACCGAGGGTTGACAATGACTTCTACTGCTGCTGGGATCTGGCGATGTTCAGAGAAAGGGGTGGCTGGTGGCGTCTCACCGCCCTTAGCCGTGGCGGTGCGTGACCGCGTCGGTCACTCCGTTATCTTTGCCGTCCGCTGTCTCTCTGGGTCTCTGGCTCTTTGGGTCTCTATTCAATACTGACCGCTGACTGCTTAAGTAAGCGCAACCCTATCTATTGTTTTCTTTGTTCTATTTCCTCTTTGTCTGGCTTTCCCACCAAACGCCCACATATTCATTGTTCTCTAACGGAACCTTCTAGTTCCGGTTCTTCTTTGACTCCTTTATCTATTGTTCATCATTTTGCTTTGTTTAATCTAACCGGAAATTCCTATTTCCGTTTGTACAATATCCAACATTATGTCTCATAAATATCCACGTAGATAGACTCACGTTTACATACCATACACTAACTTTCTATCTCTGTCGTCCACATCTATACTTACCAACCCTTCCGCACGTAGAGGATGTGACACAAGGTAAATTTATAAGTGGAGTAAGTAGTTTGAGTTCATAGTTTTCCTCTGACACCGATTTCCATAACAAGGTTAAACAGCCCAGTCTGACCTACTATTTACCCGTAGCCGGAGAGAATAGTTGGATGTATTCCTTTCCCTGGGTTATTAGAGCAATGCGAAATGCAAACAGCCTCGTCCAGGACATGAACTCGTGTCCCCTTCCTACGATGATAAGCATTATACCACGTGCTCATCAATCAATCCATATCTATACGGAAAGAGATTGGGGAGAGTGAGAGAGAGAGATGAATAGGCAAAGGCGGACAGATATGGTCAATTTTTAAGTGGAGTTTAACAGGTTTGAATTCAAAGTTTTCATTCTTTTAAGCTGTTTGTGTAACCAAAGTTGAAGAGCCCAGTCTGCCCTACTATTTATCCATTGCCGGAGAGAGGATAGTTGGATGTATTTCATTCCCAAGGGTATTAATGTTATGTAAAATGTGCATACCTTTCCGAATGATATTAGTGTTATGTTAAATGCAAATAGTCTCGTCCAGGTTTTGAACCCGAATCCACTTCCTTCGATAATAATCATTACACCTCGTGCCGATCAATCAATATTCATATCTATACTGTGATAGATGGGGGTAAGAGAGGGGAGAGATGGGTGGATTTGAATAAGCAAAGGCGGACGGATATGTTCAATTTGTAAGTGGGGTTTAACAGGTCTGAATTCAGTGTTTTCCTTTTCTTAGACTGTTTGCCTAACCAATTTAGAGCCCACTCTGCCCTACTATTTATCCATTGCATGAGGGAGAATAGTTGGGTCCATACCTTTCCGAAGGGTATTAGTATTATGTGAAATACAAACAGTCTCGTCCGTGATTTGAACCCGATTTCCTGCGATGATAATCATTACACCATGTAATCAATATTTGTATTATTGTCTAACCAAGGTTAAAGAGCCCAGTCTGCCCTACTATTTATCCATTAATGTTATGTGAAATGCAAACAGCCTCGTGAAGGATTTGAACCCGAGTCCACTTCCTTCGATGATAATCATTACACCACGTGCTGATCAATCAATATGTATATCCATACACTGATAGATGGGGGGAGGGAGAGAGAAAGAGAGAGGGGGAGAGATGGGGGGATTTGAATAGACAGAGGCGGACAGATATAGTCAGTTTTGATCGGAGTTTAACAGGTTTAAATTCAGAGTTTTCATTTTCTTAAAATGTTTGTCTAACCAAAGTTAAAGAGCCCAGTCTGCCCTACTATTTACACATTGTTGGAGGTAGAATAGTAGGATTCATGTTTTTCCGAATGGTATTAGTGTTATGTGAAATACAAAGTCTCGTCCGTGATTTGAACCCGATTTCCTTCGATGATAATCATTACACCACGTGCCGATCAATCAATATTTATATCTACACAGTGATAGATGGAGAGAGAGAGAGAGAGAGAGAGAGAGAGAGAGAGAGAGAGGGAGAGTGAAGAGAGATGGGTGGATTTTAATAGGCAAAGGCGGACAGATATAGTCAGTTTTGATCGGATTTTAACAGGTTTGATTTCAGAGTTTTCCTTTTCTTAGATTGTTTGCGTAACCAAAGTTAAATAACCCAGTCTGCCCCACTATTTACCCATTTCTGAAAGGAGGATAATTGGATATATACCTTTCTGAAGTTTTTTAGAGTTATGTGAAATACAAACAGTCTCGTCCACGATTTGAACCTGATGATAATCACTACACCACGTGTCTATTAATCAATATTTGTATCCATACAGTGATAGATGGGGGAGAGAGAGAGAGAGAGAGAGGGGGGAGAGTGAAGAGAGATGGGTGGATTTTAATACGCAAAGGTGGACAGATATAGTCAGTTTTGTGCTGGAGTTTAACAGGTTTGAATTCAGAGTTTTCCTTTTCGTATACTGTTGCGTAACCAAGGCCAGTCTGCCCTACTATTTATCCATTGCTGAAGGGAGAATAGTTAGATGCATACCTTTCCGAAAGGTATTAGGTCTATGTGAAATGCAATCAGCCTCGTGCAAGAGTTGAACCCGAGTTCACTTCCTTCGAGGATTATCATTACACCACGTACCTATCAATCAATATTCATATCTATACGGAAAGAGATTGGGGAGAGAGGGGGGAGATGGATGGATTCGAATAGTCAAAGGCCGTCAGATAAGGGCAGTTCTGCTCGAAGTTTAACAGGTTTGAATTCAGAGTTTTTATTTTCTTAAACTGTTTGCGTAACCAAGGCTAAAGAGCCCAGTCTGCCCTACTATTTGCACATTTCTGAAGGAACAATAGTTGGATGCATACCTTTCTGAAGTGAATTAGATTTAAGTGAAAGGCAAATAGTCTCGTCTAGGATTAAAACTCGGATAACTAAGTCCATTTCTTATGACTGGGTCATGTCCACTGGATTGATGACAGACGAATCCCGAAGGGCATCCTCTAAGCAGAGCCTTCATCTGGTAAAAGACAGATTGGTCGCCCCGAGCTGCATTTTAAGGATGTCTGCAAGAATGATCTTAGGTGCTTCGGCATTACCCCTTCCAGCTGGGAAGATTTGGCTCAGGACCACCCTCGGTGGCGACAGGCTCTACATAGCGGACTGTTCATGTCTGAAGTCACCCTAACGCAACACCATGAAGCTAAGAGGTCCAGAAAAAAACGGCGGCAACAAAGCACCGACACATCAACATCTTCAGGGACAGCCTTCACATGCGACATCTGTGCTCGAGAATGTTTTTCGAATATTGAACTTTACAGTCACAAGAGCGCTATAATATACAATTTTCCAGACTTTATTTGAACTTGAAAGATTTATCAATAACCTTTTATTAACCTTTTATTAACCCTTTCATTGTTTTCTTTTATTATTTTTTCATGTTGAATAAAATAGTTTATTGTAAATAATGACTTGTATCTTTTTTATGTTTTATAGTATTTTTATAGTAAAAATCATTTCCAATGCATTTTTTTAGTAAAAATCATTTCCATGCATTTTTATAGTAAAAATCATTTCCAATGCATTTTTATAGTAAAAATCATTTTCAATGCATTTTTATAGTAAAAATCATTTCCAATGCATTTTTATAGTAAAAATCATTTCCAATGCATTTTCATAGTAAAAATCATTTCCAATACATTTTTATAGTAAAAATCATTTCATATCTGAAACTGTATATAAATAATACATAGCATAGTATAGTCTTCCGAGAGTGCAATCCAGGTATATTTTTTCCTATGATGATAACCATAATACGACGCACGTCCGTCGTATGTATACACATTTATTTGTGATCTCATTTTTTTTCTGATTTCAAATATAAAAGAATTTAAAGATATTACTTATAGTCAACTGTGTGCCGACGAAGAAGTATTATTGTATTATAAATATTTCGACACATATTGTAGTCTTGAGCCTGAAGAAAAACATACTGGCAATTAACTCCAACTAATACGAGATATCTGTATTAGATTACGTGTTTCTCTCGGTAGACTATAACCATCTTAATGACTCTCTTTAAGTTTATCTCTACATTATACACACACACACACACACACACACACACACATATATATGTAAGTTGAAAATGGAAATGAATTTGACAATATGTTGAAGAGATAAATAACTAAAGGAAAGAAAATGACGAATGGATAAAATTAGTTTTACGAATTACCAACACGTGTTTCGTCTAGGAGTTTGTTCATATACACATTGTATTCTATTTATTATCATTTTATATATGAAATAAAATAATGAGTATAGAAAATTATAAAATATTTAAGTATACAAAGAAAACAGCCTTCTTCAGGGTAAAATGTTTGAGATTTGACGTTAAAACGGTCAAAATACAGAATTTTGAAGTGTTCGAAAAAAGATTTTTTTAAACGTTTGGATACGCTTACGGTTGGAGAAATAGTGTAATATTTGATGAAAGTTACGGTTAGAGAATAAATAATATTTGGTGAAGAGTGACATTTGAGTGACAGATATATATATATATATATATATATATATATATATATATATATATATATCAAACCCCTCCACGAGAAGGATGCGACACAAGGTCAATTTCTTAAGCGGAGTTTAATAGGTTTGAATTCGGATTTTTCCTTTTCCTAGACTGGTTACCTAGACTATGCTAAAGAGCCCAGTCGCCCTTCTTTAACCATAGCTGGAGGGAGAGTAATTGGATGCATACCTTTCTCAAGGGTATTGGCACTATGGGAAATGCAAAGAGCCTTTCCAGGATTTGAACTCGGGTCGACCAGTCCATTTTACGACTCTAACCATCATATATATATATATATATATATATATATGTGGTGTGTGTGTGTGTGTGTGTGCGTGTGTGTGTTTTGTTAAACTCTACTGACAATTCTTGTCGGACAAGTTTTTCTAACTGTCTGGCTATCTTTTTAATATCTGGGTGGAAATTGGTGTAGCAACCTACCAAAGGTTCTTTCACGAGCGCTTTTCTGCACGTTTTGTGCCATCATCATCTTGTTTTGTCTGATGATGCACAAAGACGTGCCGAAAGCGCTCGGGAAAGAACCTTTGGTAGGTTGCTACACCAATTCCATCCAGTTATTAAAAAGATGGCCAGACAGTTAGAAAGGATCGAACAAAAACTCGTCCGAAAAGAATTGCCAGTAGAGTTTAGCAAAACATGTTTAAAAGAAAAAAATGTTTAAAAGAAAAAATGCTGCCAATATATATATATATATATATATATATATATATATATATATTTATTTATTTAAGAATGGAAATGAGTAACCTACTCGAGTTTCATCGATAGAATCTTCAGGGTTACTTTTAAATTAATCGAGTTTACGATTAATCTTTGGTGTTATAAACATGCCCGTTGGAATGGGACTTAAATTTAGTAGAGGAACGCTTGTTTACATTTTCGTAGATCAGGAACGGTTTTTGATTATTGAATTAAAAATTTGGATTAATTTATGGAATTATTTTTTCAATTATTATTTAATAAAGATATGTTATGGTCGTATTAATAGTTAAAAGTTGAAAATTTAAAATTATTTAATAACTAGTTTAATTTGGTTTGAGAGTATTTAAAAAATACAGATTGTGTATGTTACGATAATAGAAGTTTCGGGTAGTTAAATATAGTTAATTATATAAAAAATATAAAGAGATAAAAGTAAGAATGAAAGTAACGGTAGGCAAAGATGCATTGAAATAAAAATAAAAATAAAAATAAAAATAAAAAAATAAAATAAAATATATATATATATATATATTATTTTAGGCATGTGTTATTGAATAACATGGAGTACTTCTTCATTATTTTGAATCTGTGTCTTTTCCAGTCGTCTGGTGTTCGGATCCAATTAAAATAGGACATTTCCCATACTGTTAGCCCGAGCGCTTTCGACTGCTTCTTCAGTCGTCATCATGGGGTATATGAGTTGGTTTTAGTTCGTTTTTTTAGGTCTTTTATCCATGTTTTGTTTTTTTTGTTTTGAATTTGAAGAGTCTATTATTTTTAGAGGTTGGAAGTTAAGTGTGTTAGTTATTAAAGATAGTTAATATGTTATGTCTGACGTTGAATGCTATTTTATTGATGTTAGGTTTTTTGTTTTTTATGCATATTGCTTCAAGAATTTGTAGGCGTTTCTTATTGTTATTTTTATATATAATTTTGGTGTTTTCGGTGAGAATTTTCCTAATATCGGGGGAGGTGGATTTTTCTGGATGTTTTGTAATAAAGTGTTGTTTTATGGCACTAGTGTCGGAGAGATAGTATGTGATGCGACGGGAGAGTGTTGTAGTGGTATGTCCAATGTAGCTATTAATGTATGGTTTGTTTTCTGAAGCATTCTCGGAATGGTTAAGGGGATTTTATTACATTCGTTTGGCTTAGGTTTTTTAGGGTAGTTTGTGTTATTTTTAATGGGAGGTTTGAGGTTTTATATATAAGTTAAGAGTAAGGAAATGAATCCGACGGTATAAGTATAGATAAAAGGATATGAAAACACACAATGCTGTTAAAATGAAAATGAATATGATATAAAACATTTTCATTTTAACAGCATTGAGTGTTTTCATATCCTATATATATATATATATATATATATATATAGAGAGAGAGAGAGAGAGAGAGAGATAAAAGGGTATGAAAGCACACAATATATAGATAGATAGATAGATAGTTAAAAGGGTATGAAAACACAATATTGTTAAAATGAATATATTTTTACATCATTTTCATTGCTAATATTGAACAATATTTCGATTTATAAAAATCATCATCAGAGCATAATGATAATTAGGTCAGTTTTTAGATGTAAATATTTTTAATCCGGACTCATCAAGAGAGAAGCAGAAAATAATTTAAATTCAAAATCGGAAGCATTGTTTTTCCAAAAAGCGTGTAAGCTATGCGATCGCTTCGTTTTTGTACATCCGCTGCGTGTTTCGCTAACGTCATGTACATATCGCTACATTGCATTTCTTCAGTGTAACAGTTTTTGAAAGAAAAATAAATACTTCAAATTCCAAAATAGAAAAATTCTCTTTTTCAAACAGGACGAGTTTTAACCCATTCATGGTCGGTTACTAACGGATTTTTTTCAGAAAAGAAATGTTTATTTAATTTTTTTTTTAAAAGTACTTTTTATGTAAAATATGAATGGTGTAAGGGTGTATTGGGATAATGTGAAATTTAAATTTGTTAGGAAGTGTATTTTTAAAATGGTTATGTGAAAGGGATTTTATGATTTCTGAGTTCAAGTGTCGCTAAATAAGGAGATATATTTTTTTAAAAAGCCTTGTCTTTGGGGATGGTTAGATGCGTGAAAATAACGCAAGATTCCATAATTCTAAGTAGTGTTCTATTGTGTATGTGAGTTAATATTTTGGCACCTTTAAAATCAAAGGTATGGTTAGTGTCTATAATATGTTTAGCTAGGCCGTTGTTTAGAAAACCTCGTTTAATATGATATCTATGTTCAGAGACCCGTTTAGTGGAAGATCTAGAAGTCTCACCTACATATTTTTTGTTACAATTTAAGCAATCTATTGTGTAGATCCCTGCTTCGGAGTGTGTGTGTTTATAATTATTTTTATTCTGTAAATTGTTTTTGATATTTTCGTGGAGTGAGTAACTGTCTTAATGCATATTTTTTTAAATTTCTATTAATTTTATCAGTGATAGGATTATTGGGAAGTATGATGTAACTATCAGAGTCGTTATTGTTATGTTGTGTGTTATTAGGTGATGTAGTGTTATTTTTTCTATTGGTGATGATTTTGTTTAGGGCAACAGTGTAATGAAAGTTTAAAAGGTATTGTAATTTAATAAAAGATTTTTCAATAATATTAAATACCTCTTCTAAATACTTTTTATTACATATCCTAAGTGCTCTAAGAAAGAAACCTATTATAGTACCGCTCTTTATCCTATTGTTGTGGTGGGAATAAAAATGGGTGTAGACATTTTTGTTAATATTCTTATGATAAACTTTAAATTCTAAAATGTTGTTAGAGAGAGAGAGAGAGAGGGGGGAGGAGAGAGAATAATTGAAATGGGCCTATGTATAATATTAAAAAGGTCAAACAACGGTATATACTTACATGCAATGTACAGGAGCATCCAAATAAAGAATATATTATCTAAACTAGTACAAAATAAAAAAACACCCTCCGGGCGATGTAAAAATAGATTTTTGAAACATATTGCCTGAGGGGTGGGAGTTAAAAATTCAATGTCAGCGAGTTTGTATCCTAAGTAAGTAAAATCATCAAATTCATTAAAGATTTAAAAAATAAAACAATTTGAAATGTAAACTTAAAATATGTATTAAAATAAAACAAACTATATATAGATATATAATACCAGTCATGTATTTATTAAAACTTGTTTTAAAAAACAATGAGGACTGTCTAATGTTGCATGTTCAAATTTTGAGTGTATTTATTCTATGTTATGACAATTTGGGTAATGTGACGTAAGCAGTGATGTAATTTTTGTTACAGAAAAAATACCGGAAGCGAATCTCCATTATTATAGATATATAAAATATGATATTCCAGTTTTTAAACCTATCCATTCAGAATTATTTCCATATATATGCCATGTCACTTTATTCAAAATCAATATATATTTACCCACCCCTCCGCACGAGCAGGATGTAACACAAGGTCAATTTCTTAAGCGGAGTTTAACAGGTTTGAATTCAGAGTTTTCCTTCTCCTAGACTGGTTACCTAGCCATGGTTAAAGAACCCAGTCTGTCCTGCTATTTACCCATAGCTGGAAGGAGAGTAGGATTCATACCTTTCCCATACCGGCTAAGTGAAATGCAATTACCACGTCCAGGATTTGAACTCGGGCGACGAGTCCATTTCCCATGACTTTAACCATTACACCACGCACTTCCTATTCAAAATCATATAAGAGCTAAAAGGGATCCAACATTGGTGTGTGTGTGTGTGTGTGTGTGTGTGTGTGTGTGTGTGTGTTTGGTGTTTGTGTGTGTGTGGTGTGTGTGTGTGTGTGTGTGTGTGTGTGTGTGTATGTGTGTGTGTTGGTTGGGTTTGTAACTGGTATAATTTTTTCAGACAGACATATTTTATTAAAAGTATAGACATATTTTGGCTTCTCAATTGTTTTTACTTACATTCCTTTCTGTCTCACATATTCATGCAATTTATTCACTTCTCCATTAGATTTTACACTAAGACTATTCGTCCCAGCTATGCCAATGAATTATTTTTTTAATCTCTGCGCACGCGATCCTGATTTTTAAAAACTNCCAAGGATGGCCAATGGCGGGGTCGACATTATTGGAAACAAATTAGTAATGCCAAATTTATTAACTAATTTCGACCGGATATTGTAACATCTATTTGGTTACTTGAAAGAATTGAAATCAGAATATGTGGACAAAAGATGTTGATACTAATTACCCATATATATATATATATATATCATATATATATATATATATATATGAAATTTAACATTTTTGAAACAAATGATGTTATATAATTTGCTGACAGAAATCTGTTTCGACCGGCTCGATAAAAATGGTCATCAATCAAGAGGCAACATACTTCACTATACACTTTTTTATATAATTTTACAATCAAACTCTTTGGAGTTTTACTATGAAATATAATGGCTTCTGATTTTAAAAATTAAAAATAAATTATTTTATTTTTTAAAACAGAACACGCATATTTTTTAAATTCCAGCATGGGGAATATAGCGTTCGTTGATAACAGTCCTTCTACGGTTTTATTTTTTTCTTTTCCCGTCTATCTCTCATTATGTTGCTCTTGATGATGACCAGTTTTATCGAGCCGGTCGAAACAGAATTTTCTGCCAGCAATTATAAACAAATGTTTTTTTTTAATTTAAATTTCATACTGTCGGATTAATTTCTCTATTTTCATATACTATATATATATATATAGTAAAGTCGTAGGGGCGGCCTAATGTCGGTATCAGCCAATCAGCGAGGGAGTCTTACCCCCTTTTACTAGCGCTAGACCAAGGAGATTATCTTAGCACCTACCATCAGCTCCTCACTTTAGCGCACAGATCCCTGTGCTACTCATATGCTGAGTTGGCGAGGGCCGGTATTGAACTAGGAACTTGTGGTTTCTAGTCGAACGCTCTACCGACTGAGCTAATATATATATATATATATATATATATATAATATATATATGTGTGTGTGTGTGTGTGTGTGTGTGTGTGTGTATTAAAACATATATATGTCTAAAAAATGAATAAAAGAAAGAAAATGTTGAATGGATAAAATTATTTAATGGGATGCCGACACGTGTTTCGACCGAGAGATTGTATTCTATTTATTATTATTTCAAATACAAAAAAATAAACGTATATACAAAATAAAATAAATATTATATATATATATATATATATATATATATATATATATATATATAGAGAGAGAGGAGAGAGAGAGAGAGAGAGAGGGTGGAGGGGGGTCTTTATGAATCTAAGATAGAGAGAAAGAAACAGAAAAATAGAGAGACATTACTTGAATTGTCCCTGGTCATCAGACAGAGATCTATATCTCAACTTAATTAGATTAGCAATCGATATGAAAGAATTGGGTGCACAAATCCAATCAACGACTGACCTCATGTTTTTCAAATTCAGAGTTTTCCTTCTCCTAGACTGGTTACCTATCTAGGATTAAAGAGCCCAGTTGTTCTACTATTTTACCCATAGCTGTAATTAACCATATATATATATATGTATATGTAATATAATAGTATGTGTGTGTGTGTGTGTGTGTGTGTGTGTGTGTGTGTGAGTGTGTGTAGGGGGAGGCTGTCTTTGTGAATCTAAGATAGAGAAAGAGAGAAAAACATAGAGACATTACTTAAATTGTCCCTGGTCATCGGAAACATATCTATATTTTCAACTTTAGAAACCATTGTTTGTGAGTTCGATTCTCACTGGGTGACCCATACTTCTGGCCTTGTGCCGCATCTAAGCTACGCTTAGTAAATAACTATATTCTCAACTTAATCTGGCATGCTGGGAGGTCAGGAAAACATTCTTTTTTTTTCATATATTCTCAACTTCCTAACGTCAATAAATCTGCACCGAGCGTCTTCGCGGAGAGTTAATGTAGCGAAGAACCTAACAGTCTTCACATTAAAAGAATTGGCATACCAAAAAAGATAAAACATTTTAAAAAATGGAACCTGTCTCGTTTCTTTGGGATATGTCTCGTATATTCTTTTAAAGAAATAAGTCCACCGGGAGAGAGGGGTTTCAGAACATTGAATTAATATCTTTGGTTCTGTTGTTCCAGGAACCAAATCACTGTCTCAGCTGTCTCCTTGAAACGCCATCTTTTATTTCTTTTTCTTTTTTTTTTCTCTCCGCATAGCAATAATTCAATAGAACGTTACAGGCTGTCACAGTGGATTCTTCTTTTCATTAACTATATTCCATCCGAGAGAAACCTAAATTATGAGGGGTGGGGGCCAAGGTGATAACGGTAAACTTGCATAAACGACATCAGTCAGCGAAGGAATAATTTTGCCAGCATTATTTATTCAAAGAACGCACTTTCTCTTCTGGTTTCTCGAAGCCATCGAGGTGTCAGGCTCGATGGTTATAGCGCTGGCCAGTCTCTTGTTGAATAATTAAAACCCCGTTCGTTTTCCACACTAACCGAGGCCCAAAATGTTTTAGGATTCACAAGGTGGTGAGTAGCATTTCATAAGCGTCTCTTTTTCGTCAACATAATTAATGATTTACAAAAAAAAAAAAGATTAGATTCAGCGCGGACGCAGACACCAAAAAAATAATCATCGGTCACAAATTGGACGGCAAATAGTTTAGTGTTATTTAGATTATGTCCTAAATAAAGTAAAAAAATTCGCTATCATGTGACACTTTTGCTTGGTTACAGTTATATATATATAGACATTTGAAACATCTTCACCTGATGATTGCATCGCATGAAACCAATATGGTTGTGAATGTTCCTTTGTCACCTAATAAATAGATATGTAAAACCTTAATATATTTATCTTATTATATTATATAACAGCTCTATTTTATATTGAGCACTCTACCAATAATACTGCCTTTGGTACGCCATTCCAGCAAAAGCTGAAACAGTGACCATCTCACACCATAGAATATATATATATATATATATATATATATATATAATATATATATTATATATATATATATATATATATTGTACCTTGACTTTCGAGTTTAATTCGTAACTGAATTTCCTTGTATATCAAATCAATTTTCCTAAATCAAATGAACTGAAATGCTATAATATATATATATATATATATACATATATATATATATATATATATATATATATATATATATTTGTGACATCTCATTCAAAAAAAATTAAATTGAATAAAAAGCTAAATATTACCTATTTGTAATTTTCAATAAAATATGCTTTATACATACATATATATTATTTAAGCAGGTTTTGTTAAAGAACATGGAGTATTTAATTTTTTCTAATTTTCAAGTCTAGACGTTCAAGGCTTCGTCTTGTTTTCCGTACATGGAGATGCAGAGGTTGGAAATAAATATCGCCCATGCGCTTTCAACCATTTCACCGGTCTTCTTCAGGGTGATAATTGGTTGTAGTGACTGCTTTTTTGTAAGTTCATTTCCTTCATACAGACACACAGACATATATATATCACATAACGGAAATGATAACCCATGCATGCTGTGCTTGGAAGAAAAACTAAAAATAGCTGAGTGCAGGGACCCAGACATGATATTGAACTCACGATCAGAGTTAACAAATAAATGTAGGCACGTAAACAAACATAGACTTTGCCTAGTAGGTTCAAGCATAACGTAAGGGAAAAGGAGGGTGGGTGGCACACCCACTTACTTAGGAATGGGTACAACCCAGATATTAAATACATGCCGATGGTTGGACAAAGCAACTACCTGAAGATTCGCTACTGCGTGAAACTATAGTCGGAGTATTTTAAACCATTCGGTTTTAAAACATATATTTAGCTCTTTTTATTGAGCACTTTTTAAATCGATTTTAATTAATCCAGAAGTAAAAATATTTGTTTGCTTCGTGGATTGGCAATTAACTGTGATATATATATATATATATATATACACACACACACACACACACAACATATATATATATATATATATTATTATTATATATACTCTCTACTGAGACAACGTCGTCTCCGATGGTTGGGTCATGTACGTTGCATGGATGATGGACGAATCCCGAAGGACATCCTCTATGGAGAGCTTACGTTTGGTAAAAGACAGATTGGTCGACCCCAGCTGTGATTCAAGTATGTCTGCAAGAATGATCTCAGGTGCTTTGGCATTGCCCCTTCCAGATAGGAAAATTTGGCTCAGGACCGCCCTCGGTGGCGGCAGAATCTCCATAGATGACGGTTCATGTCAAAAGTCACCCTGACACACAACACCATGAAGCAAAGAGGTCCAGAAAAAACAGCGGCAACAAAGCATCGGAACATCAACATCTTCAGGGACAGCCTTCAAATGCGACATCTGCGGTCGAGAATTTTTTTCAAACATCGGACTTCACAGTCACAGGAGGCGCTGTAACTTCAGGGACACATAAAAACTTCCGAGACTGAAATGCCTATATATATATATATATATATATATAATTATTACAATGGGTATTGTGTGTTTTTTCTCTGTCTTTAAGCGAAACTATATAACTACTCAAGTCACAATTCTCTTAGTTATTTACGTCCCATTCTTCAGGATTTTATTTTTATGTAACTCTAATTATTAATAAGATTGTTTTACATTATTAATACCGTTGATTATATACGCATATTAATATCATGCAATTTTATTTATATATACAACAAAATAGCGTTTTACAGTGTGACAGGAAGGCTAATTTGCATATTGGTATTAAACATTTGATTTTAATAAATATGTGCTTGGTATTATTGATTTCTAATTGCTTGGTTTTACCTTAAGGGAGCTAAAATCTCGGTGATAAATCTCAAAATAAATCCATTAAAAAGAACAAATAACTGTCATTTTATTTTTTACTTCCTATTTTAACTAAATAGTTAAAATAGAAAAATTTAGAAATGAAAGATGGGGGGATGGAAGAGTAAGTTTCAGTTGTTCTATTTTTTTCCGATTATATCAGTTTCAAATCTTTTTATCTGCATTCTTATTTAGTTTCATTAGCCTTTCTAAATTAATATATTTTATATATAATTAAAATTTGAAGGCAATACAATGCGTATAAAAAATAAAAACAAAAAGATGTTGTTTTTTTGTCTTATCGATTTCAAAAAACAATTTATCTTCAGAGACGAAAATCAGAAATGGACGTGCTTAAGTTTTTTTTTTTGTTTTTTTGCGTGTTGATACTTTCTTTTTTTTTCTTCTTTTTTCCTCTTCTTCTTTTTCTCCTTTCTCCTCCCTTCCTCCTTCTTTATGTTATGAATGAAATGGGCGAATAACTGTAATTTCTCTTTTTTTTTCAAAATATTTTTTTGAGAACGAATGCTTAAGATCCTACCTTGTATATGTATCCAATATTGTCTGTTTATCATCCGGTCAAAATTAGTACATTAAAACTTAAATACTTGTACCCGTAGGATGCATATGCTTGCTAGTGTATATATATATATATATATACTAGCAAATATATGCACCCTCCGGGTGCAAGTATTTAAGTTTTAATGTAACAAAATATTATATTAAATTAGAAAGACTAATGATACTAAATAAGAATGCAGATAAAAAGATTTGAAACAGAGGCGGGTATAATCGAAAAATGGAACAACTGAAACTTACTCTTCCATCACTCTCGTCTTTCATTGTTATTTTTTCTAATTTAAGTATTTAGTTGAAATAGGCAGTAAAGAATAAAATGACAGTTATTTTTTCTTGTTAATGGATTTCATTTAAGATTTATTGAAGAGACTTTTGCTTATATTCATTAAAATAAAACCAAACAGTTAGAAATCAATAACACTGAGCACATATTTATTAAATTCGATTTTTAATATCAATATGCAAATTAGCCTTCCGTTCACACTGTAAACTGCTATTTTGTTGTATATATAAATACAATTGCATGTTATTAGTATGTAGATATTGTTAACAGTATAAATAATGTAAAACAATTTTAATAATAATTGAGGTTAAAATAAGGATAAATTCATGGTGAATGTGGCGTCAATTACTAAGGGAATTGTGACTTGAGTAGTGATTTAGTTTCGGTTACAGTCAGAAAAACACACAATCTCCATTATAATAAGATATATATATATATATATATATATATTATATATACTGCTTAGGATGGACGCCGTTTATTAGGAGCATCTGGCCACCTACGCTACGCATAGGACTCTGAACATGATACGTGTGACCTTACACCGCCTTTAAGGCTTCATGGAAGCCCCTGGTGTCCCCGATGTCTTCACACAGCTGTGTCCTTTCTGCGGTGGTTGGTCCATCGCTCGTTCATCACTCGAAGCCTACGCAGGAGGTCACGGCATAAGAAACGAAAAGCAGCTATCTTTTCAGAAAAAGAAATCTAGTTTAATAATGGGAGGTGTGTCTGTTCCATTTTTATGTCATATATATACCAACCCCCAATGCACGAGTAGGATGTGACACAAGGTCAATTTCTTAAGCGGAGTTTAACAGGTTTGAAATCAGAGTTTTCCTTCTCCTAGACTGGTTGCCTAGCCAAGTTTGAAGAAGCCACTCTGTCCTACTATTTACCCATAGTTGGAGGGAAAGCCAGTCATCGTCGGTATCAGTGAGGGAGTCTATCCCCTTTTCACTAGCGCTAGACCAAGGAGTTTATTTTAGCATCGGAGGTGGAGCGCCACACCTACCATCAGCTGCTCACTTTACCGCACAGATCCCTGTGCTACTCATAAGCTGAGTTGGCGGGGGCCGTTATCGAACCAAGAACAAAGTGATTCCTAGCCGAACACTCTACCGACTGAGCTAAACCGGCCCCTATGGAGGGAAAGTAGTTGAATGCATACGTTTCCCAAATGTATTAACGCTTTGTGAAATGTAAACAGGCTCATCCAGGAATGTAACTCGGATCGACGAGTCAATTTCCAATTATTCTAACCATTAAATCACGCACCTCCAAGTCATTATATATTTGTCATATATGTATTGAAAATATTGCACTGTTAGCATATTTTCCATTGTTAAAGTTAGGTTTATGGTTATACCATCACTTTCTTTTAGTGAGTTCAGTAATGTTCAGTGATGTATGACTTTTCGTCATAGTTGATATCTTCTTCCTTTTTGTCAGTGGCCTTACATATATGACATTTTTAGTTAAACAATTACCTTTCAAAGGACATCTAGTTCTATTGGGCAGTAGCATCTTTTATTAACATTTACATTTCATCATTATCAAGAGGTGCTGATTCCCTTGACTCTCTCTCTCTCTCTCTCTCTCTCTCTCTCTCTCTCTCTCTCTCTCTCTCTCTCTCTCTCACACACACACACACACACACACACACACACACACACACACACACACCACCCGTCTCTATCAGTCATCATAGATAGATAGATAGATAGATAGATAGATATAAACGGATTGACATAGATAGATAGATATAAAGAGACTGACATAGATAGATAGATAGAT
>CM042177.1:7251072-7263572 GCA_023376005.1 Doryteuthis pealeii
AAACTGTTTGTAGGTATATCTGACTCATGAGGTTTAACTTTATATATATATATATATTACTAAATTACTAAAATCGAATTTATTAAAGTAGTAAACAAAAATAAAACAATTTGAAATGGAAACTTAGTTCTGATAACTTTAAATATATATTAAAATAAAACAAACTATATATAAATATAATATACTGGGCATGTATTTATCAAAGTTTGCTTTAAAAAAAAACAATGAGGGCCATCTAAGGTTGCATGCTCTAATTTTGAGTGTATAATATACAATGTTGTTCTTTATTCTATGTATTGACGATTTGGGTAATGTAACGTAAGTGGTGATGTAGTTTTGGTTACAGACAAATAGAGCATGAATCTCCATTATTAATAGATTATTCTAATAATCAGTTATATTTTATTTGCTATTTTCTAGTGATAGGAGATACATTTTTATTAAAAAATGTTGTTATAAATGCCTTCAGCTTTTTGATAAAAGAGAATTGTTTCTCACTGCATTGGTTTGATATTTTTGCTCAACTCAACATGAGCTGAGAAAGAGAAGCTCCTTCTTTTTGTTGTATAGTCCTCGGCCGGAAAACGAAGCTTCCGGCAAAAAGACAAAGAAAAATATAAAAAAAGGGGAAAACGAAAGCGAGGCTTTCCGGTCAAGGAAGCAGGGAGAAGATAAAACAAACGTCCGTTATCAGATCAAAAGATAAAGACGCGTAGGCGTGTCGTCAATACAAAAGCCAGAGGGTCGAGCCGACAGAGTCAGTTAGAGAGTCAGGCAGCGGACGGCGAACTGAGTGACCGATGTCACAGTCCATCGCGGCCAAGGGCAGTGAGACGCCACCAGCCACCCCTTTACCTCAACATCACCAGATCCCAACAGTAGTAGTAGTAGTAGTCATCGTCAACCCTTGGGAATTCCTATTGTCACGCCGTCCACCACGTACAGCCAAGAAAAGAAATAAAGTCAAAACTCCTACTATAACCATGTGTTGTAGATTTCATTAAGCGACCACTACATATATCGTCAAGAGGTTAGTGACGATACCCGCTACGATACGTACGCCAATTTAGCGTGAATTTGAAGCTGCTATATAACATATAGAATTTGATGCCAGTATATAACAGATAGATATTTGGTACCGTGAAAACTCCGATTTTGTCGTGCAGTATGCAACATTTTCACTAAACCAAAATAAGATATTTCTGATCGGGATTTTGTTGTCTGTTTATATCTGAAAATCCAGAGAATCTATGCATCTCATTTTCTAGGATAGATTCTGTTTGGGTTTATACCATTTGTTATCATGATAAACTTTTAGTCTCTTTCTCTGAATGTTTGAGATGAGGCTTGATGATTAGTATTATCTGCGTTATTCGGACTATTGTCCTCATCTTCATTGTTATCTGTACAACGTTTCGGCCGATATGTCCTCTGGCATTTCTTGTCGAACTCGGGAACCTTCTCGGACTCGGGAACCTTCTTTTCGGATTCGGATCCTTCTTGTCGTAATTGGGAAACTTCTTGTCGTAATCGGGAGCCATCACGGAACTTTGAACCTAGCCCTTTATTCAGTCCAGGGGGTATCCTGTTCTCATTCTGTTAACCATAGCTGGGGTAGAGGGTGTTAATAATTATTCTATGTTAGTGCTGTCCAATTGTACACATGGCCTTAGTGGATAAAGAAGTTAGGTTAATACAGTTCTAAGTGACAGATTGCAGGTTCAATCCTGATAAAGGGCAGCAGTAGTGTTGCTTCAAGGTTTTATGACCCCTTCTATGTTTCAACAAACAAAAGTTGTGGATTGATTTCTATAAAACCCGATTTTATTTTTCCTGGGATTTTCTCTATTTCAGGTCAGATGCGATTAAGAAGAAGGGCATTATATATCTTAACAGCTATGACAGTGAGACTTATACCTCTGTAGTTTTTAACAATTCCAAGGTCACCTTTTTGGGAAATGGGAGAATGCAGCCTTTTGTCCATTTCTCTGTCAGATTTTGTTTTATATACTGCATTGCATAGTCAAAGAAGCATATCGTCTAATTTCCTTATCTTCCATACCTCAGGGGGTATTTCATCGAGGCCAGATTTTCTTCATTTTAGTTTTCTTAGGACTTTTTTGAGTTCATTCATTCTAAAGTCTCCTAGCTTGATGTCTAGTTGTCTCTTAACGATTATTTGGGTATTATTTTCTATAATTTTAGGGGGTTTTCTAGCATTTTATGGAAGTGTTCTTTCCTCTCGTGGAGTCTATCTTTTTGGCTGCCTGCCTTTAACTTTGATCTAGAAGTGCTTTTCCTACCATTTGATTTACCGTTTTCCAAACTAATCATGACTGTCTATCTTCCACTAAATTTCTGAGTTTGTTTATTTGCCCTGGAATTTATTCTGTTTGTTTTGTTTTTTGGATGTTTTAGTTAGTTCTATCTGGGCTTTCTTAAGGTTTTGTATATTGGTGTTCGTTGGGTTTGTATAGCAAAATTGAAAGGCAGGACTGTGGATGAGCAGATTCCCAACCCCCACGAACAAAGCGCGTCCGGATATGTTTGGCCTGTGCGAGAGGAGAAGTGTGAGTGAGGCCACGGATATTTGAACTCGCTACCCCTCGTCACTGAAATGCTGTTAGCAGTAACCCGGATGTAAACAGTATTTACGCGTACTCAAAATGCTGGTGAATATCGAAGTTCTAAACGGGCAATGCCAGACCAGAGTAAGGAGCCCGGATGTACATATTGTGTATTTCACCTAAATTAGTATACCATTTCAAGTATCTAGGTAGTAATATCTCATCCACAGAAACCGATATTAATGCACGTATAGGGAAGGCATGAACTGCTTAAGACAGATTATCAATCATATGGAAATTCGATCTCAATGATAAGTTAAAGCGACAATTCTTCCAGGCCATAGTTGTGTTAGCGCTACTGTATGGCTGCACCACTTGAACTCTAATGAAGTGCATAGAGATTAAACTAGATGGGAGTTGCACAAGAATGCTGCATGCAAACTTAAATAAATCGTGGAACATTTCACAAGAAAGCAGTCGAATAACACAGATAATAGTAACTTTGAGTCTCTTGAACAATGTTTAATGGTTCAACTTTCTTATCTAGTTATGCTTATTCTTATATTTCTTTTGTCTCAGTTGGCTAAATTCAATTATACTAATATATACTAATCTTCTACTATCTAAGACTATCAGTCTACGCTGGTGTGAAAAATACGCAAAATTGAGAATTTTTCACACCAACGTAGACTGATAGTCTTTCACTGGAGTCTCGATGACAATAAGACTCATCAGATCTCCAGGACTCCTCTGAGTATTCTATCCGATTTTAACAATGATATTGTTTGGATTACCTCGATTCTTCCTCCGATATTATCAGTTCACTCCTTGTGAGTTTTTCACACAAAGCGTAATCTGATTATTATTATCATTATTATTATTATTATTATTATTATTATTAGCAAAATAAAAAACGCCCTCTGGGCGACGTAAAATAGATATTGCCTGAGGAGATGGGAGTTGAAAATTTAATATCAGAGAGTTTGTATCATAAGTAAAGTAAAATCATCAAATTTATTAAAGGAGTTTAAAAAAAAATTGAAATGGAAACTTAGTTCTGATAACTTTAAATATATATTAAGATAAAACAAATATAGATAGATATATAGATAAAATATATATAGATATATAATACCAGGTATGTATTTATTAAAACTTGTTTAAAAAACCAATGAGGACTGTCTAATATTGAATGCTCAAATTTTGAGTGTATTTATTCTATGTTATGACGATTTTAGGTAGTGTGACGTAAGCCGTTACGTAGTTTTTATTACAGATAAAAACCGAAAGCGAATCTCCATTATTAATAAGACTATTATTATTCACACCTGTCGTATCCGGAGGTGCACTGGAGGCTGAGTGACAGCAAGTCTCTTCAGGTCTCCCGGACTCTTCTGAGTATTCTAGCCAATACCAACAGTTATGTATTTTGGATGGTCTCGATTCTTCCTCTGATATCGGATTCACCCACATTCTTTGGGAATCGTTCCAAGGGCACCAATTATAATTGCTACGACCTTCCCCTTCATGTTCCACGGTTTTCTCAGTTCTTTGGCAAGGTCCAAGCATTTGTCTATCTTTTCGCTTTCTTTCATTTTTCAAAATCCACGAGATAACAGGTTTTCTTCTTCTTGTCAATCAATACTAGGTCCGGTCTCCTGGTCGGGATTAGGTGATCCATCTGTACCTCGAAGTCCCAGAGAATCTTATGCATCTAATTCTCCAGGTCAGATTCAGGTTTGTGCATGTACCATTTAGTTGTATGGTGAAAATTTAATTTCTTGCACTATTCCCAGAGGATTATCTTTCCCACCGAGTCGTGCCTAGTCTTGTACTCTCTTTGTGCTAGTTTGCTGCATTCGCTTATCATATGATTCGCCGTTTCGTTTCTGTCTCCACTCATTCTGGACTTGCTATTCTGTTGCGCCCTATCTATTTTTGCCTTTATATATTTTTTCTTATGACATTCTCTTGTGCTGTGATTATAAGATATTCAGTTTCTCTCTTGAGGTTTCCTCTTCTTAGCCATGACCATGTCATCTGATGTGATATCTCTTGAGTTTGACACTTGAAGTACCCATGCTGTTGTTTTTCTTCTCATTTCTTCTCTTTTATTTATTTATCTTTTTTTTAATTTTTTTTTTATTTTTTTGTTATTTTTTATGTATTTCTGCTTTTCAATATGTTACGATTGCTTTTATTGGTTGCTGCAATTAGTATTTCCTTACTTTTATTTGTGTATTCGTCAAGTGCTCGGATTGTCGTATCTAAACTATCTTCAATGCTGGAAAGATCCCTTCTCCCTTCTTTTTTAGCACATATAGCCTGTATGTCGTCTCTCGTGTGTAATGCCTTGTGCATGGTCATAAGTTTCTTTGTCCTTTGGTCCATCTGCCGAAGCTCCTCTCTTGTTGATTTTAGGAATTGTCCCAAGTATTTTACGGTGTCTATTCCCTTGATAAGTTTTCTGCTACATAGCTTGTATGAATTGCTATTTAAACTATATGGTCTGGATAAACGATGCCTAGCGGAGTTACGTTATGGAACGGAGGACAACTAAATTTGAGTTTTTTTTTCTTCAAAGTTTCAAAGCAAATCCCTATATAATCGTTTTTATTTCACACATTATCTTATTATAATGGAGATTGTGGGTTTGTCTGTCTGTAACCGAAACTATATTACTACTCATATCACTATTCCCTTAGTTATTGACATCACATTTTCCATGATTGTATTTTTATTTAAACCTCAATTATTAATAAAATTGTTTTACATTATTAATACTGTTAACCATGTCTACATACTGACAACATGCAATTATATTTATATATACAACAAAATAGCGGTTTACAGTGTGAACGGGAAGGCTAATTTGCATATTGATATTAAAAATGGGATTTTATTAAATATGTGCTTAGTATTATTGATTTCTAACTGTTTGGTTTTATTTTAATGAATATAATAAAAAATCTCTTCAATGAATCTTAAATGAAATCCATTAACAAGAAAAAATAACTGTCATTTTATTCTTTACTTCCTCTTTTAACTAAATACTTAAATTGGAAAAAATAACAATGAAAGACGAGAGTGATGGAAGAGTAAGTTTCAGTTGTTCTATTTTTTATTATACTCCCTCTGTTTCAAATCTTTTTATCGGTATTCTTATTTAGCCTTTCTAATTCAATATAATATTTTATTACATTAAACTTAAATACTTGCACCCGGAGGGTGCATATATTTGCTAGTAGTTATAAATAATTCTAAGGCTGTCTCCTATAAGGGATATAGTGCCTTTTTTTTTTTTTTTTTTTGGTTATCTTATATTTTTGGAAGAAATTGCTTTTAACTTTGGTCTATTGTAGTTTCACTCTCAAAGGTCGGAAAAGAAAAAAAAAACAAATTTCGGCTTGTAGTTTAAAGTGTCCCCTATTTAATTGTAAAATTTCAAGAATATTAATAAAGATTAACCTCTTTGTTTTTACGAAAAAAATAACACAGAAAATTCAACCGCGGAACAAAATTTCTATCACTCATTTTCGTCCCGATTTAACACAAAATACCATTTAACTCGCTGTAAAAGATAATTCTATGGATAAAAAACACATAAAAATTACATATTCAGATAGATTATTTCATTTTCTTTACAAACATATAAATATTTTTATTTCTAGGAGCTTTCTTGTTCTTCTGAAGTATTCCTTTCTTACTTTTTCTTTCATTACTGCTTTTGATACTCGCAGTTATATAATTCTCTGTTTTTCCCAAGTGTCCTAACTTCTTTTTGATTCGGAAGTTCTTAGTTTGTTGACAGTTTGTTTTAATGATTATTCCCAGTTTTGATAATGATATGAAAAAATAAACCAATCGCCGAAAAGGTCAATTAATTTCTCATAAAAGTCGACAATTTGCGCTGAAGGGACAAAAGAAAAGAAGAAGTTAATATTTATAAAATTAGTCATATCGAATTCTCTCTTTTTTACAGGATTAAATTAATAAAAATTGTCTGTACGCTGCGGGGATCTCAAGCATAAGAGACTTCGGATCGAATCTTTACATATCTATGTTTTTGTTTTCTTTATATATATCAAGTTCATGTTACGTAGACACCACAACAGTTACATACATACATACATACACACCACACACACACAACACACACACATATATATATATATATATATATATATATATATATATATATATATAAGCAATAAAAAATTAGTGATTAAGTGTAAATTAATTTCAGCTATGAGGCTTTTTAAAATCTAATTTCAAAACGGACAAAGATATATATTTATATATATATATATATATATATATATATATATATATATATATATATATATATATATATATATATAAGTTGTTGGTACAGGCTAATTTATATAATATATCTAAGGCTTTCATGTAGAGCGACATACACAATGATAATGGGTAGGTGACAAAAAGGAGGAATAGAGTGGAAAAGGTTGTTTTATTAATATAAGACTAGGGCCCTTTCGACCGGTGCTTTTCAAGTTTTACACCCGGTAACGACGAAAAGTCAAATAGTAAATATATACATATATATATATATATATATATATATATATATATATGCAAACTTCATCTATATGTACATTTTTCGCTATTCTCTTTGGTTGGATACTATCAGGGAAGTATTTAATACTATTCATATATATATATATATAATGGACTCTCCCGTCGATTTTCGACGTATGAGGGTTCATACACACAATGAACTCCCACACAGGGATTTGTTTATAGTGGTGAAGGCTTGTGTTGAACAATCCACACTTTTTGGTACAGTCGATACGAAAGAATTGGTGCATCAAGGGTTGCCACAAACCCAATCAACGTCTCCTAGACTGGTTACCTACCCAAGGTTAAAGAGCCCAGTCCTACTATTTAACCCATAGCTGGAGGGAGAATATATGGATTCATACCTTTCCCAAGGGTATTAGCGCTATGTGAACTGCCAACAGCTTCGTCTAGCAATTGAACTCGAATCGACGAGTCCATTTTCCACGACTCTAACCACTAGCCCACGCGCCTCCATATATATATATATATATATATATATATATATATATATATATATATATATATATATATATATATATATATATATATATATATATATATATATATATATATATATATATATATATATATATATATATATATATATATATATATATATATATATATATATATATATATATATATATATATATATATATATATATATATATATATATATATATATATATATATATATATATATATATATATATATATATATATATATATATATATATATATATATATATATATATATATATATATATATATATATATATATATATATATATATATATATTATATATATATATATATATAATATTCCTATTCTATTATTATATATATATATATATATATATATATATATATATATATATATATATATATATATATATACTTTGGTGCGGTACCAAGTTTCTTGGTACAAGGTGATTCTAGGCGGTATCTGAATGAGGGAGGTGAAATGTATGAATATAAAATGAATTTGGCCATATGCCTGTCTAAATAAAATATATCAGTGGTCTGAAGAAGCTCGTGGGCATACTCGCGAGTGGAAATGGTCCATAATCACGATACCCATGGTATTTAAGGCTTTTATTCCCAAATATATATAATTATATATATATATATATATATATTATATATATAATATAAGAAGTGCAATTTTTATTCACTCGTAATGCCGACCCTGTGATATTCATACGCTATTTAGATTTGAAGTATAAACAGTCATGGAATAAACACATACACACAAATACACACACAAACACACACATTCACATATATACGCATATAACTCATAACTCAATAAGTCCCGGACTTGACATAGAGATGGTGCCACTAATAAAAAGCCCATATTGTTTTTAAAATTACTAACCTTCAAATGGCACGTGTCAAATTTTGAGCCCAATCAGATTATTAGTTTACAAATTACACTTATTTACGTGAAGCCACTGCTGTAAATTTTCCAAACAATGCAAAAATCTGAATTTCGTGTGATTATCAAGCATTGCTTTCTGATGGGAAAATACTGTTCAAGCAAAGCAATGGCTTCATCAGTGTTATACGAACCCTACTCCGTCGGAAACAACGGTTAAGAATTGATATGCTGACTTTAAACGCGGCCGTACAGACACAAATGATGCTGAACGCTCAGGTCGACCAAATTCGGCAGTTGTCTCGGAAAACACAACAACTCCACCAACTCGTTTTGGCCGATCATAAATTGAAGTTGCGTGAGATAGCAGAGGAGTTGAAGATATTAGAAGGCAGTGTGTTTGCATGGACCTTTGTCAATGAGAAAGCTGTGCTCAAAGCGGGTGCTGCGTTTGCTCACAGTCGATCAAAAACAACAACGTGTCAACAATTCAGTGCGTTGTGTGCAACTCTTTCAACGCAACAAAAATAGGTTTTTGTATAAATATGTGACGATGGATGAAACATGGATCCACCATTTCACTCCGGAGTCAAAACGGTAGTCAGCTGAGTGAAAGCCGTCCAAAGCGACCAAAGACGCAAACATCATCATTTTTTATCATAATTATTGTTTTTATACTTTTTTGTGAATCTTGTATTTGTTTTTGTTGTGGGGTTTTAAGGGGTCAAATAAGAACAAAACGACGGGTAACAAATGTAGGAAAATGTATTAACAAAAAGTAGACAAATACAATACAGAGAAGTGGGAATTACGTCCGACAATAGAGTTATGAGCTGACTCGCATTGGTTTACTCTCAAGCCATAATTGTCCCTGTTACTTATAGTAACCGTCGGCGCATTCCATTAACAGTTCTTTAATACTTGGTTTTTGGGTGTGTGAGTCTGGATGAGGACCATCCTCCCTTTTCAAATACTTTAATTTGTATTTCATTTTATTTTGCCAATAAGAATTTTCTTATTTTTGTTTTTGAGTTTTGTTTTGTAATTTTATTTTATTATCATTATTTTTAATGGGGTATCAATAGAATTGTTTTGTTTGCAAGGATTTTTTTTTTTTGATGGTTACTTATTTAAAAAATCCTTCATTAATGCAGTTATATAGTAAAAATTATTATATAATAAATATTCAATAAAAGTTGTAAGAATGAATTTTCATAGTACAAATCATTGTCCAATGCATTTTTATAGTACAAATCATTGTCCAATGCATTTTTATAGTACAAATCATTGTCCAATGCATTTTTATAGTACAAATCATTGTCCAATGCATTTTTATTGTACAAATCATTGTCCAATGCATTTTTATAGTACAAATCATTGTCCAATGCATTTTTATTGTTTTAGCCTCCGTATTTTGGGATGCACAATATATTTTGTTCATCGATTACCTTGAGAAAGGAAGAACTATTAATAATGAATATCATATAGCATTATTGATGCATTTGAAGTAAGAAATAACAAAAAAACAGCCACAAATGAAGAAGAAGAAGAAGAAGAAGAAGAAGAAGAAGAAGAAAAGAAGAAGAAGAAGAAGAAGAAATGCTCTTTCATCAAGACAATTCACCATGTCGCAAGTCTCTAGAAGGAAAAATAGAAGGGGAAAATAAATATTCTACTCAACAGGTCCTTGTTGAGGGGGTGGGGACAAAAAGAAGCGAGTCAAACGCCTTCTCTATATGGCATTATAGTGGAGGAGAACCTCTTGTTAGTCGGGGAAATCTAAAGCGTGTATCCGCACTTGGGAAGTGGTCAGTAAACGACACCGATCAGGGCCTAGTTCGTAAAAAAAGAGGCAACGTAGCAAGTCGCCTTGGCCCTCGACACATTCGATCTTCCCAAGATAGTGGTGAAAGTCGATTGCATCGATGGCAAAACTACATGAATTGCATTTCTAATTGCTTCAGCACCTACCCTATTCTCCAAATCTGGCCTCCAGCGACTACTGCTCCTGGGACAGAGATTTGGCTCCAATGAAGAAGTGATATCGGAAACTGAGGTGTATTTTGAGGCCAAAGATAAATCGTTCTAAAAAAATGAATAAAGTCGAATTTTGCCTAAATTTTGTTGTCTTATTAGTTAGGCCCAGGACTTATTGAGGGATGTGTTACATATACACACATATGTATGGACATATGTATATAATTAAATATATATATATATATACATATATATATATATATATATATATATCAGTCATCCACAGACACGTGATTCGAAGTTTACTTCTCATCAGTGCGGCTCGACTTTTTAGCAGCTACCTCTAGCCGGGATCGAAACCCGATAGAATTTTCGTCTACCAAGTTCCTTACCCTTGCGGCCATCAGTGGCTGTCAGTCTGGGGGGAACAATTAATTAATACACACTTACGGGATATGTTCTTTTCACAATCACCAGAGAACTCAAGTCTGTAAACGACAACAGGCGAGTAAACGGCTTACGCTAAACGGTGAAATTTCAATTAATGTCTTCGCTACAGTGGGAATTGGGAGCGTATATATCAGTCATCCACAGACACGTGTTTCGAAGTTTACTACTCACCAGTGCGGCTCGACTTTTTAACAGCTACCTCTAGCCGGGATAGAAACCCGACAGAATTTTCGTCTGCCAAATACAGAGATTGTCAGACCGAAAGAAATAGGTAGATGGAAAAATGGATATATTGATGTTGAAAGTGTTGTGTGTGTGTGTGTGTGTGTGTGTGTGTGTGTGTGTGTGTGTGGTGTGTGTGAGTGTGTGTGTCTGTGTCTGTGTGTATGTGTGTGTGTGTATGCTGTGTTATGTGTGCGTGTGTATATGTGTATGTGTATGTGTATGTGTGTGTGTGTGTGTGTTCGTGAAGTACATAGACTGACATAAATACAGACAGTTTTTAACGACAAGAAACAGATGAGTAATTAGATAGATGGATAGATAGACTATAAAATTCATTTAAATATGACACTTAAAATTGATGAATAAGAATAAAAGATAAGATATAAATGTATGCCTAGTGTCTCATCCATGTAAACAAACGTGTAAGATATGTAAGTATGAGTGTGTGTACATGTGTGTTTGTATGTATGTGTGTGTCTTCATGCGTGTACACATTTCTTCTTTTCATGACAGCATTTATCAAGTATCTCTAGATTCGTGCAATTGTTAATGCTACGTGATAATTACATGATAGGACAGTATACAAATAATTACTACTTAAAGAACACTACTGTTTTTGAAAATTCTCAATCACACAAATCCTTATGAATCTATATAAATAAATATATAGCAAATATATATATATATATTATATAAAATATAATATTAAATTAGTAAGAAACTAATAAGAATACAGATAACACTTAGAGAAGCTTATCGTCTATATTTATTATAAGAGGCAGTAAAGGACAGCATTAGGATGTTTGCTTATATGTTAGAAGTCGATTTTTTTAATATTAATATGTTAGCACATTGTTATTTCTTCATATATATATTGCTCTCTGTGACTAACTTTTCCAAGAGATCTAGCACATTTCAGGAGCTTAGAGCAATCAGCTCTGCGACAGCGACTTTTTTTAAATAAAACTCTTGTGTCGTAAGGAAGATTCTTCTCTGACTTTTGGGATTATATTATATAATATATCACTAATTGGTAACCCATGCGGTCAGAAAAAAAACAGCAAATAGTTTGATGGTAAAAATATGCTACCAAACTTCACCTGGGGAAAAAAAGGACAAAAAGAAAAGACCAAGAGGGTCGTACCAAGCGAAAATAATCGATTAAATAATATAACACTTGGCCTAAAAAATTATATATATATTATATATATATATATATATATATACCGCAAGGATTATCTAAAGCTAAAATCTAAAAAGTGCTCAATGCCTAAGTAGAGCATATAATAAAGTTAAACCTAATGACTCAGATATACCTA
>CM042177.1:7268572-7273572 GCA_023376005.1 Doryteuthis pealeii
ATAATATAGCGAGTTGCCAAGATTTTTTTGACCACCCAGTACAATGATCGCAATTCCCTAACTTCTCGGCAGGTCACTGCAGGCCACTAAGGTCATATGTTTATGAAAGCTGTCAGAAATCAAGGGGTAGACTTGGGGGGGGCTAGTAGATAACACTTGTTAACTTTATCACGATTGCAGAATAGCTACAATATTTTACGTAACCTGTGCCTGCATTTCCCTAGGAATTCATCCTTTTTATTCACTTATTCACTCTTATTTGGGAATCTAATTATCTCTAACTTTTCTTGTAAACACAAGAAGCTATTTGATCAGTTATTTGACTTCTTTAATATTTCCCATTTAATAATAGGTCTTTTATTTTGATGCTTTAAATTCCAAATGTAGCTAGCTAAGCTTGCTGCGTTTTTAGTTGGATATTAGAGAAAGTGCGTTTATGGTTTGATCAGGCGAATATATATTTCATTAGCCAGATAGATTTTCTCAGTTCCCCTGAAGAAGGTGTACTAAGAACACTGAAATATTAAATATATACTTGGTGCATTTATTATATTTATTATATCATATCTAAATTAATTTTAGTGATACATTAATGCGTTACGTAACCTGTGCATGCATTTCCCTAGAAATTCATCTTTTTTAATCACTTATTCACTCTTATTTGGGAATCTAATTATAACTAGACGGATTAACATGTTAAAATCAATCAATCACTCAATCAATCATAGATGCAAACAGAGTAAAGTTTGTCTACGTGTTTCAGCATGGCCAATGTGTTGACATTATAAGAGATTAAAAAGGCAAATGATTCAACTGGTAGAAAAGTAGCGGGATTGTCGCAAGCATGACGCAGTCAATCACGTGATCCGAGACAAGGAAAATATGGCAGATAACTGATTAACAGTATTATATATATTTTATTGTTGCAGCTTATTTATTAGGTAACAAGCAGCATATCGGAGGTGCGGTGGTGATGGCACACATTTTCAATTTAAATTTAAATTCTCGTTATCTGTATTGTTCCAATTTTAGTATTTGTACCACCGAAGCTAGTACATACATATAACACCATTGATCGTTATATATAGAGGACTAGCGAATGACAACATCTTCCCAGGTCTACCTCATTTGCATATCATATTCACAAAAACCTAAATAATAAAATATCTCTACAGTCCAGATCATCAGTAAACATGAATTCTGATACAATCAATTATTATTAACTAATCTTATAAATTGTTTATTAATACTCGATTGAATTAATCAGTTATCTCCGTTGAAATCAATATTATTCATTATAATACAAAACGGAAAATACAAAGGGGGTAATTCGAAGCTATATTCCGGCTGGCTAGAAATCGAACAAAAAAAAACAACAAAAAACAAAAAAACAAAACATACACTGTCGCCATTCGTCAAAACAATCAAGCATCGGTATTTACCCAACCCGTTCTCCACGAGAAGGATGTGACGCAAAGTCGCAGGTATGGGACATACTGCGAGGATTGAACTTGCTAATCAGCAGTAATGGATCTGCGAGACTAGCTTGCACACCATAATTGGACTCTCTGAACAGTTGATCGTATATAATTTGATTTGGTACTAGTCTTGGCAGAATGATTTTCCGAGTTCAAAACGCCGGCTATGACACCCCCGCCCCATCTAAAAAATACTATTCAAATCCAAGATATCATTCTGACATGCCCTGTATAACTGTATTTTTTCCTTCTTCTCATTTCATTCGTTTCGTATAAATGAAAAGCTTTTCTGTTTTAAATATTAAAATTGCTAAATTTTCTAACCAATTTCCAGGCTAAATATTGAAAAACAGGGCTTTTTGGAGCATTTTCGCAGACGATCTTTGATGCTATTTCCTAAAAATGGTGCAAGTACGAGATCTAGGTTTTAGTATCAGTACTTATTATATCAACACAACTTTCGCTGTTTGAGAGAATTAATATCTTTTAAAAAGGGAAAAATAAACCTACCTTACTCCAGACTTTCGAGAGGACTACTATTATCTGCATTATTCGGACTATTGTCCTCATCTTCATTGTTATCTGTACAACGTTTCGGCCGATATGCCCTCCGGTCTTCGGATATTTCTTGTCGATCTCGGGAACCTTCTTTTCGGACTCGGGAACCTTCTTGTCGTAATCGGGAGCCATCACGGAACTTTGAACCAAATCCTTTATTCAGTCCACGGCAGTATCCTGATCTCATTCCGCTAACCATAGTTGGGGTAAAGGCGTTAAGCTGTGTTAATTATTTATGTTACTGCTGTGTTAATTATTATTTTATGTTACTGCTGCCCTTGATCAGGAATGAACCTGCAATCCAGAGATAACTGTCTCTAGAACTGTCTTAACCTAACTCCTTTATCCACTAGGCCATGTGTCCAATTGCTCTTTTAGTTGACCTACATAGTCCGAATAACACAAATAATAGTAATCATGAAGCCTCACCTCAATAAGGAAATTGGCAACTTCAAAAAACAATACAAGAAACTTGTCAGAAACAACAAAACATGGACCGCCCCTATAGAACACCACCACACAATCCCTACACTATATGGTCTCCCTAAAACCCACAAAGAAAACATTCCCCTATGACATCATCTCCAGCATAGTAGCGCCACTCACAAAATCGCCCGCGCTATTAGCAAAATCCTAACCCCTACTAGGCACTATCAGCCCCGCTCACATAATCAACTCTGCTGATCTCAACAAGCTCAAAGATGTCAACATCCAAAACACAAATATGAATAGCCTTGATGTAGTCTCCCTATATACTAACATACCAATAAGAAATGCCGGAAACCTCCTTACTACACACCTACAGAAAATCAAGTTTAAGTCACCCCTACCCATCAATTCCATAATCGAAATCGCCAAACACATCACCAACCTAACATACTTCAAATTCAAAACAAATACTACCGACAAAAATCCGGATCCGAAGGGCAACCGTGGTGTTCTAGCTGGCAAATTCCTAGAATTTTTTTTGGGGGGGGGGCGTGGTAATTGCATTTCATTTAGCTCTAATACCCTTGGGAAGGGTATGAATCCTACTCCCCCTCCAGCTATGGGTAGATAATAGGGAGACTGGGATCTTTAACCTTGATTAGGCAACCGGTCTAGGAGAAGGAAATCTCTGAATTCAAACCTGTTAAACTCCGCTTAAGAAATTGACCCTGTGTCACATCCTGCTCGTGCGGAGGGGTGGTATATATATATATATATATATATATATATATATATATATATATATATATGAGAAGCTTGATATGAATAATTTTGATATTTCGAATTGCTGGCCTTATAGTCGTCGTATTCTAAGCCCCGTCAACAGGGTCCATTTTTAATTTATTCATCCGATTTTTGACGGGTAATGTGTTAGCTTGTATTTGTCTCGTTTTATTCTTTTCTACGTGAATCAATGAAAGCCAAGATCTTTCATTTGGCGAATTCTTCCATTTATTCGTCCGGAAATCGCTGGAAGCCATCGTCAACCACCAATGAAACGAAGATCAAATTACTCAACCAAGAATCTCTCTTCAAATACCCGATAACAATTTCTGCAACCAAAGTGGAGTACCAAAAAGAATTTAATTTCACTGAAGATGCCAAATTCGAAGAATTTCAAACGTTTGCCAGAGACGGAAATTCAGTAAACACACTTTTTAAACTCTTTAATAAAATCTCCCAGATTTTATCGAGTAGTGGGGAATAAAATAAAAACATTTGAATGCCGACGGGGCATTATTTGAATTCAGAGTTTTCCTTCTCCTAGACTGATTGTCTAAGTGACAGTATAATAGGAAAATGATGATTTATCTGTTTATTATATTACACCCACTGTCTTAAAAGCAGACATAATATCAGGGTCCAGTTTATATTGTAGATAGATTGTAAATTGAGCCCTCACTTTAGAGCCACTCGTTGGCTTTTAAATTAGGATTCCCAAAGAAATGAGGGTTATTTCTTTACAGAGAAGAGAAAACTACATTTAAAATATTTCAGCTAAACTTGCAAATCGGTCGGAAAATTAGGGTGACCCAGAAAGAACAGAACCCACAAATTTTGTAATAAAACTGTTAATTTTACCTAGGGGCGGGTTAGGCTTAGGGTTTAGGGTTAGGCTTAGGGTTAAGGCGAGGGGTTTAGGGTTAGTTTAATGGGAAAATAAATAAATAATTTGGGTTCTGTTTTTTCTGGGTCACCCTGTAATATGTGGTAATTTTCACATTTAGTTGGCTGAATTCCTAGCAAATAAGGCAATTAGAGTAACCTCCCTTGAGTTTCACTTTGAAACAAGCCGGTAGCCCTTTTGAAAGTCTCCGTGCAAAATAAACAAATCTTAAAAACTTTTTTCGAAAACAATACAACTGCATGCTTTATCACAAAAATATCATAAAATGTGTTCTTAATAACAATTAAGTTCATTTTAGATAATGCGCACGCAGAATTTTATGCTAGGAATTTAGCCAACTAAAGGTGAAAATTTCCAAATATGTTTTAATTTTCCGACCGATTTGAAAAAGAATTTAATATTGAGATGCAAATTCAGTAAACACACTTTTTAAATTCTTTAATAAAATCTCTAATATTTTATCGAGTAGTGGGGAAGAAAATAAAAACAATGCCTTATCTAACACATCCCTCATTAAGTCCCGGGCCGGATATATAGATAATTAAAAAAATCCATATAATTTTTATAAAGTGTCAAAATTTGAGTCCAATCGGATGGTTAGTTTATAAATTACAATTATTTAAGTGAAGCAGTCGGTAGAGTGTTTGAATATGATTCCTAATGTTCCTGGTTCGATACCGACCCTCGCCAACTCAGCGTATGAGCACACAGGGATTGTGCCGTAAAGTGAGGAGCTTATGGTAGGTGTGGCGCTCTGTCCCATACGCTAAAATAATCTCCTTGATCTAGCGCTAGTGATAAGGGGATAGACTCCCACGCTGATGGGCTGATACCGATTTTAGGCTGCC
>CM042177.1:7278572-7298572 GCA_023376005.1 Doryteuthis pealeii
TATAGTATTAATCGATTATTTTCGGTTAGTACGACCCTCTCGGTCTTTTCGTTTTTTCCTTTCTGTTTCCCAGTTGAAGTTTGGTAGTATATTTTACTATCTAATTATTTGTCGGGTTTTTTCTTAACGCAAGGTTTACCAATAGGTTTTGTATATATATATATATATATATATATATATATATATATATTACAAAACCTATTGGTAAACCCTTGCGTTAAGAAAAAAAAACGACAAATAATTTACAATTTGACTTTTAGTCGTCTCCGGCTGTATAACCTTGATGAGCAACCGGACGAAAGGGCCCTTGTTTTTATCAAATAAAACAATTTTTTTCTCTCCTCCTTTTTTTTGTACTCCCTTCGTATCCACCTATATAGGTGATCATAATGATTACCCTTAAAGCATTGTTTAGATTTGCCTGTACCAAAAATTTATTCATATATATATATATATATATATATATATATATATATATATATATATATATATATATATATATAGGTATATATATTGTTCTTGTAGACGTTTTCGATGATATTGGAAGCATTAGAATTATATAAAACTTGAACAAAAATCAGAACAAAAAACAAACAAAATCTCATATATAACCATTGTTTTACCATTGGTTCGCTTTATTTTTCTCGTTGATATGTTTTTTTTCGCATTTATTTTATTCTATTTTCCAATTAGGTTATATTCAGTTGTCAAAGAAAAACCTTGCGATAGGATGGAGGCCACCCAAAATATTGGAAAAATGAAGCAAACCCAGGGTAAAACAACGTTTATATATTAGAACTCTGTTTTTGTTTTGTTTTTGTTTACTTTTTATATATTTCCTATGCTTCTAATATTACCGAAAACATTCACAACAACGATATATTGATACACAACTAAATTAATTCATAAAAAAGCATACGTGGACTCAACACCAACCAAGAACATTATTCTTTTTCATGATCTCAAGCGGGAAAATATATATTCATATAAAAACCGCCAGGTTATACTAAAGCTAATAAATAAAAAATAACTGAAACTCCCATGAAAAAAAAATGTAATCTATAAATTCACTTGCTCATTTCCACTACAACACTCTCCTGTCGCCTTACATACCATCTCTCCGATACTAGTGCCATAAAACAACATTTAATTACAAAACATCTAGATAAATTCACCTCCACTGACATTAGGAAAATTCTCACTGAAAATACTAAAATCATCTATAAAAATGACAATTAGAAATCCAACAAATTCTTGAGGCAATATGCATAGAAAAATTAAAAAACTTAACTTTAATAAAACAGAATTCAACATCAGTTATAATATATTAGCTATCTTTAATAACTAATACACTAATCACGCAACCCTCTAAAAATAATGGACTCTTCTAATCTAAAAACAAAATAGATAAAAGAACAAGAAAAAGGAAAAAAGAACAAACAGCAAATCATATACCCCTGATGACGACTGAAGAAATAGTCGAAAGCACTCGGGTTGATAGTATGGGAAGAATCCTATTTCAACTGGACCCTAACATTAGAAAAATCACCAGAAGACAGGAAAAGATACAAATCAAGATCATGAAAAATAAATGTTCCATGTTGTTTAATAACACCCGCCTAAAAAATAACTTGCTGTCAAAATATACAACATTTAATATATATATATATATATATATATATATATATATATATATATATATATAAAGTAGATGGAAATTTAACATTTTGAAAAAACATATGAACTTCCGTCTATGTCGCTCTTTGATGAAGACCAACTTATTGATTTGGTCGAAACATTTCTGTCAGCAATTACATAACAAACTTCATATATATATATATATATATACCAAATTTGTTGGTAACCCTTGCGGTAAGAAAAAGAGCCAGCAAATAGTTTGAATGTAAAAATATACTACTAAACATCACCTGGGGAGAAAAAAATTTGGAAAAAAAGAAAAGACCAAGATAGTCATACCAACCGAAAAAAAATCGGTTGATACTATAATACTTGGCCTAAAGAAAAAGCAATTTATATATATATATATATATATATATATATATATATATATATATATATATAAAACAATATATATATATATATATATATATATATATATATATATATATATTCATATAAAAACCGCCAGGATATACTAAAGTGAATACATAAAGAGTGCTCAATACCTAAGTAGAGCAAATAATGAAGATAAACCTAATGAGTCAGATAAACCTACTAAAAGTTTCGCTTAGTGCTCTTCAGAGCTCTTTTAGTAGGTATATCTGACTCATTAGGTTTAACTTTATTATCTTATATATATATATATATATATATATATATATATATATATATATATATATTTAAAAATGGTTTTAAAAAAACGTGTGCATTGTGAGATGTTATAATAAATACAATTTCACAAATTTTGTTTTTCTTCTGAAAAAGATATCTTTTTTTCGTTCACGTCTCATCAGAGAAGCATACCGTGATACTAATGTTTGTACGAGGAATAATGTGTAAAATCCGCAGATGTGGAAGTAAAAAATAAAAAATAAAAAATAAAAAATATATATATATTACGTAGCAAAGTTGTGAGAACAGGCTGAGTTATTATCAACACTATTATTGTTGGAGGAGTGGTTGTTGGATCCGAATAACAGTAAATTGAAGGATTGTTTTTGTATACAGAGTTCAGGGTGGGATTAAAAGAAAAAGATATCTTTTTCAGAAGAAAAACAAAATTTGTGAAATTGTATTTATTATAACATCTCACAATGCACACGCTTTTTAAAACCATTTTCAAATTTTGCTCGTACCACAATCTATTCATATATATATATATATATATATATATATATATATATATATATATATATATATATATATATAGGAGGTTGATTTAGAAGGCTATCACAATGCAGTTTGGAATAAATAAAAAATAATAATACGGTAACAATTGTGTTGTGTGTTGACCTGTATTTTTTTATTATTTTATAATAAAAAAATACAGGTCAACACACAACACCATTATTATTTTTTATTTATTCCAAACTGCATTGTGATAGCCTTCTAAATCAACCTCCTAACCAATACATACACAATGCTTCAAGCAAATTATGAAACTCTCTATATATATATATATATATATATATATATATATATATATATATATATATATATGGTTCGGTTCGTCTGTTATTATTGATTCGACGCATTCTATTTGAGATACGTTCAAATTCATTTCGCGAACAACCTTTCCGATGAAATTATTCTAATATTAGCATTTACAGAGATCCCAGTTGTTTAGACGGCAAATTCTCATTATCCATTTCCATTTCCAATATTTAACAGGAAACTAAAAAGAAGAAAAAGATACGTTTCAAAGAAATTATTGATTGATTTAAAGTCCTTATCAATCACATCAGTCGTATCGTATTCTATCACCTTATTAATATGTTAATAACTTTTCCCAGAATGATTTACCGAACAAAGATGATTACAATGGGCGACGAGAACAATTTTCTGTCTGTTGCACAGAAAGATTAGGTTGTCCCGGACTAATATGGAGCTATAAGCTCTTCCTTCTTCCAGGTGCCCATGATTAGGTTCTGTAATGTACAGGTTGGTCCAAAAAAATGCAAACACTTTGTAGTAGATGCTACAAAACCAGTATTATCAAGCTGCAAGAAGGCGCCAGCACACTGATATCAGTCAGATGTGGTTTATGCAAGATGCAGCACCTCCCCACACTGTTATTGACACCATTGCATCGCTAGAAAGAAGGTTTGATGGCAGGTTTTTCTCACTCAGAAGTCAGCACACCTGGCCCCAGTACAGTCCAGACCTTAATCCATGCGATTAATTTTTGTGGGGTTACTTTAAAGAGCAAGTGTATTTTAATCCTTTGTCTCATGATTTAGAGCAGCTGAAGCAGAATATCAAGCGTGAAGTAAGACGAATCCCTGCCGATATGGTCAGAAGAACCCGTATCCAGCATGTGCTAGCTCATGGTGGTGCCTGTATTGAGCACATCATCAACTACTAATGGACTGCTGTAACCTTCCCAGAATGAATCTAGTCTGTAAAATATGTACATATTCTTGCCATTCAGTTTGTTTTCTGTAATTTGGCATCCAGTGTGGTTAAAAACGTTCAGAATAAAAAATGTTATGTTATATATTATAATTTTCGTTTTTTGGGGGGACAACCCTGTATATGACTGATGGTGCGACCGTATCTATATGTTTTGAAAATCGCATAGGCGAGAAAGTTTACCGAATAAAAATGATTACATTGGGCAACACGAACAATTTTCGGTACAATTATAATATGTGACCTACCTTTTGAATGTAGCCTACAAAATGAGCTTCGGTTTGTGGGTGGTTCCACATTAATAGGGCCTTGTGCCTAACACCGATCACATGGGGTACAAGGTAAATACCATGTAGCCTACGAAATCATGTCTCTATTACAGTATGTGGCCTACCATAAAAAGCATATTATAAGGTTATAATAATAACTGCTAACCCTAACCATAACCATAACCCTAACCCCTAACCATAACCTTAAGAATATTTCGCAATTTTAGAATATTTCAGAATTATATCGATTTCTGATTCGTGTGAATTATGGATACATAATTTTTAATTATTCTTAATTACTATATACAGCTTATGACTGAATTGCATTTCTTGAAATTGAATATATGTGAAAAATGATTAGTTTCAATAAATTGCCTACTACTTATATTTATAAATATACTCTTACTGAGGTAGGACACATTCAAACCGGGTAGGCCACATACTATAAGAGAATCAAAAAGGTAGGCCACATACTATAACAGCACCCAATTTTCTATCTGTTGCACAGAAAGATTAGGCTGCCCCTACCTAATATGGAGCTATAAGCTCTTCCTGCCTCCAAGTGCTCATGATTAGGTGTTGTAATGCATATGTCTGATGGTGCGACCGTATCAATATGTTTTTTGAAAATCGCATAGGCGAGAAAGTTCATATCTTCGCTATAGTAAATTAAATATACATGCTCTACCAATAATGTTGAGCACTCTCCACTTATAAATATAGTTCATGTTCTTCATGTCGGAAGCCACCCTGGCGCAACACCATGAAACCAAGAGTACGGTTGGTACGACCCTCTGGGTCATTTCTCTTTTTTTTTTAATTTTTCCCAGGTGAATTTTGGTAGTATATTTTTACTATCAAACTATTTGCCTTTTTTTCTTACAGCAAATAAATATATATGAACGACTAGATAGATAGATAGATAGATAGATAAAGATACACATAGATATGTATGAATTGACTAAGATAGATAGATAGATAGATAGATAGATAGATAGATATGAATACACCTAGATGTGTATGAATAGACTTAGATTGATAGAGTGATAGATAGATAGATAGATAGATAGATAGATAGACAGGTAGATAGAAGGGAGAGAGAGAGAGAGAGAGAGAGAGAGAGAGAGAGAGAGACGAAAAGACAGGCACACTAAAAGATGAGCCACTGCTTATAAAACTAGTAAAAACAATTAAGATTTCCAGAATCATTTACCAAATAAGAATGATTACAATAGGCGACAAGAACAATTTTCTGTCTGTTGCAAAGAAAGATTAGGCTGCCCCGGGCTATAAGCTATAAGCTCTTCCTGACTCAAGGTTTTCAACAAATCTACAATTGGACAAAATAGTGTCCCGACCCGCCATAAAGTATCTGGGTAAAGCTTTGAACATTTTCAACGACTCTCGTTGTCTTCTACAGACAGTATTTCTCTGGTAGAAGATCACCGTGGGTAACCTTAATTCAAGAATTAGCATTTTTACATAAATTGCGTTTGTTTAAACATCAAATGCTACAATCCAACATTTAAATTTATAGACTAAGCGAGGTCATGTGGTTTAAACCTCAGCCAATCAACAGCCCGAATAAGTGGTTGGTTAACTACTTAAACCCTATCTTACACAAATCGTAATACACTACTTATAAAAATAGGAAAAAAATTCAGATTTCTGTGCACTTGAAGCCTATACAAATAGAGGCGTGCGACCCTCAACCACCGCCTTCTAACAGTTGAAGCCTATACAAATGTGGGACTAATCTACAAATGGATTAAACAGTGTCCCGAGCGGTCATAAAGTATCTGAGTGAGGCTTAGAACTTTTTCAACGACCCTCGTATATCTCTTGTGCAGACAGTATTTCTCTGGAAGGAGACCACTGTAGTTAACCTTATGCAACAGTTAGCTTTTTTACATAAATTGCCTTTGTTTAAGCATTAATTTACTCATTACCCATTCCCAATCCCAATATTTAACACAGAAAATGTAAAACCGAAGAAAAACAAAAGAAATAAAACGTGAAAGAGCTATTATCGATTTTAAATGCTTATCCATCAAAATGGCGGCCAATTTTTTTTCTCTCTCTCTCTTACATAATTAGCATGTTAATGACATTTTGCGAATTACAGAGATGGGATTCTTCTCATAATTGAGTCGGAAACGTTCCGAGATTTGACACGTGGATCTTTTCTGGCGTCCTTGCGGCTATGGATTCGACTGAAAGGTCACAGCTGCCAAGTCACTCGGAGGTCGAGGCACGTGTTGGAATTACCATTCAGGCTAAAAGTATATTGACAGCAAAACGATTTACGCACTGCTGTGGTCGTTGTCTTTGCAGTATTCAACAAGAACAACAACAACAACATAAAACAGACAGTAAGAAAATATTTACAGCGTTGTTATTATAGTTGGGTCATGTGGAGAAAGGTAGACAAACACGGGATGTTGTAGAAAATGGATGTTTATTTTAGGTAGTGATGTCGACGTTGTAACGTTTCGGTCTGTTAGACCTTCTTCAGGACTTGGATATAGTTCTTGGTTAAATTGTGAAGATTTTTAAAAATGGTGAAACGGGAGGTCGTGAGTAAGGGGATGGGTGGTCGGGGGTTGGTAGTGGATTCTTTTTCTCTAGATAGGGAGTGTATCAAAAGGAGGTTCTGGTAATGGTACCGCAGATGTTAGGTGTTTGGCTTATATATACTGGATTTGTAAGGATTTGTTATGAGTATATGTGTGTGTATGTTTATTTCATTGTTGAGTCAGTAAAATATTTATTCCTGTGTGTGGGGTTAAATGGGGGAGAGGTTTCTGTGATTGGATATACCAATCACGTGATGAGCCCAGAAGTTTTTGGGCAAAATGCCAAAATCCTCAGACAGATTCCGGACCAGCTCAGACGAGGCAGCTACTTGAAATCCTCTCCAAGAAATCACCCTAAGATACCAGATATCTTCTCCAGCACGCCGGTAAGTCCCTCAAACTTAACTCTATACACTGGAAGGACTTTATATTGTTACTCATTGTTTTATTTATATTTAATAAATTGTTACAATTAACTTAAGTTTTGGTATTATTTATTTTATTCGGACTATTGTCCCCATCTTCATTGTTATCTGTACAACGTTTCGGCCGATGTGCCCTCCAGCCTTCTTCAGGTATTTCTTGTCGGACTCGGAAACCTTATCGGACTCCGGAATCTTCGTGTCGTAATCGGGAACCTTCTTGTCGTAATCGGGAGCCATAACGGAACTTTGAACCTAACCCTTTATTCAGTCCACGGGGGTATCCTGTTCTCATAGGTGTTAAACTGTGTTAATTATTATTCTATGTTACTGCTGCACCTTTATTATTATTATCATTATTCTATGTTAATGCTGACTAGATCCTAATTAATTATTAACTAATACTATATGATTGGAATAATTTAGTATAACGTTCGTGTCATTAAACTAAATAATAAAAAGCCTTTGGGAGACAAACATTGTTTCGCTCAACTTTAGTATAATAATAGATATATATATTATGACTGTTCAAATTGATCTCTCTCTCTCTCTCTAAATAACATATATAAGGAGGAGGTAATCAAGATATACATAGAGAGGGGGAAAGTGACAGGCTGAATGCCGGTTTAGCTCAGTCGGCAGAGCGTTCGGCTAGAAACCACAAGGTTCCTAGTTCGATACCGGTCCTCGTCAACTCAGCGTATGAGTATCTCCTTGGTCTAGCACTATTGAAAAGGGGATATACGCCCTCGCTGACTGGCTGATACCGACTTTAGGCCGCCCCGATGACTAGAACCAATTAAAATGGATTTTTTCAAACATAACTCAATCCTAAATCTAAGAAATAATTTAGTATAACTTCCGTGTCATTAAACCAAACAGTAAAAAAGCTCAACTTTAGTATAATAATAGACATATATACTCTGGCTGTTCAAATTGATATCTCTCTCTCTCTCTCTCTCTCTCTCTCTCTCTCTCTCTCTCTCTCTCTCTCTCTCTCTCTCTCTCTCTGATATCACAGTCTGTTAATATATTTCTCTGTCAAATCGATTCATCTTAATAAGTCTATATCTGCTCCTATTTCAGTCTCTTTTCAAATCTATAGTGGGAGCAGACAGCAGCGATATCGGACATCTAAAGGACAATGTTTATTCCAATGCACAAATCCTAGGCTGGACATTAGGAAACATTCGGCTCGCACAGAGCAACTCAGCTGAAATAATATAATTTTCTAGATAAAGAAACATGGACAGATATATTCAAGTATGAGTCCGTCGAAATGACGACGACTATTTTCTTTAGATAGACGATTTTTGTTTGTTTGTTTTGTTTTACGGCATATCAACCTCAGTGGGTCATTTAATGCCGATAAAGTTTTGAAATAAATCAATTCTTAATGGATAATACGATTTGTTTATAAATACATTTTTCTATTTAACCCATAGATGGGACCCTAACAGGTCAGAGTGGACCAGGGAGCAATGGTGATGAATGGGGTGCTCCACATTCCCCAAACCTCCAGAACTGGAACCTCACCATCAGATAGAGTTTAACGTCATTCCCAGGACATGTAGACCCGCAGCCACCGCCTTCTAGCACCCATATGATAAAAAGGGGTTGGGGCTTGCCATAAGGGCAATAGGGTTGGGACAATCATATAGGTACTAGGGCTTGATGTGACCAGCCGATTGATCGGAGGGGCCTCTCCGACCGCCCGTCTAGCCTAAGATAGGGCCAAAGTGGAGTATTGTATGTCATGAACTACTCATCCACCTGGCTTTATCCTTAAGCATCACGGGTCACCACCCACGGCCAACAGTTGGCCCCATTGGGGGAGTCTTACCCCTCTGCAGAGGTGCAGTCGGTGCATTCTAACGCCCCAGTCGACAGGGCGTTAGATAGACGAGGTTCAAGTACGGCTGTTACATAACTGATAGGTTGCCTACAGATTATGTATGGTATATAAAAATATGGGTTATACAAACCCGGTAGAAGTAATTTTTAACTGAACAGAAAAAGTCGGTTAACTGGATGGATGGCTGGAACAACAGAACATACTGCCTCTTCTTTTGCTCAGCTGAAAGAACATAGCAATTCTACTGAGAGACGAATGACCAGCACAGAAGATCCCTAAAACGATGATGATGATGCTGCTATGAATATCTTTACCCAAATCTATCTGTGTTACATAATTATTGGATCCTAATACTTATTTAAGGTAGTGTAGAAACATAATGGCGATTAGTGCAGCCTGTTGCAGATTGACTGTTTGTTTTGCGCGGGAAGTCGAAAAGACAAAGGAAAATTGAACAAGGAAAACAATAGATAGGCGAGACAGAAATCTTAGTATAACAAAAGAGGTGTGACAAAGGACTCATCTGGACAAACGCGAATTTGAACAAAGAGAAAGGACTTCCGGTCAAGGAACAAAAGAATGTGTGGGCGGTCGTCAGTACTTAAGCGGTTATCAGACCAGCCCAGAGGAGAGACCCGAAGAGACGGCGAAGAAAGCAGAAGGGTCTGACCGTCGATACGGTCGGGCGCTGCTAGCGAGCAGTGAGGCTCGTCCACCACCTTCCACCACATCATAAGTAGTCGTAGTGTCATTACCCATGCCTGCCACTCACCTACCACACACCGAAGAAAATAAAGAAGAGTCATCTTTTGTATACGCGTATCTGTTGTTATTGAAGTTCAATAGCTGACTACTAGCATACATGGCTAGTGGGTTAGTGACGATATCCGCTACTAACATACACGAATTTAGCGGCGTGAATTCGAGGCCAGTATGCAACACAGCCCATGGCCTTGAAGGATGAGTGACAACGCTTGACCTCACTCTCACCTTGCCTTCCGGGGATAAATCGTGAGAACCGGAAGGCATAGAAAACACTGTCTTCCGGTTTAAGGATATAGTAAGTTTCAGTCAGTTAGAAGGTAGCAGCGAGCTCGAAGGAGTAAGTCGTGTTATACACGCGGTCCCTCATCTGCGCAGATTGTCTGGTTGGGGATTTACCGAATAAAGTAACATTAAAAGAAAATCGAAGTCTTGTGTTTACTAAAAACTAACAATGACACAGGGCTTCTGATAAGGAGAAATCCCCATAGAAGACCAGATCGGAATCCCCAAGTCAACACCAGTCGCTAGACCAGACCAAGATGATAGACGATCAAATAGCAAAGCCGGCCAGAAGAGAAGACGACTAGAAGTAAGAAGTAATGTAACGTGGTGGCGTCGTCACGGTACCAAATAGATATATGTTATATACTTCTCTTATTCTTCTGGCCGGATCTGGTATATCTTCTATCATCTATCTTCTACAGGTCTGGTCTTTCTTAGATGGGGATTCCGAGTCTGGTTCTGTTGGGGACCATTTCTTATCAGAAGCCTTGTGTCATTGTTAGCTTTTAGTAATAACAACAAGACTTCGATTTACTTTTGATGTTACTTTATTCCGGATCCCCAGACCAGACAATGCGCGCGGAGAGTCACATCTTGCTAGCTTCTAACTCTGCAACTAACTAACTGCAACTGAGTTGCTTACTCCTTAAACCGGAAGGGGCTTTCTATCGCTTCCGATTCTCACGATCATCCCAGAACGCAAGATCAGAGTGAGGTCAAACATTGTCACTCACTCTCAAGGCCATCAGCTGTACTGATCGCCATAAGGATTTCTATACTACCTTAAAAAGTAATAGGGACACAATTAATATGTAACAGTAAGAAAAGGGTATACAACATTATATCGATTTGGTACTGTGAAAACGTCAGTATGCAACATCTGTGTGTCTAGCTATTTTCAAAAATTGTACAACGTATTTTCATTGGATCTAAACAAGATTAATTTTCATAATCTCAAGACATCTAAATAATTGTGTGACGTATAAAACTAATCATTTTTTTAATACGGGTTATCCTCCCCTAACACAGAACCCGAAAGAAGTGAACCCGGAAGTAAAAACAAGCAGAGACATGACCCCAAAGTAATTTTTAGCAGAACAGATAAAAGCCGCTAAACTTGGACGACTGGGACAGACTGAGCCGCTTAATAGGATGGCTGGAACAATAGAATATACTGACCCTTTTTGCTCGGCTGAAAGAACATAGCAGTTCTAGTGAGAGACGAATGACCAGCTCAAAAGAAAACTAAAACTATAACGACGCTGCAACGAAAACATTTACCCAAACAGATAAGTGTTTAATGTTATTTAAAATTATTGCCTTACCTGACTTACGACCGCTAAAAGAAATATTTTAGCAACCTATTATTACGCACAATAAACTCCTCTTTTGAAATATCTATTTGTTTTATGTCATTCTCCTTTCTCTCTTATCAAACCGTTAATAAATCTTCATTGGTAGTGTAGTAAAATTAAGGGTAATTACTGAATCATGGAAAAATACTGTGTATTGACAAGACTTAACCTTTTACTAGCCTTGGCTCCCATGTGCCATTAGGGAAAAGTGAGTTTGCAAAGCGAATCAAATTTTCAATAAATAGATAAATACGGCCGGAGAACTAATAAAACATAAAAACCATTCTGTAAGATTCCTAAGAAAGGAAACGTTTGACTTAATCTAAACTTATCAAGATCTTGGCCTGCTTATGAAACAACATACAAATACGTTTCTCATTCTCCAACCTCTCTCTCTCTCTCTCTCTCTTAGCCTGTCCATATATCTATATTTCTATCTATATATCTTTATGTCTCATGCCTTAGCCTGTCCATATCTATCTATCTATATATATTATTATATATATATATATATATATATATATATATATATATATATATCTTTCTTTCTTAGCCTATCCATGCCTACCTACCTATCTATCTATCAATCTATATTCATTTGTCTCTATGACTGTCTGTGTATCTATCTGCCTCAGTTGTTCTTATCTATCCCTCTCATTTTCCCTTAGTCTGTTCATATCTATCTATATTAACACCTATATATCTTTATGTCTCTTTGCTATAGCCTGTCCATATCTATCTATCTATCTATTTATCTATCTATTCATTTGTCTGTATGACTGTCTGTCTATCTATCTGCCCCAGTATTATCCTATTTATCCCTCTCATTTTCCCCATAATTATTCATTTCACAATCTGTTTAAATCTACCCGTTCCATTTCTTGCTAGTCTTAAAATTGCGCAGTTTCTTTTCTTCTCTCTCTCTCTCTCTCTCTCTCTCTCTCTCTCTCTCTCTCTCTCTCTCTCTCTCTCTCTCTCTCTAAACTAGAATAGAAAGTAAGTCAGTTTTGGCTGGGTGACGATACAGAACAGACGCAAAATGGCGTCTGATCATTTTATGACTATTTCTCCACGCGATGGCGATTTCTTCGATTTGTTTGAATAAAATAAAAATATATAAGAAAAACAATACAGTCATGTATTCGTTAATAAAAGCAATCAATGGGCACATATAAGAAATCACAAAAACAAAGATATGAAAGAACAGAGAGAATAGACGACGCATATCATTGAATAAGAAAAGTCTCACGCCTATGTAATACAACGGCGTGGCAGTCCCTGTACGTAGTGGCAAATGTTCTGGACTGCGACATCGGAGAAAGGAAGTTCGAACTCCAGTCGCGCTTTGCGTTCACTTTCGGCCTATTTTCCCCGGAAAACGTATGAATCCACTTATTTTTCCAAATATTGATTAAATAATACCACTACTGCTTTTAGCCCATGAAGGTTGATATGTAAATTAAACAAATAAACCAAGCCTACGTCCCATCATATCTATCTGTTGTGAGGTTCTAAGGGGTCAAATAAGAACAAAACGATGGGTAACAAATGTAGAAAAATGTATTAACAGAAAGTAGACAAATACAATAGAGATAGGTGGAAATTACGTCTGACAATAGAGTTATTGGCTTACTCGCATTGGCTTACTGCTAAGCCACAATTATCCCTGTTACTTATAGTAACCTGTCGGCGCATTCCATTAGTATTATAGGGTGTATCACCTATAACACTATCTATGTTAGTCTTGGGAATTATCCGTGGCAAGGTGAATCAGGTGCTGGTCTGGAACATCTGAATATCTAAAACTATAAAATTAAATCAAGATACGTTCCCCTAGCGTAGTGGCTAACATGTTCGACGGCGACCTCGTAGTTAGCTACTTCGAACCCCAGTCGCGCTTTTACGTTCACTTCCGACCTATTACCCTTGAAAAATGTATGAATTCCCATATTTTCCTGCTATTGATCAAATAACACCACTACTGTTTTTCTACAAGGATATTTAGTAATAAATAACCCATGAAGGTTGATATGCCCATTAAACGAAGAAACCAACCCTATCTAAATTTCATCACATCTATCTATCTATCTATCGATGAATCTCAGTCTTGGGAATTACCCGTGGCGAGGTGACTCAGGTGCTGGACTGGAACATCTGAATATTAAATAGGTAAAATTAAGTCAAGATAAGAGGAGTCCCGGATCGTAGTGGTTAACATGTTTGACTGCGATATCGTAGTAAGCGAGTTCGAACTTCAGTCGTGCTATTACGTTCACTTTTGAACTCATACTTTTGGGAAAGGTATGAACCCACTTATCCTGCTATGGCTTATATAGTACTTCCTTCAGCAAGTCAGCATCTTTTCCTTTCGTTCTCCTTCTCAGTTTTCAGTTTTCTTACCCTCTTCTCTTCTCTTCATAGTATATTCCTTCCTTCCTTCCTTTCTTTCTTTCTTTCTTTCTTATTTTCTTTCCTTTTGTATTCAATCCTCACATTCGTTTTATTGATCGTTTCTTCTGTTCATAGTATATTTCTTTTTGCCTTCTGTTTTTTCATTCATTTCTTACATTTTGTTTTTCTATCATCCTTTTTCCGTTCAAAATATATTTCTTTCTTTCTTTCTTTCTTTCTTTCTTTCTTTCTTTCTGGTTCAATTCTTACATTTGTGTTTTGTTTTTTTGTTTTTTCGATTCTCTTTTTATGTTGTATCTTTCTTTTTGATTCAATTCTTACTTTTTAAAATTTCTATTCTCTCTTCTTCTGTTCATAGTATCTTTCTTCTCTTCTTTTTTCCTTTCTCTCTTTCAATACTTACTTTTTTTAATGTCTTTTCTTCTATCCATCGTATCTTTATTTATTTATTTATTTATTTATATCTATTCTCTTCGACATGTTGCCTTCTTTCATTCCAATCTCTCTTCTTTCAACTGTTCATTTTCTTTCTTCCTCTCTTCTTTCTTTCTTTCTTTCTTTCTTTCTTTCGTTCTTTCTTTCTTTTTGAATCAATTCTTACATTTTTTAATTTCTGTCCTCTCTTCTTCTGTTCATAGTATCTTTCTTCCTTTCCTTTTTCCTTTCTCTCTTTCAATACTTACTTTTTTTCTAATGTCTTTTCTTCTTTCTTTCTTTCTTTCTTGCTTTCTTTCATTCTTTCTTTTTTGTATTCCCTTTGATTCGTTGTTATTTCTATTTCCAGTCTTACTGTCGTCAGCTGTTCATCGTTCTGTTCTATCTTTCTTTCTTTTCGGCATGTTAACTTCTTTCTTTGTAGTCTCTCCTCCTTCTGCTGGTCACCGTTCTTTCTTTCTTTCTATTCAGTTTTTCTTCTTCTTCCACCCTGTCGGCTGGGGTGTTAGAATGCAGAGGGGTAAGACTCCCTCAATGGGGCCACATGTTGGCCGTAAGTGGTGACCCGTGATGCTTCAGGATTGAACCCAGGTGGTTGAGTGGTCCAGGACATGCAATATTCCACTTTGGTCATATCTTGGGCTAGACGGCCGGACGGAGAGGACCCCCCCCCCGACCAATCGGCTGGTCACGTCAAGCCCTAGCAGCTATATGATTGGTCTAACTTTATTGCCCTTATGGCAACCCTCAACCCTTATCATATGGGTACTAGAAGGCGGTGGCTGGGGTCTATATGTCCTGGGAATGACGTTAAACTCTATCTGAGGGTGAGGTTCCAGTTTTGGAGGTTTGGGGAATGTGGAGCACCTCTTCATCACTGTTCCCTAGTACACTCTGGCCCGGAGTGGTAGTACCTGTTAGGATCCCATCTATGGGTTAAATAGAAACAGGCATTTATTTTTTTTAAAATTGTGTATTCATTAAGAATTAATATATTTCAAAACTTTATCGACATTAAATGACCCACTGAGGTTGATATGCCGTAAAACAAAACAAACCAAACCAAACCTTCTGCTGGTCACCGTTCTTTCTTTTTTTTCTATTCAGTTCTTCTTCTTCTTCTTCTTCTTCTTCTTCTTCTTCTTCTTCTTCTTCTTCTTCTTCTTTTCCTTCTTCTTCTTTCTTCTTCTTCTTCTACTTCTTTCTTGTTCTTCTTTCTTCTTCTTCTTTTCTTCTTCTTCTTACTTCTTCTCTTCTTCATCTTCTTCTTCTTCTCCTCTTCTTCTTCTTCATCTTCTCCTTCTTCTTCGTCTCTACTTCTTCTCCTTCATCTTCTTCTTCTCCTTCTTCTTTCTCCTTCTCCTTCTCCTTCTTCAGTTCCTTCTTTTTGGCTTCTTCTTTTTCTTCTTCTTCTCCTTCTACTTCTCCTTCTTCATCTTCTTCTTCTTCTTCTTCTTCTTTCTTCTTCTTCTATACTTCTCCTTCCTGTTCTTCATTCCTTCTTCTTCTTCTTCTTCTTCTTCTTCTTCTTCTTTCTTCTTCTTCTTCTTCATCTTCTTCCTCTTCTCCTTCTTCTCCTTCTTCTTCTTCTTTCTTCTTCTTTCTCATTCTTCTTTCTTCTTCTTTCTTCTTCTTCTTCTTCTTCTTCTTCTTCTTCTTCTTCTTCTTCTTCTTCTTCTTCTTCTTCTTCTTCTTCTTCTTCTTCTTCTTCTTCTTCAGTAATAATTGAACCTCTGCAAAGGGTCATAGTCATATATTAGCCACCACATTATACCCATTGATACTTGTGCACTCATCCAGCTGGAAAGGATGTGACATGACAATTCCGGTGATAAACTGAAATTTATTCATTGTTCCTACTTAACCCAGTGCATTGGGTCGATACTTTATTCTTCTTATTTTATATTTTTCATTTCATTTTCCTTTATTTCTTTATCTATTTTACTTGCTTCCGTTTTTGTTAATATTATTTCTTTATTTAGTTTCAATTATTCTAACAATCTATCTATCAGTCTATTCATATCTGTCTATCTAACTATGGATGTGTCGAAGTCTGTTCATATCTATCTATCTATGTGTTGTGGTCTATTCATATCTATCTATCTATCTATTATATATATATATATATATATATAATATATATATATATCGTAATATATTCGTATCTATATATCTATCTATTCATATCTATTCATATCTATCTATATCAATCTATCGTAGTCTATTGCTATCTATCTATCTACCTGATTGTCTATCTAGCTATATAGTGTGCTATCTGAATATGTTCTTATCTATCTATATATCTATCTATATAGATAGATAGATAGATAGATAGATAGATAAGAACATATTCAGAGTGGACCAGGGAGCAATGGTGATGAAGGGGTGCTCCACATTCCCCAAACCTCCAAAACTGGAACCTCACCATCAGATAGAGTTTAACGTCATTTTCAGGACATGTACACCAGCAGCCACCGCCTTCTAGCACCCATATGATAAAAAGGGGTTGGGGCTTGCCATAAGGGCAATAGGGTTGGGACAATCATATAGGTGCTAGGGCTTGACGTGACCAGCCGATTGATCGGAGGGGGCCTCTCCGGCCGCCCGTCTAGCCCAAGTTAGGGCCAAAGTTCTGTAAACGTTAATAACTATCTATCTATCAAGCTAGCTAGCTAGATAGCTAGCTAGATAGCTAGCTAGATAGATATCTTTGTCTGTTCATATCTATCAAACTACATTTATTTCTGTCTTTGCATCGGATGCAGTAAGCATATTCTAAGCCCTGCCAACAGTCATACATTTGCTGGAAATTTTCGACGATCACCCATAACTCTAAAGCAATCACTCCAGTTCTTTTGTTTGATGGCGGACAACGCAACTGGTGTTAGGGGGGAAGAGACAACTAAAAAGTTTTCGATACGAGCCAAAAATAAACATAAAAAGTTGAATAGAAATAAAAATAAAAAATATCTTTCAAAACAAGGCAGCGACAAACAAAGAACTTTTGATCAATTAGGTAAGTTGTTTTTTTGCTGTGAAATATTAATGAAGAGAAGTTGGAAGGGGACGAGTGCAGACCCTGTGTGTCACGGTGCTAAGAGCGTGACTCTGTCCCTACCCATAACGCACCCTTTCCCTCGGGGGGAATATGAACTAAAATAGACAAAGATCAGCTGGTTAAATGCAATTATGTTATATCTTAATTACAACTATCAACAAATGGAGATGACAAAAAAGATATGTAATCAGTCAGACAAAAATAAGATAAAAAATTAAATAAAATAAAAACAGTGTGTAATTCCGGGTGATGTCATTATTCCAAGTTTTTATTTTTTTATCTTTTTTTTTATTTTTTTTAGCACCCATTGGTCTCGTGCAACGATGGATTAGCGCAGCGGTTTCAAACCCTGTAGAGGAACCCTAATGGAACCACCTGTTGGCCCAGGCTAGTAACCTGGGATGCGTGAGGATGTGATCCTGTTTGATGAGCGGTCCGTGACTTGTAACATTCCACATAGGCTCTTACTTAGGTTAGACGGTCGGTTGGAGAAGCCCCCTTCGATCACTCGGCTGGTCACGCCGTACCCATATTCACCGGTAAGCCACCCTTTATCTATATAAATAAATATAGATATATATGAATATATATATACATATATGAAATATTTGAAAAATATAACAAACACAGGATGTTACGATCAGGAAACAATTTTTAGTGTCAATACTTAAGTATTTCGGTATTTTATACCATCTTCAGGACACTGTTAGGTGAAGAACAGAATGAAAGATGTTAAGTGTATGGTGGTTGTGTAGCATCAGATTCACACAACCACGATACACTTAACATCTTTCATTTTGTTCCTCACATAAACATTACCTAACAGTGTCCTGAAGATGGTATAAAATACCGAAATACTTAAGTATTGACACTAAAAATTGTTTCCTGATCGTAACATCCTGTGTTTGTTATATTTTTAAAATATTTTCTTTTCATATTGTAGGATTAATTTCCTCATCATATTTCCATATACATATATATATATATATATATATATATATATATATATAATATATTATATATATTATATATTCATCATATTATATATATATATATATATATATATATATATATATATAAAAGTAATTTGGTAATTTGCTTGAAGCATTGTTAAGTATGTTATAAAATAATAAAATTCGAAGGCAATACAATGCGTAAAAAATAAAGACAAAAAGATGTTTTATATGTCTAATCGATTTCAAAGCTAGAGCTTCATCCTCAGAGTTTATTTTCAGAAATGACGTGCTTTATGTTTTTTATTTGTGTGGTTATAATTTCTCTTCTTATTTGCTTTTCCTCTCCTTTTTTCCCTCTTTCTTCTTCTCCTCCTTTATGAATGGGCGAATAACTGTAATTTCTCATTTCTCTCTTTCTTCCTTTTCTTTTTCAAAAGTTTGTTGAGAACAAGGCTGACCGGAATGTCAGCCTTGTATGATGTTGCAATATGTTGCGACCGTGTGTGATGTCAAAATTTTTTGAGAACAAAAATGACAAATAAATAAAAACCGTTAATAGAAATTTTTTTACATACTTAGCTTTTGTTTCGCTTTCACCTTCCTTTATTATTCTTTCTCCTCTCTTTCTTTTTTTTTGTGTTATTTCTCTCTTTTTCCTTTTTTTTTCTTTTTTATCCCCTTTGTTTTCTAATTTAAATTATTTTTTTATAGTAAATAAGTAAATAAAAGATTATCTTAAATTACGTATTAGTATTGATAGAAAAAATAAATAATTATTTTTATTATTTTTTTTTTTTAAGAAAATATCTTTTATGAGTACTTTTTTCTTTTTTTCTTTTAATCTTAAATAGATTAAATATTATATTAATTATATATTAAAATATCATATAATATTGTAATATATAATTAATATAATAAAAAAACCTTTTTTATCATATGGATGCTAGAAAGTGGTGGCTGAGCGTCTACATGTCCTGGAAATGACGTTAAACTCTATCTGATGGTGAGGCTCCAGTTTTTGGAGGTTTGGGGAATGTGGAGCACCCCTTCATCACCATTGCTCCCTGGTCCACACTGACCCGGAGTGGTAGTACCTGTTAGGGTATCATATCTGAGTTAAATAGAAAAAGTGTTTATAAAAAACATTAAGGAATTTTTCAAAATTTTAACGGCATTAAATAACCCACTGAGTTTGATATGCCGTAAAACAAACCAAACCGAACCGAAACCAAAACACTGTAAAACTTTTAGACTCACACGAGTATATTCAGTCCCGTGAATCATAATAATAAACAATTTTCCCATGCTGAAGTTTTGAAAAAATTAAACTAAAAAAAAAATCTCTTTCGACAATGGCCAGATGTAAAGCCAGATGCAAGGCCAGATGCAAGGGTGAAAACTCCAGATCAAAAACATTTCAACAAAATTTATATTCATAGCATTCAGATATGAGTTCTCTTGCACCTAAAACTAAAGAATACAAAACATTCCTTATTATATATATATATATATATATATATATA
>CM042177.1:7301072-7308572 GCA_023376005.1 Doryteuthis pealeii
ATTACCAATTCATGAGGCTTTAACATTAAAAAAAATAATAACGCAGCTCACGAATTGTGATATATTTAAAATTTTCTTGTCAATTTCATGGGTCATCGTTATTTTAGCTTGTCCTAGGCAGTGGGGTTTCAACGTCGTGATCTGCAAGGGGGCAAGGGTTTGGCGTCAGTATCAGCCAGTTCATTTAGTCATCACTTATTCTTGAGATGCTCCCATTGAAAAAAATTAAAAAATTAAAAAAAAAAAACATTAAATTTGTGAACATGCAACATTAGACAGTCCTCATGTTTTTTTAAAACAAGTTTTGATAAATACATGACTGGTATTATATATCTATATATAGTTTGTTTTATTTTAATACATATTTAAAGTTTACATTTCAAATTGTTTTATTTTTTAATCCTTTAATGAATTTGATGATTTTACTTATTTAGGTTACAAACTCGCTGACATTGAATTTTTTACTCCCAGCCCTCAGGCAATATGTTCCAAAAATCTATTTTTACATCGTCCGGAGGGTGTTTTTTATTTTGTACTAGTTATATTAATTTTTGAACATTTATTTGTTTTTTTTATTGAAAAATAAGTATTTCATCCCATAGCAAAACATAACTCAGTACTTAGTGAAGAAATCCTTGTTGGCAAGTACAGCAGCCTGACGTTTCCTGTAGCTGGTTACCAATTTTTTACAGATCACAGGGGGGATTTTAGCCCACTCTTCTTTGCAGATATTCTCTAAATCCTTAAAGTTTGTAGGTTGTCGTTCAGCATCTCGAAGTTAATGGAAAATAATGGTGACAAAAACGGGGGATCAATTTATGACTTGGTTATAATACCAAAATGATCCCTCATTTAAAATCCTGAAATGCAAATGTCTTAAACACTGCTGAGTAGTCTGTTTGGTTTATTCGTTTAACGGCATATCGACACCTGTATGGGTTATTTAAATTGCACATTTTTATTTGTCTTTAATTATTTCGTTGCACGTAATTATATCAAGCATTCTGATGCGATGTGTGTTACTTAAAATTAGAATATAGATTACTAAAATTAATAAATAAGGAAACATACTCATTATATATATATATATATATATAATATATATATATTATTATATTTCTGCTTGAAGCAATTATAAATGCCATGTATCGAATAAGATTCGAAATTATTAGAAATATTCTTGACAAGTAAATCCCGCCAAAGGATGCCTCGCCATGTAGAACACCGTACAGACTTGTTTCGACTTTATTAGTCTCTTCAGCGATGTATACTAACGACTCCCCTCCGACAGGATCGAAACCGCGGGACTTCACAGGCATAGTCAGAGACCATATCCGTTCGGCCCCGGTAACATAGCGAACAAATCCCTGCGAAATTAACCTATCAATGATGATACTACTATTACACGCCCCTCCATAGCAGGCAAGTGGACGTTTTTTTTATTTAGTAAAACAACCGCCGTTAGCTCTTCGGCGAAGTGAATAAGATTTTGGATGTTTGTTTTTTTTTTTTATAGAAGCAAGTTGAATAAATTATTATTTATATTTCTGCTTGAAGGCAATTTATAAATGCATGTATCGAATAAATCGATAATTATAGAAAATAATTCTTGACAAGTAAATCCGCAAAGGATGGCCCGCCATGTAGAAACACCGTACAGACTGTTTCGACTTTATTAAGTGTCTCTTCAGCGATGTATCTAACGACTCCCTCCACAGGAATCGAAACCGGGACTTCACAGGCATAGTCAGAGACCATATCCGTTCGGCCGCCGTACATAGCGAACAATCCCTGCCGAAATTAACCTAGTCAATGATGATACTACTATTACACGCCTCTGCCATAAGCAGCAAGTGGACGTTTTTTATTTAGTAAACAAACCGGTCGTTAGCTCTTCGACGAAGTGAATAAGATTTTTGCTGTTTGTTTTTTTGTTTTTTTTTATAGAAGCAAGTTGAATAAATTATTATTTATATTTCTGCTTGAAGGCAATTATAAATGCATGCGAATCGAATAAGATTCGATAATTATAGAAATATATCTTGACAAGTAAATCCCGCAAAGGATGGCTCGCCATGTAGAACACGTATATATATATATATTAGAAAAAATTAGTATATAATTAGTAAAAGGCTCCCGATCGGTTGATAGACCACGCCTACGATTTAAAGATGTCATTATTAAATTATAAGTGTAATACGCGACAGTTACCTCCTCTATGTTATGATTACCTCCCCTTCTAGAGAATACGAGACTATATAAACTCTCAAGAAGTGTTCAGGTTATTTTAAGTAGGGTAAAGCTTTCCAAGGTCTATAGGTGTTATCGTTTGTCATTACATTAATATATCTAAAATTCATCGTCACTTTCATGGGTCTTCAACATTATTTTCGCTTGTCCTAGGCAGTGGCGTTTCAACGATATCCAGGGGGAGGCAAGAGATTGGAGTCAGTAATCAACAAGTTCATCTGGTCATTATTCATTCATGAGGCTTTAACATTTAAAAAAATACTAATACACAGCTTCTGAATTGTAATATATTTAAAATTCATCGTCAATTCCATGGGTCTTCAACATCATTTTCGCTTGTCTTAGGCAGTAGGGTTTCAACGTTGTGATCCGGGAGGGGAATAAGACCTTGAGTCAATATCAGGCAGTTCATCTGGACATCACTTATTCAGGAGGTTTTCCATTACTCCCATGTCCACTCTGATGCAGACTGATTGACATTTATTTATTTATTTGTTTTATTATGCCTACTTGAGCATCTTCCCTTTCTTTCTATCTTCTCACATCAAATGTACCTTTGCATAGAACATATATACATATACATTTTTCTTTTGACCTAGTAATATAGTGTTAATCGATTATTTTCAGTTGGTGCGACTCTCTTGGTCTATTCTTTTTCCTTTTTTTAACAGGCAATTTTTTGTAGCATATTTTTACTAACAAATTATTTGCCGGGTTTTTATTCTTATCGCAAGTGTTTACTAATATGTTTAGTATATATATATTGTCACGAAGTGTCCTTGATAATTTCAAACACTCGCTAAGTCGTGTGGATCCTGAGTGACTAGGCAATTGACTCTCAAATACATAAAAGTACATGAACAGTAAAAAAAAATACCTTCTTTTTTCGTTAAAACATAAGTTCCTCTTTTTTTTTAATTATTTCTTTTCTCTTCTTATTCTTTTTATCAAATATAAGTTCCTCTTTTCTCTTTCCTTTTTAAAATCCGTTTCCACAACAATTATTTATTACCGTTCTCTTTCCTTTTCAAATTCAGTTTTTCTTCACAAATCTCTTTTCTACAAACTTTTCCTTTTTTTTTCTCCAAATCCGTTTCCAAACAATTACTTCTTTCCCGTTTTTTTCTTTCCTTTTCAAATTAATTTAGTTTTCTTTCTTCAATATCTATGATTCAACCGTCACTTCCAAAACCCGTTCTCAACTGTCTGATCTACTGTCTGAATTACCGTCTGCTTTTTTTCAATTTTTTCCCGGTTATTTTTTCAAAACAAACCTAAGGGAATTAACCCCTTTTTTCTGCCAAGGGCAGTAACTCTTACCTTTCTCTTTATTTAATCAACTTTTATATTTTTTCCGTTTTCTTTTCCAACAAATAGTCAATCCCCCTTGCTATTATTAAATGATTTTCTGAGAAATCTCAGCATATCATGACATACCATATATTATATATATATATATATTTATATATATATATATAAATATATATATATAGTGGTGCGACACTCTTGGTCTGTTCTTTTTTCTTTTCTTCCCAGGCAATTTTTGTAGCATATACTAACATACTTTTTACTAACAAAAAGTACCAGTAATTTTAGTGAAATAGCTCACTAATTAGGAAAGAGCTTATTCTATTAGTGACCATCCTAAGCAGAGTTTAAATTTTTGAATTCAGAGTTTTCCTTCTCCTAGACGGGTTGCCTAACCAAGATTAAACAGCCTTGTCTGTCCTACTATTTACTCATAGCTGGATGGTAAGTAGTTGGATTCATAACTTTCCCGGGCTATGTGAACTAGGTTCGTCCGGGATTTGAACTCGGGTCGACAAATCCATTTCCTACGACACTAACCACGCACCTCCAGCAAGTATCAACCAGTTCATTTCATCATCATCATGTCGCGCATGCAGCACGGGTATCCATGACAATCTTTCGCCAACCTTCCCTATCATTCATTACACGTGGAAGCTCCTCAGCGGAGCAGCCAGCATCTTTACATAACTGGTCAATGTAGGTCCTTGCTGGGTGCCCTACACTTGCATGTTCATGCGTTGTCCGTCTCACTCGGATTGTGAGAGGGGGGCAGGTGGCCGTACAGCTGTTTCCTTGTTTGGTGCTGTTTCCACGACTTATTCAAGACTGCACGCAGCATTCTTGTGCAGCTCCCATCTAGCTTATTCTCAAGACGCTTTGTTAGGGTCCAAGTGGTGCAGCCATACAGCAGCACCGACACAACCACAGCCTGGAAGAACTGTCGCTTCAGCTTGCCAGGGAGATTGGACCTCCATATGACTGATAAACTATTTGTGGCCGACAATGCCTTTGCTATTTGTGTATTAATATCGCTCTCTGTGGATGAGATATTACCACCCAGGTACGTGAATTGTTCTACTGGCTTAAGAGGCTTGCCGTTGAGTGTTCATTTAGTCATCTCTTATTCATGAGGTTTTCCCCATTAAAAAAACGCACCTCTCAAATCCTAATAATCGTCAATTTCATGGTTCTTCAGCATTATTGTAGCTTGTACGATGCAGTGGTGTTTCAACGTAATGATCCGGGAGTGAGGATAATAGCTTGTATCTGGTCATCCTTTATTCATATGTTATAAGATCATGACAGTATAATTTTTTGGTTTTGACATGGAAAAAAACACACACACACATTTAACTAGGAGCTTGTGGTGTAATGGTTATCGTTGTAGAGGTTATTTATCAGGAAGTGCGTCCCGGTCTCCCGCCTCAAAAACCGCTACCCGGTGACTATCAAAATAATTGGGTGACCATTTAAGCACTAGGTAAAGAATTTTGGTCTTTTTTGTGTATTATATAATATATATATATATATATATATATATATATATAATATATATTCCGTTGCAGTGGCATCAGTAAATAAGTAGGGTCCTGATGAAATCATTTTGATTGAAACCATGATAGACCCTTAATTTTTCCTCTACTAATATTATATATATATATATATATATATATATATATATAATATATATATATATATATATATATGTATTAATGTTTCCACCTGTCTGTGGAATAATCTGAGTCTAACGAATTAAACACCAAAAATTGAAGCGGGATAAAAAAAAAGAAAGTAAAACAGAAAATGGTCTTATTCGAACACGAGTTGACAGCCATTATATATATATATATATATATATATATATATATATATATATATATATATATATATATATATACCCCTTATTCCAGTTATAAAGTACAACTACTGTTCTTTTACAATGATGATTTGGAATCCAATTATTCTCCTTCCATCACGGGTAAATTGTACGGCAGGCTGGGATCTATAACTTTGGTACATCAACTGGTCGAGAATGAAAACTCTGAATTCAAATCTGTTAACATTAATCTTAAAATTGTGTACGTTATTTCTGTTTTTGATCTGATTAGGCAATTTGTTCCAAAAATTCAATTTAATTAATCTAATTAATTTTTCTCACCACTCCCTTTGATATAATTTCGAATGACGACAATATCAACGAACCCAACCCTAACATGAAATTTTAAAAGAATTGAAACTTTTTTTATGCTGCTTTTTTTTTTCGATAAAGAATGATCGACTTCAACAACTTCCAGTGTCAGAAATTCATGAGAAATATTCTCCCCCTCCTCCACCCCCTGCCTAGCATTTGAGGTTCCTTTGACTTGAAATAACCATCCATCTTCAGCGTTGAATAATAATCAGGACAGAGATTGTTCCTTGTTACTGGTATCATGTAACCGGTGACTTCTGATTTAGGTCGGAAAATCAAAAGGGAAGTTTTTTGGTGGTATCCAATGACAGTTTAGCTACAGTCTATGGATTAACATTTTGCGAATTGGGTTACGGTTTTAGGGGATTAAGGTTGTTTTTAATTAGGTATTGCTTTAAAAAAATAAACAACAAAAAAACAAATTACTATACATTTAATTAACCATTATTATTTCACTCATTGTGAGTTTTTCACACCAAATAATGGTGTGATTTGGTTTTAAAGAAAAAAAGAAAGAAAAAAGAAAGAAAGAAAGAAAGAAAGAAAGAACTATCTTTAATACAAATTTAATACATTTAAACATTTAATACATTCAATATTTTTAATATAATCTAATAAATTTCAAGCTTCAACTATACAAATACGTTTAATTGGGGAGTAATTCTGGGCTGACTAATATTTCATTTATATATACTAGCAAAGTGTGCACCACCTTAGCACAAGTATTTAGGTTTTAATGTAATAAAATAACGAAAACTAAACAAGAAAAATATAAAAATATTGCACTTATTTCAATTTATTTCAATTTATTTTTATATAAAAATATATATAGGACTGCTTTTAGAAATAAGTAACAGCAAATAATTATCTATTAAACCCAGTTTTGTTAAAATCATTATGCAAATTATTACCACCATATACTATGTAAATCTTTAATTCTTGGAGATATATAATTCATATTTCAGGATTTTAAATGCATTGATAATATGGGCAGTTTTGCGGCAAATCTACCTCAGCTAGACTTTAATGGCGACATCGTTAATAAATAAGATGTTAACTAATATTAAATAATGACTATTTCATAATCGTTGAGAATATAAGTTAACTAAGTATATCCTGACGTCAGTGATGACGTAGTTTCGGTTACAGGTAACATAATCTCCATTATAATAAGATACACTGAATACCTGATATTTTCTACACCGCTATATTCTCCTTCTTTTTTTGCATTTGTTTTATTTTCTCTGTATTATATTTTTTTTAAATGCCTTCCCATTCCGCTTTGTTGATACCAGATGTAAATGATTACAAAAAAAAAATATTTAAACGAAAAACAAAATACACACATACATTATTTTTTTTACATTTCCATAATGGAAGAAGCGAGCGTTCAATTTTAAAATAATGTTTTATAATAATGCGGAGGAAGGTATCAAACCCTTATACATATACACACCCAATATCCGTCGTCCCACCAACGTACCCCAGCAAACGTGAGAACGTGCCAATAGATAAATAACGCTCTCTAAAAAAAGAAATCGACAAAACGGGGGGGAAAAGCATGTTTCTAAAATCCTAAACTCTTAAGGAATGATAATGTAAAATGATAAAAAAAATGTTTCCATTCCACTTAAATTTTGCCACCAACATGTATTTTATCTATGATATCTATCTATTTATCGATCTATCTATCTATCTGTATTTTAGTCTGTTCATATCTAGCAGTCTTTCTTAAGCTGTTTATCTCT
>CM042177.1:7321072-7343572 GCA_023376005.1 Doryteuthis pealeii
GCACCATGTGAGAAAGGTATGATTAACCCGCAGGGGGGGGGAGAGCTTAGAGCCGGAAAGAATAAACAATAGGTGTTTAAAACAAACAAGAAAAAGAACTGTGATACGAATCAGCAGAGTACGACAAGACGCGACACTCGATAAAATAATACAACTTGCCATCGCTGAGAGGACTTGAGAGGTCAACGCTATGATAAGAGAAGATTTAAAACATATGGACGAGTCAAGAAATACCCTTTGAGTAAGAAGGTAAGAATACTTAGGTGATGTCACACAATGTATTTATGCCTCGATTAGCCCACTACGCTAATGTGAACACGGCATAATATCAGTCTGAACTAAGAACTATGAAGATTAAAGAAGCAAGAAACGCTTTCGCTACGACGCCTGAGAGACTAATACATGGATATTCACAAGCTCTCAGACACGATTAGACCACGACCACCTAACCATTGAGAGACTGTCATCCAGAGAGATGCAAAGACAATAAGAACAAATCCAATGAAGAAGAAATTGATGAATAGGTCAGTCAGGAGTTCACTAACCTGTCAATCCACAGTTCATAAACGCTCCACAACGTATTAATAGGCCAACACAGAGATCACTACTGTCATATCAGATTTACATAGAACTGTTAAACCGTTATTTTTTAAATTCCACACTTACCTAAAATATAATAGAGGTAACCTATTCAAGAAATAACATACCTAATAAAATAGGCCAAACACTATGATTATTTTAATGGTATGTAAGCAGTGGCGTAAGACCAACGACATGCGTCGGGGACAGAGCTTGGCTCGAAAGGTACTCCACCAGTGGCCAATAAAATTCTGAATATCAAGATTGCATTCACGTTTTCACCAACTCACTCACTATATCAAAATTCAACGCATTCATGAGCAGAAATAATGATGGCAAAAAGTACAGGCCAATTATTTCAATGTTATAATAACACAAAGCTTTATGGGTTAGGGTGATTTTTGCTCCCCCTGAAGCTGCTCCCCCTGCGGGTCCAGGCTGCCCTCCTACCCACTGCTAGTTTTTTCCCCATTTAGGGTAGATTCATGGATTATGATTAAGTTAAAGATTAAAGATACTATTATTATAGGTCATCTAACTTTAGGCACAANAAAGAGATTATCATACTCCGTATATGTAAACTATTTACAAACATAAACAACAAAAAATATTTTTTAAAAAAAAAAAAAAATATGTTTTTTTTCCCCCCTTTTTTTTTTTTTTTTTTTTTTTGAGTTTTTTTTTTTTTTTTTTCCCCTCAAAATTTTTTTTTTTTTGGGGTTTTTTTTTTTGAAAAAAAAAAATCCCGCCTAAAAAAAAATTCAAATTTAACCCATTTATTTTGATATCAAAATCCCACTTTTTTTTTTTGTAATAAAAATATTATATAAATTTAATTATAAATAATAAAATTTATTATATATTTAAATAATTAATATATATATATAATATAAATACTATCCTTTATTTATAAATGGAGATTGGTTGGGTTTTGTTTTTGTCCCTTAGTAAACCGAAACCCAAAATGGTACTATACAAATCCGCCACAATTTGTTCCCTTTTAATTTTAAAAAAATTTTATTTAAACCTAAAAATTAAATTTAATAATAATTGTTTTAGCTGCCAATTGAACAGAAACAGTTTTACCCCATATTTCCTACGTGGATATTTACCGGTACCCACTTTGTACGGGGTCAGGGCCACAAGTTCCTATTTTAACGTGGGGACACCCACAAACGAAGCTTTCAACTGGGAGTGGGCAAGGTGAAAAATTGCGTCGAATCCGTCGGCATTCCCCTCAAGAGGGGCGCCTCAGGCACTGGGCAATAACCCAGCCCTGCCCTTTAAATCAAGGGGGCAGGTGTTGCCTGGGGGGATGGCCCCTGGGATCGACGCTGTTAATTATATCAATGGTCCAGAGGCCGAAGCTACTGTTGACCATATCTACGTACTAATAACATGCAATTGTATTGATATATACAACAAAATAGCGGCATACAGTAATAAACGGGAAGGCTAATTTGCTATTGATATCTAAAATTGATTTTAATAAATAGTGCTTGGTATTATTGATTTCTCATTGTTTGGTTTTTATCTTAATGAATATGAGCAAAAATGTCGGAGATAATCTTTAAAGAAAATTATTTACAAGAAGGAAATAACTGTAATTTTATTCTTTACTTCCTATTTTTAACTAAATAGTTAAATTAGGAAAATTTATTAATGAAAGACGGAAGGGTGGAAGAGTAGTTCAGTTGTTTCTATTTTTTGATTATAGCCCCCTCTGTTTCAATTTTTTTTTTTTTTTCATTCTTATTTCGTTAGTCTTCTTATTTAATATGAATTTTATTACATTAAACTTAAGTACTTGCACCCGGAGGTGCATATATTTGCTAGTATATATAAGGGTTTTACACATACATGTTTGGACATACAACTTGCCCATTACGGACCATCACTTCACCATAAGGACACCACTAGTTACACACTAGCGAACTGCCCCATCCGCGACACGGGTATGTGCCATGAAGTGAATGTGGTATACCGCACACAATGTAACGAATGCAACCATTACATTGTTACCTTATTTTTTTTTTACACCTGCATTGTGATAGCCGTCAAAATCAACCTCCAAACAATATAATATATATATATATTATTATATATATATATATATATATATGTATGTATGTATATGTATATGTATATGTGTGTGTGTGTGTGTGTGTGTGTGTGTGTGTGTGTGAAGAGAAAAATGGAAGTGAATCCGACGGTATGTAATATAGTGAAAAAAATTTTTAAACACAGGGTCAAATAAAATGAGTGATATTTATTCAGCCAACGCTGCAGTGTTTCAATCTGTTTAGTAGATCTTCTTCGGGGCTTTTGCTGATTTTAAGGAAAATTAAAATTATTCACAGGTTATAAGGAGACTGTGAGAGTCTTTTGTTGATCAGTCTGTTTAAAAATGTTTGAATGAAGAAATAGCGCTCTTAGAATTGTTTGAAAACTATGAAACGATGAGTTTAATATATATATATATATATATATATATATATATATATAATATATTATATATGAATGAATGAATGAACAATAAAAGGTTTAGCTTTTATTTATTTATATGGAACAATATTTTACAACCAATGTTTCTTTGCTAACGCATTCGTCAGGTAAATGAAATAGTTTTTTTAAATAATAGAAATGGTGTAAATGGTTAAATGTGTGCGTTTTCTAACTGTATTCTCGTGTTGCATGTTTACGTGTTTACATGATGTCAAATGAGCTTTTTGTTTGTACATGTGCGTATTTTTGTTTGTGCGTGTGCGTATGTTGTCATGCGCGTGCGCATGAAAATGTGTGAATACTGTGATGTTATGATCGTATCCACGCGCGTGTGTGCGTATGAATATGCGTATTTGTGTTTGGTATTCTTGGTTACGTAAGTTTTGTGCGACTAATATAATGTATTTTTATTATGCTGTTAATAATCTATCAACGCTCTATCACAGATATTGAGCACTCTTCTAATAACAGTGTACGTTGGATTACTACTGCTTTTTCTAGTATAACAGTGCAACCATACACACTAATAGTATATATATATTCACTTCGCCGAAGGGCATACGGTCTATTTGTTGTTATTATTCTCTCAAAAACGCCCCCCTTACCTATTATGGTAGAGGCGTGTAGTATCATTTGACAAGCCTATATTTCGCTGGGATGGTCAGCTGTGTACTGTGGCCGAGGCGATATAGTGTTTCACTAGTGTTTCACTGTGTCTGCTGAAGTCCCGGTATCGATTTCTGTCGGAGGGAAATCGTTAGTATATACCGCTGATGAGACTTAATAAAGTCGAAACAGTCTGTACGGTATTCTACACACCGAGCGATCCTTTGCTGGGATTACATTTGTCAAGTTCATTTTCTATAAGAAAAAGTATCGAATGTTATGCGATACATGCGCTGTAAGTGCCTTCAAATAAAAAAAATTAATATATATATATATATACTGGAACTCCAGTAGTATGCCCAAATAAGATATAAACAAAATGAATAAAGGAAGAGAGAGAAGATAGATTACATAAAATTGCAAATTACTTTTGCCTGAATAAAGGAGACATGTAAGTTCATATGAAAAACAATTTTTTTGATTTAAAAGGAAAATAGTCTAGACTTTGCAACTAAAATTCATACAAACTAATTAAAAGACAGAGAGTAAAAAATAATTCCAAACCAGACATCTGTATATAAAATGTGAGTCATAAATGTCGTCGGTGTGGCCTAATGTCTGTATCAGCCAATCAGTGAGGGAGTTTATCCCCTTTTCACTAGCGCCAGACCAAGGAGATTGTTTGGCGTCTGAGCAATCTATAATTTTTTAGTTCTCTTAAAGAAGGTCTACCTTGAACACTGAAACCATGGTAAGATAAAAACTTTTTTTCTACAACTACAAAAAAAGTCATCAGGGTACCCTAAAGTCGGAATCAACCAGACAGCAAAGGAGTCTATCCCATTTTTACCAGCGCAACACAAAGGAGATTGTTTTTGCATCTGAAGTGGAGGGCCACACCTACCATCAGCTCCTTACATTACCGCATAGATTTCTGTGCTACTCACACGCTGAGTTGGCAAATAGGTGAATTCGAACCAGGAATACTTGAGGTTCCTAGTCGGATACTCTACCGACTGAGCTATGTTCTATATTTTACGAAGTATATTGAGGCCACTGTTTGATTAACTACTAATGCTACAACTATGAAGACGTTGTAAAATTTTGATATATTATATATAATATATATTATATAATATTATATGTAATATTGAAGGAAAACATTGTGCAGTTTTTTTAGGTATGTGGTTGTGTGTGTGTGTGTATAAATTTTTTTTTCTGTAGGGCGATAAACGACAGCGAAGTGAAAACTCAGGTTGTGGTGTGTGTGTTTTTTATCGGCTACAGAAAAAAATTCTATACACACAGCACACACACAACACAACCCCATACTAAAAAATGGCAGCAATGTTCCTTTCAACACACACTAACCAGGCGCTACATACTCACACTTAAAATAGAATATTTGATGTCATATTTACAAAACCATCTCCTTTTTTCAAACTTTCAAAAATTTTTAACAGACTGAAATAACAAGGATTACACTCACCTTTTTCTCATGCATTCTGTGATATATAATTTTCTTATCTTATGCCCTGAAGATGATTATTTAATAGCTCGAAACACTAGCAGCGTTCGGACATAACTCACCACTTAACCTACTTTAAACGCTGTGGTTTTTTCATTTCTTGATATATTAGCATACCGTCGATTTACTCTCTCTCTTCACATAATATATATAATATATATATATATATAATATATATATATATATATAATATCAAAGTTGGTACAACGTTTCCATACATATATATATATGTGTGTGTGTGTGTGTGTGTGTGTGTGAAAACGTTGTACCAACCTTTGATTAATATATATATAATAGATATAGATATAGATATATATAAATGAGTGACGGAGAAATTGATAGTAAGGTTATATATATATATATTATATATATATAGTATATATATATATATATATATGAGAAGTAAATACCAAACGATGTTTGATATGGCTTTTTTAGCCGACAATTTTTGGCAGAATATGTGCTTAATTGAAGTCGTACCTAATTTTTGAAGTTAATTAATATTAATTAATTAATTAGGCGGGAATACCTTTCAAATGTTAAGACTAAACAGATGGAAATCAATCTCTGTATGTACATTCGGCTATTAGGCCTCATCAGCAGAGCTATAGATAGGAAAGACCGCCCTGTGCGTGATTCGGAACCCTGACTGTCAAGCTGACATGCGAGGACCGTAACCCTGCAGCACACAACCGGACTTTTTCTAGATTTTTTTCGTTCTGTTAGAAGTAGGTATTCCTCTTATAGTGACTTTTTCTACATGACAGTATGAGAAGTAAATACACAAACGATGTTTTTGATATGGCTTTTTTAATATATATATATTATTACTCATATATATATAATATATATATATATATATATATATATTATATTACTCAACTAAGTACTACAACGTTTTTCATATAAATATATATATATATAATATATATATATATATATATATATATATATGATATAATATATATATATAATGAAGTGACGGATACATATGAATAGGAAATAAATATATATATATATTATATATATACTATATATATATAATATATATATATGATATAATATATAATATTTTATATCTTCTATCTTTCTATCTATCTATATATATATATAATATATATATATATTATATATATATATATATATATATATAATGAAGTGACGGATAAAATGATAGGAAGTTATTATATCTATATATATATATATATATTATAAATTATAATGAAGTGACGGATACATTGATAGGAAATTATATATATATATATATATAATATATATATATATATATATATATATATATATAATATTTAACGATATGACGGATAAATTGATAGGAAGTTAATGCCTCATCGATCAGTCGATTCTATCAAAGTGTTCTGATAATATGTCGGAGATAATTACATAGCTCCGTAGAAAATATCCTCGTTAATAAACATTGTGAATTACGTGTTACGTGTGACTAGAGGCACAGTGGAGGGGGGAGGGGGAGGAGGAAAACATTGCATGACAATTTGATTGGTCAGTTTGCCATCAATGGTGCTTGTTGATTATTAAGCGACTAGGGAATCGCGGTCAGTAGGCAGCGGTAAATGAGTTCTGAACGTTTTTGATATACTTCGTCGAAGTGAGAGAAGAAAGGAGGAAAGGGTGAAAGACAAGCTTAAAAGAAAGAAAAGAGAGAAAGAAAAATGAATGAATGAATGAATGAATGAATGAAAAGAAAGAAAGAATGAAAGAAAGCAAGAAAGAACGAAGAAAGAAGACAAAAAGAAAGAAAGAATGAAAAGAAAGAAGAAAAGAAAAGAAGAAGAAAAGAAAGAATGAAAGAAAGAAAGAAAGAAAGAAAAGAAGAAAGATAGAAAGAAAAAAAGAAGAGAAGAAAGATGAAGAAGAAAGTAAGAAGTAAAGAAAGAAAGAAGAAACGAAGAATGAAGACAGAAAAGACGAAAAGAAAGAAGAAAGAAAGAAAGGAGAAAAAAGAAAGAAGAAGAAAGAAGAAAGAACGAAAGAAAAAGAATAAAAAAGAAGAATGAAAGACAGAAAGGAAGAAAAGAAAGAAAGGAAGAAAGAAAGAAAAGAAGAAGAAAGAAAGAAACGAAAGAATGAAAGACAGAAAGACGAAAAGAAGAAAGGAAGAAAGAACGAAAGAAAGAAGAAAGAAAGAAAGAAAAAGAAGAAAGAAAAAAGAAAGAAAGAAAAGAAGATAAGAACGAAGAAGAAAGAAAGAAAGAAGAACGAAAACAAAGAATGAACGAAAAGAAAGAAGAAAGACAAGAAAGAAAGAAAGAAGAAAAAGAAGAAAGAAAAGAAAGAAAAGAAAAGAGAAGAAAGAAGAGACGAAAGAAAGAAAAGAAAGAAGAACGAAAGAATGAAGACAGAAAGGACGAAAGAAAGAAGGAAATAAAGAAAGGAAGAAAGAAGAAAAGAAAGAAAGAAAGAAAGACAAACGAAAACAAAGAAGAAAGACAGAAAGAAAAGAAAGAAAAGAAAGAAGAAAAGTTAAGAAAGAAAGAAAGAAAGAAGAAAGAAAAGAAAGAAAGAAGAAAAAAGAAGAAGAAAGAAAGAAAGACAGGAAAAGAGAAAGAAAGAAAAAGAAAAAAAGAAAGAAGAAAGACAGGAACGGAATAACAAAGAAAGAAGACAAGAAAGAAAAGAAAGAAAAGAAAGAAGAAAGTAAAAGAAGAAAGAAAGAAGAAATAAGCAAAGAAAGAAAGAAAGCAGAAACAAAGAAAGAAGAAAAACAAAGAAAGAAAGACAAGAAAGAAAGAAAGAAAACGAAGAAGAAGAAAGAAAGACAGAAGAAAACAAAGAAAGAAAGACAGAAGAAAGAAAGAAAAAAGAAAGAAAGAGCAAAGAAGAAGAAGAAATACAGAACGAAACAAAGAAAGAAAGAACGAGAAGAAAGAAAGAAAAGAAGGAAAGAAGGAGAAACAAAGAAGAAAGACAAGAAAGAAAAGAAAGAAGAAAAGAAAAGAAAGAAAGAAAAGAAAAGAAAGAAAGAAAAGAAAAAAGAAAGAAAGAAGAAAGAAAGAAAGAAAGAAGAAAGAAAGAAAAGAAAAAAAAAAGAAAAAAAGAAAAGAAAATAAAGAGAAAAAAGAAGAAGGAAAGAAAAGAAAGAAAGAAAAGAAATAAAAGAAAAAAGAATAAAGAAGGAAAGAAAAAAAAAGAAAAAGAAAAGAAGAAGAAGAAAAGAAAGAAGCAAGAAAGTAAAGAAAAGACATAAAAGAAATAAAGAAGTAAAGAAGGAAAGAAAAGAAAGAAAGAAAGAAAAGAAAGAAAGAAAGAAAAGAAAAGAAAAGAAAAAAGAAAAGAAAAGAAAGAAAGAAAAGAAAAGAAAGAAAGAAAGAAAGAAAGAAAAGAAAGAAAAGAAAGAAAGAAAGAAGAAAAAAGAAAGAAGAAGAAGGAAAGAAAAGAAAAGAAAAAAGAAGAAAAAAGAAGAAGAAAAGAAAAGAAAGAAAAAAGAAAAAAAGAAAGAAAGAAGAAAGAAAGAAAAGAAAGAAAGAAAGAAAGAAAAAGAAGAAAGAAAGAAAGAAAGAAAGAAAAGAAGAAAAAAGGAGAGAAAAGAAAGAAAAGAAAAGAAAAGGAAAAAAGAAAGAAAAGAAAGAAAAAAAGAAAAGGAAGAAAAGGAAGAAAGAAAGAAAGAAGAAAGAAGAAAAGAAGAAGAAAACAGAACGAAAACAAGAAAGAAAGAAAGAAGAAAAGAAAGAAAGAAAAGAAAGAAAAGAAAAGAAAAGAAAAAAGAAAGAAAAGAAGAAGAAGGAAAAGAAGGAAAGAAAAGAAAGAAAGAAAAAAAAGAAAAGACGAAGAAAGAAACAAAGAAAAGAAGGAAAGAAAAAAAGAAAGAAAGAACACACAATCTTTGATATGGTTAAATGGTTTTAAGGAATATATTGAAAATAATAATAAATAATAATAATTAGTAAATAAATATATCTTCAAGTTGATTGTCTTAGTACAATTAATCTTAATATAAAGAATTGTATCCTCAGGTAGCTACACCTTAATACTAATAAATTGGATATTTCCTTAGACAACCAGCCTAGGAGAAGGAAAACTCTGAATTCAAAACTGGCTAACTAATTAGGATATTACTATTATTTGGATTATTCGGACTATTGTCCTCATATTTATTATCTATCCTGTCTGAATTGAACACATAGCATAGTGGATAAAGGCGTTGTTTTAAGACAGATCTAAGTGACATTTATCTCTAGGCTACAGGTTCAATCCTGGTCAAGGGCGACAGTAACATAGAATAATAATTAACCCAGCTTAACACCTGTACCCAAGTTGTGGTTAGCGGAATGAGAACAGTCTACACCGTGGATTGAATAAAGGGTTAGGTTCAAAGTTCCGTGATGGCTCCCGATTACGACAAAAAGGTTCTCGAGTTTGAAAAGAAGCTCTCCGAGTCCGAGAAGGCTCCCGAGTCCGACATGAAATACGAAGGTCGGAGGGCACACCGACTGAAACAATAAAGACGAAGACAATAGTCCGAATAATCCAGATAATACTATTTATCGAGCCTGATTTCCAAAATTCAGAGAAATAATTTGGATATCAATAATTTTGATATACATAAAAACATTTTGCTAGTCTTCATACAAATAATTTTTATTTAGTGCCAATAATACAAATATCCTTGTCCAGGATTTAAATTTGTGTTGCCTTGTCTATTTTCTGCAACAATAACCATTACACCACATGCCTCTACATACTATAACAACAAAGGGTAAATAGTAGGGCAGACTGGACTTTTCAACCTTGGTAAGGCAACCTGTCTAGGAGAAGGAAAACTCTGAATTCAAACCTGTTAAACTCCGCTTAAGAAATTGGCCTTGTGTCACATCCTGCTCATGTAGAGGAGTTGGTAAATATGTATAACAACAAAGATGTGACAAATCAATAGAAAGCAGTGTCAGTTGAAAACTTCCAGCACTGTTTCCAGGATTGCTATGTATATTCATGTGGCTTTTCTAGGTAACTATTACATGCATATACATACCAAACCTGGAAATAGTGTGGGAAGTCTTCAACTGACACTGCTTTCAGTTGGTCAGTCATGTTGTGGTAGCAATGAAGAACAATAAGTGTATTATTTAACCCATTGCTGGGGAATGGGGTGGTTTATATCTTTCTCGAAGTAATAGCACGACTGAAGTTCAAACTACGATGTCGCAAATTGTATGTTATCTCTGACGATTCGAGAGTCTAAGAGAAAGAGTGTTTGATTTTGATGGCACTACTCTTATATATATATATATATATATATATTATATATATATATATATACAACCCCTCCGCACGAGCAGGCTGTGACACAAGGTCAACTTCTTAAGCGAAGTTTTAACAGGTTTGAATTCAGAGTTTTCCTTCCCTAGACCGGTTGCCTAACAAAGTTTAAAGAGCCCAGTCTGCCCTACAATTTATCCATAGCTGGAGGGAGAGTAGGATTCATACCTTTTCCAAGGGTATTAGCGCTAAGTGAAATGCAACTACCAAGTCTAGGATTTGAACTCGGGTGAAGAGTCCATTTCCCATAACTTCAACCATTACACCACGCACGGCCTTTATTATTACCGTTCGCAGCGCCACCTAACGGAAAACCGTCGCAAGTAATGGAAAATTATCACAAAAGAGTGTAGATGGCAAATAGAGTGCAGAATGAACTCTACCTTGCAGGTATTCCCAGATCCACTGGGACATGAAGTGGTAGTAACTGTTAGGCTCCCGTCTATGGGTCAAATAGATCTGTTTTAAAATTATTAGTATTAATGAAGCAGCTTGTTATCTTAAGGACGGCATCCTGCTGTTCATGTCATGCAACATTCCACTTTGGCCCTTACTTGGGCTAGATGGGCGGTTGGAGACCCTCCCACCGACTGCTCTGTCACAAGGATTCCGTCCTTAAGCATCACGAGTCGTCACCCTTGGTCAATAGTTGGCCCGATTAAAATAGATTAACTAAATAATCCAATGTAGCCCTCGTCCTGAAAACATTTATACACCGCTATGCTAACAACTAAGCCGAATCCACCAAACACTAACTATATGATGAAAATGGTTGGGGATTCGCTATAAGGATAATAGGGTTGTGACAATCATATAGGTGCTACGGTTTGACGTAACCAGCCAATTGAGGGTAAACGGTGCTCTGCAACCACCCGTCTAGCATTCTCACTGGCGCCCCATACTTCTGGTAGCGTGTCACATCGAAGTTAAGCTTACTAAATAACTATTTGATGAAAAGGGTTGGGGTTTTCCATAGGGGTAATAGAGTTGGGACAATCATATAGGTGTTAGGGCTTGACGAAAGAGCGAAGTGGATTGTTGCATGACATGGACTACTGTCCTTAAGCATCATTGGTCGCCACCCACGTCCAACAGTTGGACCTGGTTGAAATAGACTAATTTTTTAAATTTAAGTGTTTTTTTTTAATGAAATATATCACTAAGTAGGCCTGAGTCTATTCTAATATTAACCAGGTTTGAATTCATAGTTTTTCTTCTCCTAGACTGGTTGCCTAACCAAGCTTAAAGGACCCAGTCTGATCTACTATTTACCCATAGTTGAGGGAAATAGTTAGTTTCATTCCTTTCCCAAGAGTATTAGTGCTATGTGAGCTGTGGCGTCGTCCAGGAATTGAACTCGGGTCGACGAGTCCATTTCCTACGACTCTAGCCAGTACACCATCACGCTTCCCCTAAATAAATAATCCAATTTAGACCTCGTCATGAAACGTTTACAGACCGCTATGCTAACAACTAAGCTTAATCCACCAAACGCTGAACACACGACTAATATATTTGCACGGAAAACAGTTGGACAATCTACAGACCGAGACAAAGGAAGATGTTTAAGCACAAACTGTTCACCTTTATAATATTAATGAAACTACCTTTGGGGAGATCAACAGATAGTGCACTGTCCGTTAATAAAGACTACGCCACCGGTGTCCAGTTTTTATTATACCCACTGAAAAAAAAGCCCGGTAAAAATGTCTTATTAAATAGTCGGCTGGTTGATTAGATTTTCTGTATTCGCACCGACTAGTGCCCGTGGGAGAGACAGCAATTGCATGGCAGGTTGTCCTGAGCCACACCACACCACCCTGCCACACATTTCTGTTCGACCATGTACACACCGAATTAAACGGGGTATGCTCCAGCTCAAAATACCGGAGATATTAAAAAAGAAAAGAGGAGAGATCCGATTAATAGTAAAAAGAAACAAGAAGGCAAGGAAAGAGAGAAAAGGAAGAAGATTAGAACCGATAATTCAAATATAAGAGACAATTTAGAAAAAGGGAGGTAAACAGAAGTAAGGGAAAAGAAGAAGAAAAAGAAAGAAGGTTACGAGTGAAAAAGATCAAGAAAAATGGGAAAAGGAAGCAAATAGGAAACAGAAAGAAAAATACAAGAGAAGGAGAACAATGAAACGAGAAGAAAAAGAAAAAAACGTTAAAAAGAAAAAAGGTTTCAAGATGACAGTGACACTGTGGCACAGATAAAGAATAACAAAGGACAAGAAACAAAGAAAAGAAAACAAAAAGGAAAAAGGAATACAAGAAAATGCAAATAAGATGACACGCACAGAAACGACAACAAAAGGCGCGGAAACCAGAACATGAAAGCAACGAGGGAAAAGAAAAAAGATGTAAAGGAAAAAAAATAAAAGAGGAAACGGGCTACAAATAAAGAAAAAGAGAAAGGACAGGAAGAGAAAGAAAAAAGAAGAGAAAGGAGGAGGAGGAGAGAAGAAAAACAAAAGGAGGAAAGAGGGGAAAAATTGCGGATAAAGTCAGTGAATTTTGGAATGAGGAAGAATGGAGGAAATGAAAAAAAAGAAAACATGGTGAGACAAATAAACGGAGAAGAAAAAAGAAGGAAAGAACGTAGGAAAGGTGGATGGAGAATACAACCCAACTGAAGGACGGCGCCGTCAACGCGAGGATTCTAACCAAAAAAAGAGGGTGAAAGACGGAAAGAAAAGGAGGAAAAAAAAGGAAAAGTGGACAGAAAGACAAAAATGAAAAAACTTGTGAGCCAATATGAAAGAAAAGCCGGGTAGGAAAAAAAAAAAAAAGAAAAAAAAACAGAAAGAAAAAAAAGACAAGAAGGAAAAAAAAAGTCGGAATGCCATTCAAAGGAAAAAGAAAAACAAATTAAGAGAAAGGAACAAAATAAACAGCATCAAAAGAAAAAGAAAGTACAAAAAAAGAGACGAACATGAAAAAAAAAAGCAAAGGGACACCCACTGAACAAAAATAAAAAAAAAAATAAGAAAAAGATAAATCAAAAAGCAAGACAAACAAAAAAAAAAGAAAACAAACAAGAACAGACATGACAGAAAGAAGAAAAGAGAAACAAGAAAAGGAATTAAGTTTGACACAACCAGACCGAAAAATTGTATTTGAAAATTAAATAAACATAATAGACTAAGAAATAAGAAAAAGCAAAAGAAAAGAAAGAGACACAGAAAAAAGAATCGAACAAGGATAATAGAACGAAAAACACGAAAGCACAATTAAGTAAGGAAACAAATATTACAAGCCCAAGAAGAGAGGAAGAACAAACGAAAAGAAAAAAGAAAAAGAAAAAGCAACGAGAGAAAGAAAAAGAAAAAAAGAACAAGGAAAGAGAAAAAAGAAATTAATGAACAAAAATTGAAACCAAACAAAAAAAAAAAAAGAAAACACACCAACAATAAAAAGAAAAAAAAAAACAAGAACAGAAAAAGAGAAGAAAAGAAGACAAAGGAAAGAGAAACAAGGGGGGAAATAACAAATGTAACCATGTTTGGTGAACAGGGGAAAAATAATAATTAACAAAAAGACCTTAACAGAAAGCAAAAACGGAAGAAACAATGCAAAAAGAAAGAGAAATACTGCGAACGGAACGAAGAGACCAATAAATAAAGAAAAGAATAATAAGAAGGAGAAAAAAAAAAGATTAGCGAAAAGGAACGAAAAAAAAAAACAAAGAAAGAACACCGAAGAAAAAAAAATTCCAAAAATCACAGAAACAAACAAAAAAAAAATAAAAAACACGAAAAAAATTAAAAGACCTGAAGAAGAGACAAGCAAAAGAAGGGAAACAGACGATCAAACACACAATGCGCGACACCAGAAAGAAAAAAAAAAAAGAAAAACACGCAGAATAAAAACGAAGGGATAGAATCAGAAAGAAAGGAACGAAAAGAAGAGAACGAGGGAAAAAGGGGAAGAGGGAAGAAAAAGAGAAACATAGGAAAAAAGGAGGGGAAAGGGAAGAGCAGGGGAGAGGAAAAACACCACCCACTCGACCAGAAAAAAAGTCAAACAGGGAGGAGGAGAAAGAGAAAAAGAGGAAGGAAAGGAGGGAGGGGAAAGATTAAAAACAAAAACAAAAAAACAAAAGACAAAAAAAAAAAAAAAAAAAAGAAAAAAAACAAAAAAAAAATCCAAAAAAAGAAAAAAAAATATAAAGAAGAGAGAAGAAGAGGAAAAAGAAAAGAAGAAAAGCAGAAACAAAAAAAAGAGAGAAAGATTTGTCTTTGAAGGAAACAATCAATTTAAAAAAACAGGACAAGAACAAGAGAAGAGGAAAAAGGAATGAAAAAAAAACCAGAAATGAAGAAGCAGACTGGAGCCGAGAGACAACAAGGGGACGAAGACAAGCGCCGAAAAGATTTAGACAAGAAAAGGGAATAAAAAGCTGAAAGGCAGAACAACTTCTACAAAGACAGAAATAGAAAAAAACAAAGAAGACACAGATAGCCAGAGAAAAGAGAGAGAAAACAGAAAGGAAAAAGAGAGCGGAACACAAAAAAAAATAAAGAAAGGAGAAGGAAAGTTGCAAAAATCAAAATTAAAGTGAAATGAAAAAAGAATTAAAAAGACCAAAAGAGGAAAGAAAGAACCAAGAAACGAGAAAGACACAAAAGGGGAGAACAAAAAAGAACATAAAGCAAAGAAGAAAGGTGAAAAGACAGGAGAGACAAGAAGAGGCAGAAAAAGAAAAACAGGAAACAGGGAAGAGATGTTTACCAGAAAGAACAAGAAAGTGAAAAAAAAAAAAAAAAAGAACGAGGAGAAGCTAAGCAAGCCTACAAAAGAAGGGAACAAAAGAGAACAGGAAGGAAGGAACGAAAAAGAAGGGAAAAAAAAGAAAAAGACAATTGAAGTAAAACGTGATGGAATACAAAAAAACAAAAAAACAAATTTAGAAAAACACTAAAAAAAAAATAACCAAAAAACAAAAAAAAAAAAAAAAAAAAAAATAAAAAGACAAAGGAACGAAAAAGAAAAGAACCAACACGAGAGTAAGAAAATCATAAATATCACCCGAGAAAGAACCCTAAGACCGGATAACCCACTGCATCGAACTTCAAATCACAACATCTGCAAATAAAAGCAACTTCACGATTAGAGAACTCGACGACAGAAAAAGAAGAGACAAACAAGACACAATGCGGAAATCATCCTCTCACCGAACACTCCGTAAGAACGACGTAGAAAAAAAAAAAAAATAAAAAAGAAAAAAAAAAAAAAATAAGCAAAGAAAGAAAAAAACAGGAAAAAAAAAAAAGAAGAAAAGGAAAAAAAAAAAAAAAGAAAGAAAGAAAAGAAAGTGAAAAGAAAAGAAATTAAGGAAAGGAAGGAAAGCATAATTTATTAAAAAAAGACAGAAAGAGGAAAAGAGGAAAAAAAAAAAAGGAAAGAGAAGAAAAAAAGGGAATAAGAAAAGAAAAGAAAGAAAAAAGAAAGAAAGAAAGAGAAAAAAAAGAAAAAACGAAAAAAAGAAATTAAGTGAAAGGAAAATAATTCAAAAGACTGAAAGAGAAAGAAAAAAAAGAAAAAGAGAAAAAAGAAAGAGAAATTAAAAGAAATTAAGCGAAAGAAAATATTCAAAAACTGAAAGAACGAAAAAGAAAGAAAAGAGTTTAAAAAAAAGAAAAAAGAAAGAAAAAAAAGACTGAAAAAAAAAAAAATAAATACAAAAGAGAAAGAAAATGAAAGAACAAGAGAAAAAAAAAGAAGGAAAAACAGAAAGACAAAAGAAAGCAAAAAGTGAAAGAGAAAGAGAAAGAAAGAAAAAAACAGAAAGAAAGAAAAACAGAAAGAGAAACAAAAAAGAGAAGGAAAAAGAAAGAAAAAGAGAAAGAGAAAAAAAGAAAGAGAAAAAGAAATTAAGTGAAAGGAAAAAATCAAAAAGAAAGAAAGAAAAGAAAGAGAAAGAAAAAGAAACCGTAAGAAAAAAAAAAAAAAACAGCAATTGTCTTGAGCCATCATCTCCACTTCATTCTTAGATCGAGTTTCATTAACCTGGAAAAATCGACGGGAACTGAAGGGTGAAAACCAGAAACGTTAATAACAGAGACTGGTGGCGTGGGGTCTGCGTTCGCTCAAAGACACAAACAAACACGCAATTAAAGAAAGAATCACGAACGTACCGGAAGATGGAATTAAATATGCATTTATTAACATATTTTCGTCCATGTTTCAATACTTATTAAGTCTTGGTTATTTGTCCAGAATATCACGCTGGGAAAACATCTGCGGTAATAGATTTCCGCTCAAATAGATTTTAACAGAGATGTAACCGTCCAGTCGGCTGGGGCTTTAGAAAACACCGACTGTACCTCTGCATAGGACTAAGACAATAATTTTTTTTTTTTAAACAACAAACTTCCATGGGTCCTTGACCTGAAGAGCCACTCAGAACATGTCCGACAAAAAGAACTGACTCCCTACCCTAAAAAGGATATCTCGGCCATTTGAATTTAGTCCGCAACTGAGTGCAGTCGTTTTCCTAGCCAGGGGCATGTCCCCTCGCTACGGCTGACTATGCCCCGTTCAATAAAGCCTAAGTCATAAAATTACCTCTTGCCTTTGTCTCGTTCCTTAAATTCCATTTCAGTTTACCAGCCCACAAGAAGAAAGAACCAACTTTTATTGGGGATAAGAAAACAAACGAATTTAACCATAGACCCCCGTAGATTGGTTGGTTGGATTTTACGGCTTATTTCATTGGCATTTCAGTCTCGGAAGACTATAATATAGTTTTTATGCCCTGACGTTACAGCGCCTCCTTTGATTGTAAAGTCCAATGTTAGAAAACATTCTTGACCACAGATGTCGCATGTGAAGGCTTTCCCTAAAGATGTTGATGTACCGGTGCTTTGTTGCCGCTGCTTTCTTCTGGACATCCTGCTTCATGGTGTTGCGCCAGGGTGACTTCAGACACGAACAGTCCTCTACAGAGAGCCTGCCGCCGCCGAGAGCTATCCAGAGCCAAATTTTCCCACCTGGTTGGGGCAATGCCAAAGCACCTGAGATTGTTGTTGCAGACATACTTAAAACGCAGCTGGGGTCGACCAATCTGTCTCTACCAGACATATATTAACCCTTGGGTTATTCTAGGGTGAAGATGTATTTGTTTTATTAATTCTTGTTCAGTATTCAATTTTTTAATGCTCATTATTTAACCCAGAGATTGTACACCACTCCGGTGCTGAATCGACCTGAGAGTAATGGCAATGAAGGGGTACTGTTGTATAGCCGACTACTTGACTTCAATGAAACCACAGACACGTGTATATCAAAATAGGACCCGTCTTATTTTCTTCGGTGTGTGGGTGGTGATGGGTGACGAGTGTTCACAATGAAAATGTCCGGGTGAGTTGGTGAAGAGCACAGTGTTCACAATGAACTTTCGAGGGTGGCTGGTGACGGCGGGGGCGACGAGGTTGCCTTCTCGCTTGCTTGCTGGGGACTGAATGACACCCTTCATCCGCTAGCCTTTATATACAATAAATATGCCCACGTATTTTTATATTTTGATCTGATAACGGACATATATATTTATTTATCTTTCTCTCCGCTTCCTCACCGGAAGACTCCGCTTAGGTTTTCCTTTTTTCTTTTATCTATTTCTTCATCTTCTCCCTGCTTCTAGACCGGAAAACCTTTTCTTCTGCTTCTCTTTGCCTTTTTGCCGGAAGCTTCCTCTTCCGTTGCACGATATGCACAGCATGCTCAGAATCTCGATGCAGTTTAACGTCATATTCAGGATGCTAGAACTGTTTTCTAAGACCCCAATGGAGCCACCTGTTGGCCGTGGGTGACGACCCGTGATGCTTAAGGATGGAACCCCGGTGATTGACCAGTCCATGACTTTCAACACTGCACTTTGGCTCTTACTTGGGCTAGACGGACTGTCAGAGAGGTTCCCTCCGATCAATCGGCTGGTCACGTCAAGCCTAGCATCTATATGATTGTCCCCACCCTATTGCCCATATAGCAAACCCCTAACATTTTTTTATCATATGTGTGTTAGAAGGTGTTAACCGGGGTCTACCAAACTTCCCCACAACTGTATGATGGGATATTACAACGTTACCTGTATAATGAGATATTTCAACGTGCCCTATCAGAACTCATTCTATTCAAATAAAGTCTTATCATTGTAATCTGTGTCCTTCTGCTCAATGATAATGGACTAACCATTGCCCTTATGGAAAAGCCCCCAACCCTTTTTTATCATAGGGATGCTAGAATGCTATGGTTGGGGGTCTTTATGTCTTGGAAATGACGTTACACTCTATCTGATGGTGAGGTTCCAGTTCTGGAAGTCTGGAAAATGTGGAGTACCCCTTCATCACCATTGCTCCTTGGTCAACTCTGACTCGGGGTGATAGTACCTGTTAGGTCATCATCTATAGGTTAAAAAGAAAAAGGTTTTTATCAAAAATGAGTATCTATTAAGAATTAATTTATTTCAAAACTTTGTCGGCATTAAATGACCCACTGCGATTGATATGCCGTAAAACAAAACAAACCAAACCAAACAGAGATGTACAGTTCTACAACGTAGAATGAATCGAGAAAAAAACGCATTTGACAAGGTCACAGCAATAATAGACACATGCACAGATAAACAATTAAATTCTCTCCAGAACCGATCCCAAATCATTCTAAATTATCTTCAAAACACTGTTGGGTAATTTATATCAAATCATCCAGCCCATGTCACCCATCCCCTTCAATTCTTTCCCAGTGTCTGTTATAATAAAGTTAGCCAATCCCCAAAATTTGAGCTTCCAATTCCAAAAATTGGCGTAGTTTTGTTGACTTTTAGCTCTCCGAATTTGAGGGGGTTGTGAAAAATGGCGACTTTTTAAATCTATTTTTGTCTGTAAAAGGAGCAAATATCAAATTATCTTTTTGGTACAAATGATGTGAAATATATGTGAAATAATAATAATAGAAAAAATGTCATAGATGTTGGATATTGGTCTTGCTAAGGAAAAATCAGAAATCATCAATAACTTTTAAAATGGTTGACTTTAAATCAGTTTGATAGCATTTTTGGATTTCATGTGCAAAAATGCTTTTATAAACTAATTCTTAGTAGTAGGGAAGCTCTAGAACTCATTTTACAGACAAAAAAATAGAAAAAGTCACCATTTTTCGCCAACCACATCAAATTTTAACGCCTTGATAATCCATCTGTCTATATATCTATCTATAGGTATATCTATATATGCTAGCAAAAACACCTGATTCATGGCCGAACTAAAAAAAATAGGAACTCGATAGAGTGAGTGAGAAAGAGAAAACAGGAGTAAGAGAGAGAATAAGAGGAAAATGAACATGCGAACAGTTCTGCAAATTGATTTTTGTTTAATTAATTATATCCCTTAATCAGTAAAAATCAATAACTAAAATTTGTGTGTTTCTTAGTTATAAGCATATTAAGGGGTATGTGAGATTTTAAAGCTGAATGATATCTCTTTACGGAGTTACAAGAGACTGGCACATACCACGACATTCTTATATATATATATATATATATATATATATATATATATATATATATTAATAGAAAAGAACAGAGAAACACACACAACCTATCAAATATCGGACATATTCTGCCAAAATAATAATTCAATGCCTGAAGAAGACAACAGATCAGAAACACGTGTCGCATATGTAAGATAAAAAGATTTTTTTTTAAATTTTCTGTGAACATAATACATTTTGCGGACCTTCTTTTTTATAAAATATTAAATTTCTCCCGTTGGAACCAGAACAACATTTATATATATATATATATATATATATATATATATATATATATAATATATATATATATATATATTGTGTTGTATGTTTGTTTAAAAAGATATAAAATACATTCTTTTGCTGTTATAAGACGACACGTACATACCATTATATTCTTTATATATATATATATTGTTTGTTGTGTGTTTGTTTAAGGAAATAGAAAATACATTCTTTAGACGTTATTTAAGTTTTCTTACCATAATATCTATTTTGTTTAGCCATTTTTCATTTCTTTTAGATAGGTTAGGTCTTAAAAGTCGAGGAGAAAAGAGAGATGAGATGGTGGTCGACTGGATGAAGGAGCTAGAAGAGCAGGCCATGTTTTGTTTAATGATTCCTTCATCATCTTTTTAAAACGACAGAGTTCAACAGTCAACAGGCTTTTTTGTTACCGAATCCGTCTAGACAGACTCCATTGTGGCAAACGTTTCGCATTGTCATTTCTCTTAGACTCTTTAAAACCAGAAAGTAAAGGAAAGTGAAGATGAATAAATGTTTGGTACGGGACGCTGAAAGGAAACCTTTCGTTCTTGGAGAAATAACAGGCAGGAAAATGGAGAGAGATCTTTTTTCAAAGAATCGATTCTCATGACTTTTAATTCGCTAAGTTTAAATCTACAAATGTGTTTTAGGTCTTTTGGTTAAGAAATTGAATAACTGACATACCTACATTTCTTTCAAAAATTGTTTATTTTACTTACATATGTTTTTTTATTCAGTTCAACTCTTTGAATAAGTCTTTTAGTTCATTTCTTCTTTTTTAGTATTATCTGCGTTACTCGGACTATTGTCCTCATCTTCATTGTTATCTGTACAACGTCTCGGCCAATATGCCCCCCGGCATTCTTCTGGTAATTCTTGTCGGACTTGGGAACCTTCTTTTCGGACTCGGGAACTTTCTGGTCGTAATCGGGAACCTTCCTGTCGTAATCGGGAGCCATCATGGAACTTTGAACCTAACCCTTTATTCAGTCCACGGGGTGTCCTGTTCTCAATCCGCTAACCATATCTGGGTAGAGTCGTTAAGCTGTGTTAATTATTATTCTATGTTACTATTGCCCTGATCAGGATTGAACCTGCAATCTAGAGATAACTGTCACTTAGAACTGTCTTAACCTAACTCCTTTATCCACTAGGCCATGAGTCCGACAAGAAATACCTGAAGAAGGCCGGGGGGGGGCATATCGGCCGAAACGTTGTACAGATAACAATCAAAATGAGGACAATAGTCCGAATAACGCAGATAATACTAATCATCAAGTCTCATCTCAAACACTCAGAGAAATAGTTCTTCTTTTATGTTTAGTTTATTTTTCAAATTAAAAGCGGGATCGAGTTGGTTGTGCATACAATAGAATTGTAGATTCTATCTTTCTCTATGCATATTTATCTATCTATCTATCTATCTATCCTTCTCTATTCATATCTATCTATCTATCTATCTATCTTTCTCTATTCATATCTATCTATCTATCTTTCTTTTTCTATTCATATCTATCTATCTATCTTTCTTTCTCTATCATATCTATCTTTCTCTATCTATCTTATCTATTCATATCTATTTATCTTTCTCTATTCATATCTGTCTATCTATCCTTCTCTATTCATCTATCTATCTATCTATCTATCTTTCTCTATTCATATCTATTCTATCTATCTCTATCTATCTATCTATCTATCTTTCTCTTTCATATCTATCTATCCATCTATCTTTATTCATATATATCTATCTATCTATCTATCTTTCTAGTGAGCGAGTTGAGTCTTACAGGGATAGAGAACCCAGGATGCCCAACTATTTACTGATATTTACAGATAGATAGATAGATAGATAGATAGATAGATGTTATGTAGTAGTAGTGGTGGTTGCAGACTCTTGTAAAGTCTTTGCAGAGGACCACAGCAACACCTCCTCCTCCTCATCATCATCATCATCATCATCATCATCATCACCATCATCCTCTCTCCCTCCTTCCCTCTTGGCCAAAAGAAAAACAAGTATATATATATGGAAAATTATATATAAACCGCTAGGATTATCTAAAACTAAAAAGTAAAAAGTGCTCAATACCTAAGTAGAGCAAATAATAAAGTTAAACCTAATGAGTCAGATATAGCTACTAACAGTTTTGCTTAGTGGCTCATCAGGGCAAGAATCTGACTCTTGATTGA
>CM042177.1:7348572-7400490 GCA_023376005.1 Doryteuthis pealeii
GCCACCGCATAGATTATGTAACAATAGCAGCAGTCGAGGGTTTTCTTGAGTCCCAAACAAAAGAGATCTTCTACACTGGGATAAAACGTTTCAGCGATATTGGAACAAGTGTTCAGCTCTTGAGGGGAACTATGTTGAAAAATAAATATTCAAAAATCTTTTTATCCCTTTTAGTTTTTCTGATTCTTAAAACTTTTCATACACCCTCGTAGCTAAAATGGCTTGATACCTGCCTGTTTTCATCACATTTTAACATACATCATTTTTGCATATCTAATATATAATTCATAATCTTATGAATAATTTCAAAGAGACAAAATAGATAAGAATTAAAGAAACAATTATTCACCTATCTTTATTTAAAAAGCTAGGTTGGTTGATTGATTGATTTGATGTCATATCAATAGGTATAGGGTTATTTTATGCCTATAGATTAGGGAATCGCTTTCATTGTACTTTCATATTCTGTTGTTTCTTATGAAGTTTTTTTTTCAGACAATCATTTGAATACGTATAATTTTAAAACATATCTAACAGCTACTACCACTCGATTGGCTAGTTAGTTGATTGGCTGGTTGGTTGGTTTTTATGGCATGACAATCCCTGGGGTATTTTATACCAAAAGCGTTTTTGTTTTATTAATTCTTGTTCGGTATTCAAATTTTAACGCATCTTTTAAAGTCCTTTTCTTTGCCAATTTAACCCATATGTGTGACCCTAACAGGTGCTAGCACTCCAGGTCTAGGTGGATCTCCGGGTCTAGGTGGATCTCCGGGTCTGGGTGGATCTGAGAGTAATTTTAGTGAAGGGGTACTCTCCACTTCCCAAATCTCCAGAACTGGAGCTCGTTATCAGTTACATATCGTTATCAGATGTACATATTTCATGCCCCATACTTATGACGTTGTGTCACATCATATCCATGGGTTGGTTGATTGGATTTTACAGCATGTCAACTTTTGTTGGGTTATTCAATGGCGAAATATTTTTTTTAGCCATTCTTGATGATATTCAATTTTCTTTTCAAACTCAATTGTGTAAACACTTTCTGAGTCGGTTTTTGTTTTTTCTATTTAAACCCTTGATGGTAACCTAACAAGTATTAATACTTCGGGTCAGAGTGGACATGGGAGTAATGACGATGAAGAGCTACAGAATTGAGACTTCACCATTAGATGCAGTTTAATGCCATACCCTGAATAATAAGACCCTGAGTAACCGCCTTCTAGCACATATTTGATAAAAACAGTTTGGTGTTTGGCATAAGAGTAATAGGGTCGGAACAATTGTATAGGTGTTAGGGCTTAAAGTAACCACCTGATTGATTGAAGGGGACGTCTTCAAACACCATTGTTAGTGAGTTAGATTCCCGTTGGGCGCACCACACTTCTTGCCTTGTACCAAACTTAATAAATAACTATGTAATGAGCTATTATATTTCTTAGCCATAATAGATTATGTCATCTTTATTATTATTACTATTATTATATTATTATTATTTGAGTTTTTCACATCAGCGTTAGCTGATGGTATTTTATTGGAGGCTTAGTGACAACAACTCTCAGGTCTCCATGACTCTTTTGAATATTCTAGCCGATTGCAACAGTGCAGTAATCATTATTATTATTTATTATTATTATTATTATTTATATAGGAGGGTGTGTCAGAAAGTAATGCCATTTTCTTTATTTCATGTGAAGTTTTTTTATAAAAACTTATGCCTACATTGAGACCTCAGAGCATGAATCCGACGAGTAAATCGACAATATTTTCTTTTTGCATGACAATGCTCGACCACACAGAAGCATCAGGATACGGGAGAAAATCGCCCCATTCGGTTGGACTTCAGACTATCATCTGAAAGAGAGTTTGAGAGGCAAATATTATTCCAGTGACGAGGAAGTTAAACATGTAGTGAAGAAGTGACTAACAAAACAGTCAATAGAATTTTACGGGGCGGGATACATGCTCGCATTTGCAGGGGGAACATTGCTATTGAGAGAAACTGTGACAATATGAAGAAGTATGGATGTGATCCACAGAGGATCAGCTTCCTTTTGATGTATGATTTGTTCCTTTGTTGGTAATTATATCTGTCATAAACAAAATGGCATTACATTTTGACTCACCCTCGTGCCAAACTAGTTCTCATTTTTACTTTCATCAATATAGTTGCTCTTGAGGAAGACCGTTTTTATAAAAGGTCGAAACAGATATCTGTTCAGCTTTATACTATAATTATTTGTTTTTCTATCTATTTTCAATCACACACACACACACACACACACACACACACATATATATATATATATATATATTAGGCGGAGTGGCCTATTGTCGGTATCAACCGGGCTGCGAGTAAATAACTATATATATTTTTACCAATCCCTCCGCACGAGCAGGATGTGACACAAGGTCAATTTCTTAAGCAGAGTTCAACAGGTTTGAATTCAGAGTTTTCCTTCTCCTAGACCGATTGCCTAACCAAGGTTAAAGAGCCCAGCCTGTCCTGCTATTTATCCATAGCTGGAGGGAGAGTAGGATTCATACCTTCATCCAGAAATTGAACTTGGGGCGATGGGTCCATTTCCCATTACTTTAACCATTACACCACGCGCTTCCATAGTAGATAAGTATATAAGAATTTACTGAGCTTAGTCTGATAGTGATTATGGTTAAATGACATATCAAGCTTTGTATGTTACTTAATTCCAAAGCCGCCCTTGTAGAAGAACAGTAGTATCATTATGTAACTCTTGCAACATGAAGGAAAGCGAATATAGTGGGGTAAAGAAAAAGGCTGGGGTAGAGCGTGGAGGTTAAAGGTGTCCAATAATCTGTCTGTAGGTCTGGTATAGTATATTTGATGTGTCAGTCTGGGATGCCCCTAGTGTTGGGTGCTGAGGGGGGCAGGGGAGGGGTTGTTATGGTGAAACGATCTGATCTGTCTGCAAGTTCCGGACGGGACGCTGTTAGATGAATGAATCAACCAGCAGGCTTTATTGAACTGAAAATGGAGAAGAATGATTACATTCCGGCAAGTGATCTGCTCAATAACCGGGCAAAGACGTGGCTGGGTGGTGGGGGGGGAGTCGTTGACGTCGGGTGGAGCCGGTGGCTTGGTGGGGTGCGTAGGGGTAGACATGGTAGAATCTGGATGCCGCATATTGTTTATTTGTTAATTTCGAGATTTCAGAAAGTTCCAAGGATATTTCATCATTATCTATAAAGGCGTGTCGACAGACATGGATTTCTATTATCTTTTCTGTCTGTCTGTCTGTCTGTATGATGTATGATGTCTCTCTCTCTCTCTTCTCTCTCTCTCTCTCTCTCTCTCTCTCTCTCTCTTCTCTCTCTCTCTCTCTTATATATATATACACAATCTATCTCTCTCAACAACACACACACTTCTCTCTCACACACACACATCCTCTTTCACCCCCCTCTCTCTCTCTCTCTTTACACACACTCTCTTCACACACAATCTCCCCCCCTTCTCTCTCTCTCTCTCTCTCTCTGCTCTCTCTCCTTCCTCTCTCTCTCTCTAACCGTTCTGTGGCTATCGCTATTGGATTCTTTTGACTATTCCCTCCTCTCTCTTTCCCCAACTCTTGGTCATCGCTCTTGTTAAGTTCTCTAGACGGCACCCAGTGTTCGTACAGTCGTTACTGGTCGACCAACACTGGTATATCCGTGTGTAGGAGTCCATAGCTGTTTGCATTTCAAATAGCACTTGGAAAAGGTAAGCATTTACCCAACCCGTTTGCGACGGCTAGGATGTGACACAAGATCCCAAGTATTCGGCATCCAGCGAGGAGTGAACCCGGTATTCAATAGTAATGGATCTGCAAGAATAGCTTGCTAACCCTTACACCACAATGGAACGATCCAAACATTTGGAAAAGATAGCATTATTTTTTATGCCTCCTTCAGCATCTCCCTCTTTAATATCTTCTTACATCAACGTTTTTAAAAATTGCAAGTATATTAATACAATATCTATATAGTCCAACTATTTTCCCTACATCTATGAGTAAATAGTAGGGCAGAATGGGCCGTTTAAACTTGTTATGTCTACTTGACTAAGAGAAATTGTTGATGTGTAGAGGGATGAGCACCGCTAGGCTATTGTTGTCCAAGACAGGCTTCGTGAGTAGCGTCCCCCAGCCCCAATAGCCCAGTCGGCTAGAGGTGAAGAATACGTCGATATAATGATATCCACCCTCATTATCAGTGACATTCTTATGGTGAGAAATCATCAATATTCTATTTGTCTAAGTAAATATTTACCCAGCCCCTCCGCCATAGGCAGGATGTGACACATGGCTAATTTTTAAGTTGATTGGAATTCAAAATTTTCCATCTCCGAGGTGGGTGGGTGGGTTGGTTGATTGTTTTGTTTTACAGCATTGGAACTTCACCACTAGACGTTAAACGTCATACCAAGGAGACTAAGATCATCATCCACTGCCTCCCAGGACATATATAATAAAAAGGGTTGGTTGGCTGTCATAAGGGCAATAGGGTTGCGACAATCATATAGGTGCTAGTGCTTGACCGCCCATCTATTCTAAGTAAGGACCAAAATATAGTGCTGCATGTTATGGACTGCTCAGCCATCAGGATTCTGTCCTTAAGCAATGCGGGTCGCAACCCACGGCCTTTTGCCTGACTTGATATCATTATATTATTATATCGACTGTAGATGAGTAATCACCCATAATGGGGCTACCTGTTGACCGTGGTCACATGGAACACTCCACATTGGCCTTTATCTTGGTTAGACGGGTGGTCGGAGAGACACCTCCGATCAATTGGCTGGACACGTCAATCCCAAACACCTATATGATTGTCCTGTGGAAGCGCGTGGTGTAATGGTTAAAGACATGGGAAATGGCCTCGTCGCCCCAAGTTCAAATCCTGGATGTGGTAATTGCATTTCACTTAGCGCTTAGACCCTTGGGAAAGGTATGAATCCTACTCTCCCTCCAGCTATGGGTAAATAGTAGGGCAGACTGGGCTCTTTAACCATGGTTAGGCAATCGGTCTAGGAGAAGGAAAAATTCTGAATTCAAACCAGATGAACTCCGCTTAAGAAATTGACCTTGTGTCGCATCCTGCTCGTGCAGAGGGGTTGGTAAATATATATATGATTGTCCTGATCCTAATGCATATATGGCAAACTCCTAACCCTTTTAAAAATATATGTACGAGAATACGGTGGCTGAGGGTCTTGGTGTCCTGGTTATGACGTTAAACTGCATCTAATGGTGATGTTCCAATTTTGGAACTCTGGGGAGTTTGGAATCTGCCATGATCACCATTACTCCCAGTTCCACCTCGCAGTGGTAGCATCTGTTAGTGTACTATCTATGGGTTGAATAGATAAAAAAAATGTGTTTACAAATGTGTTTTTTAAAAATTCAGTACCCAACAAAAACGAATTTTTAAAATAAGTCTTCGGTATAAAATAACCCAACCAGGATTGACAAGCCGTAAAATCCAACCAACAAACCAACCACAACACGGCGTAAATCGGTTTGCCTCTCAATATTCTTTTCGCCGGAATGGTAATACCAACACGTATCTCGATCCTCCCAGGTCCGTCCTGATCCAAACGTGGTAGTACCTGTTAGGGTCCCATCTATGGGTTAAATAGATTTTTTAAATGTGTTTTAAAAATTGAATTACTCTTGTTAAATATCGCCGAAATGCACTAAAAGAGGTCATTAGTGATGTTACTCAAGTATCCTTACAGATTTCGGGTTTCACAACATTATATCTGTTCAACCGGTAACCCTGACATGTTATTACGCCATCTTCTTTCCAGATTCGATCTGTGTATTTTACGAATAGTTCAGAAATTCTTATACATTGATCCAGGGATACGCAACATCCAAGCAGAGACTTATTCGGTACATGTATAAAATAAAAAACAATGAGGAGTGTCTAATGTTGCATGTTCAAATTCTGAGTGTATTTATTCTATGTTATGACGATTTTGGGTAATGTGACGTAAGCAGTGACGTAATTTTTGTTCCCAGGTTGAATACACCTTTATTTATAGCAGGTTTTGTGTTAGTTCTTTGTTGTTATTGCTTTCTTTTTTTAATCATTTATGTCTTAAAAAATTATATCTATAAAATCGACGAGTATTTTTCTAATACTTTTCCTATGAGTATTGATTTTGTGGGGAACTTTGACGTAGCGATAGTTCCATACTGACATGTAATTGCTTCTACCACCAATCTATCAAATGTGGCGAACATTCACGTAGGAGTGATTGACAGGTGGCGAGCCAAAGTTCAAATCCCCAACAATGTGAAACTACGAATTAAATAGAATGATAAAGAAAAACGTAACAAGAACAGATAAAACAAAATCTCTTTGGCATAAAATAACCCTACGGTTAACATGCCGTAAAATCCTCCACCGACCAAACTAGTTTACGCGATATGTCATTTATTTTTACTTCGATCTGATCAACTGATTTTTGGCGCCTTTTTCTCGGTTTGTGAATTGATGAAGATGGCGGCCATCTTGCTGTCAATCCTCAATCAGGTCTGATGACTGTCCTTATTACTATTCTCAGATTTTTGTCAATTCTTGAAACAACCCGGTGATGAGAGCAAGGCACATTCCCAGCAGCTTTCCGGCCATTCAAATTATCTTGTTCCACTTAAAAATCTTTGCCCAGGATAAGATTTGATCCCTTTAAGCTTGTTTTAAATTGTTTCTGTCTCATTGTCCTGGAGGTTGACAAAGAAGAGGCGATTTAAAGCTACTTGCTATTCGTGTGTCCTACTTTCCTGGCACGTTTAAGCAGACACACTTGGAATGAGTCAAGATTTCTTATAATAGGGAGGTTATTAACTCAATGACTAAAAATGGTCATTATGTCCAAAACAAACTTGGAATGGTCCAAAATTACTTACAATAGGGGGTATTTAACTCAATGTTTAAAGATGGCCATTATATCCAAAAGACACATGGAATGATCCAAAATTACTTATAATAGGGGGTCTTTAATTCAATGATTTAAAATGTCCATTATGTCTAAAACACACTGGAATGATCCAAAATTACTTACAATAGGGGGTCTTTAATTCAATGACTTAACATTGCCATTATGTCCAAAACAGACTTAGAATGACCCAAGATTATTTATAATAGGGGGTCTTTAACTCAGTGAGTAAGAATCACCATTTTTTCAAAACACACTTGGAATGATCCAAGATTACTTTTGATAGGGGGGGGGGCTTTAACTCAACTACAGAAAAATGGCTATTATGTACAAAACAGTCTTGGAATCGACCAAGATGACTTAGAACAGAGGGTCTTAAACTCAGGGACTCAAAATGGCTACCTCCTAAGGTATAGGCACAAGAAGCCAACATTTTAATGAAGGGGGATAACGGGATTTTCTCCAGTTATAATGCCAATTTGCAATACAGCTAATAGGCTGCTATTTTGGTTATCTGAACATTAGCTACATAAATGAGAGTAACCTCCTCTTGTATGTTTCACTTTGGGGAAGCTGATTGTTTTAGTCGGCCATTTTCATTTCACCGTAGATCTACACTGAAAATACGAATTTGTTCGAATCAATACAACTGTATGTTTTAACACGAAAATATCATAAAATGTGTTCTTAATTGTGCTTGCGTATTATTTGAAATGAACTTAATTGGAACTAAGAACACATAGCTGTATGATCCTGGTATTGCTCAGATTATATAGTATCCGGCTAAATTTAACTCTTTTGCCTACTTCAAACCGCTCACATCGGCTCTCTTACCAATGTGATCCTACTGCATACCACACCTAAGCAAAGTATAACAAATGGTTAGTACATTATAATTGAGTAGAAGGACTCAGATTACAATAATAATAGGACTTTACTTGAATAGAATGAGTTCTGAGGTGAATAGATAGTGAACGTTGAAATATCTCATATATCTTATACAAGTAACTTTGAAATATCCCTTCATACAGTTCTGGGGGTGATTTGGTAGAACCTCAGCCACTACTTTCAAGTACATATATGATAAAAAGGCGTTTGGGTTTGCCATGGAGTAATAAGATCGAGACAATTATATAGGTCCTAGGGCTTGAAGTGACCACCGATTGATCGGAGAGGGTCTCTCTAACCACCCGTTTAGCCCAAGTAAGAACCAAAGTGGAGTGATTTGCCTGTCATGGACTGCTCAGCTATCAGGATTCCGTCCTTAAGCATCACGGGTCGCCACCACGGCTGACAGTTGGCCATATTGGGCGGGATTTTACCCTCTGAAAGGGTGTAGTTGTATTCTACTGCCCCAGCCGACAAAGCCATCCTGAGAATGATTCGTTATATTTTAAGCCCCGTCGACAGAGTGTGTTCGGTGTGTACATATTTATCGGCGATAAATATGTATACTTTTTTCTTTCTTTCTTTCCTTCACTTTTATTATTTTCTCTTTTCTTTTCACACGCCTTTCTTTCTTTCGTTCATTCTTTCTTACTCTTAAATCTTTCAACACCTTTCTTTATTTTTTATCTATTTATTTATTTATTTATCTCGCCTGTCTTTCTTTCTTTCTTTCTTTCTTTTTATGTCTTTCATTTTATTGTTTTCTCTTTTCTTTTCAATATTCTTTCTTTCTTTGTTTTCTGCATTATTTCCTTTTTTTTGTCGTTTCCTGCTTCTTTTTCTTTTTTCTTTCTCTTATTATTTACTCTTTTCTATTCCAACATCTTTCTTTCTTCCTTTCTTTTTCTTTCTTATTTTCCTTCTTTCTTTCTTTTTTTCTTTCTTTATTTCTTTCTTTCTTTAGTTATTTATATGTTCATTTATTCATTTACTTTTTTCATTCAGTATGTGCGTTTGTGTTTGAGTGTGTTTCTTATCCACGTATAATTAGAACTTATTTTGGGGGACTTACGTAATAGTGTATTGTATGTTATATATGTGTTGGAGAGTATCTGCGTAACGGAGAGATACAGAGACACTGGGGAGTGGAGAGAGGCTGTGGAGGCGGAGATATATGTGTACGACTTCACATCCCGATATATACCTTGATAGTATTCGTATGCAACGGTATGCGTGTGTGCATGCATGCGATCGGGATGGAAGTGTACGAATAACGGGAAGTAGAGAGCGGGTTCTGTGGAGAGAAAATCTCGAATGTGCACGTGTGTGGGGGAGTGTTCCTTGCTTGTATGTAATTATACGGTAATGCTTATATATCAGCGTCTTTGTATGCATGTGCGGAAACCGTGTGAGCTGGGGAAGGGGAGAGGGATGGTGGTATGCCGGATGGCGGGAAATAGAGGGCGGTGTTTCTGTGTGTTTTGGGTGTGTATGCGTGTGTGTTTAATGATAGACTTCCATTTATATATATATATATATATATTGAAAGATGTGTTTAAGACATACGTGTGATTAATCAGTCTATTTTCAATCAAGCCTTGGAAAGATAATTGGTAATGGTCAGATGAAAATGGCGACCTGATCAATCGACGCGCAAATCAGATCAATACCTTTAATCAAAATGTGTTGACAAAATGGTAACTATTTTGGCGCGGCTTTCAGAAGTCAGTTTTGCGCTGTTTCCCTAAGCAACGCAAATACAATTAACAAGGCGCGATGAAACCATAGATTGGTATAAGGCCATTACTTTTGAGCATTTACCAGAAGCATGCATTGTTCACTCTTTATATCTTATTATACTGGAGATTGTGTGTCTATCTGTCTATAAACAAAACTACGTCTCCACCAACATCGCAATTCCTTTAGTTATTCATTTTAGCACGATTTCATGATGATGATGATATAATAAGGTTCTATGAAACTTTAGATTGTCACACAACACCATTCCTTTTGATACAAGAATCACACACACACACACACACACACACACACACACATATATATATATATATATATATATATATATATATATCCACTCTATCCAATAGGAGACTTTATATTTTATTATAATGGAGATAGAACCGGTTTAGCTTTGTCGGTAAAGCGTTCGGCTAGGAATCACAAGGTCCTGGTTCGATACCGGCCCTAACCAACTCAGCGCATGAGTAGCACAAGAATATGTGCTACTCATGCGCATGCTAAAATAAATAACTAAGGGAATTGTTAGGAGCTGATGTTAGGTGTGGTGCTCCATCTCAGACGCTAAAATAATCTAGCGCTAGTGAAAATGGGATATACTCCTCGCTGTCTGGCTGTTACTGACTTTAAGCTGCCCCGACGACTTTGCTTATTATATTGGAGATTGTGTATCTGTCTGCCTATCACCGTAACTACGTCACCACCAATGTCACAATTCCCTTAATTCGACTTTATGATGATGATGATGATGATATAACAAGGTTCTATGAAACTTTGGATTGGTACAAGGCCATTCCTTTGGAGCATTCTCAAGAATCATACATATATATCCACTCTAGCCAATGGGAGACTTTATATCTTATTATAATGGCGATTGTGTGTCTGTCTGACTATAACCGTAACTACGTCATCACCAACGTCACAATTCCCTTATTTATTCATTTTATCACGACTTTAGGATGATGTTGATGATGATGATATAACAAGGTTCTATGAAATTTTATAAAATTAAAAAAAACAAGTATTCCAAAAAAAAAGATGAATTTTTTCTTGATGGTGAAGTCGAGGTTTAAACGTTTTGGTTTAAATTAAAACTTAATCAGGACAAATCAATAGGAAGGAAAAGTGGTTGTCTGAACAATGATGGATGGTTTTTTTGTTGGGTTTTTAATGACGGGATTATAGAGATTATACAAACACACATATATATATATATATATATATATATATATATATATATATACACATATATATATGCATATATATACACATATATATACATACATACATATATATATACATATATATACATATACATATACATGTATATATACATATATATACATACAATATACATATATAGATATACATATATATATACATATATATACATATATACATATATATGCATATATATACATATATATATATATAATATACCAAGCGTGTTGGTAGATCCTTGCGGAGAGAAAAAACCCGGCAGAGAGTTTGATTGTAAAATATACTACCAAACATCAACCAGGAAGAAAAAAATTTTTGAAAAAAAGAAAAGACCAAGATATTCGTACAACAAAAAAATAATCTATTGGTATAGTATTTGGCCAAAAGAAAAAACAATTTATATGCATATATATGTATATAAGATATATATATATTCATATAACCGCTAGGAGAAGCTAATTTGTAAAAAGTGCTCGATACCTAAGTAGAGCCAATAATAAGGATATCTACTGAGTCAGACGAACCTACTGTTAGTTTCGCATAAAGTCTTCAGGGCTAAAATCTGACTCTGTCAGATTTTATGAGAGCTTTATGCGAAACTAACAGTAGGTTCGTCTGACTCAGTAGATATCCTTATAATATATATATATTATATATATATATATATACATATATACATATATATGCATATAGAGAATTATAGAGAAAACGCTTATAACCGTATTTTGGCCAGCGTTAAAACACGCTATTCAGTATTAATGATTCTGCGTGACTAGCTCGCTAACAATTACAGCATGATTGGACGCTCTTTTTGTACACGACCCGTTTACCACGGGCTGGATGTGACATAAGGTCCGAAGTACAGGGCATCTACTAAGGATCGAACTCGCTATTCAGTAGTAATGTATGTGTGAAGCTAGCTTGCTAAGCATTATACAACGATGGGACACCTAAATGCATACACGCGAGTAGGATGTGACACAAAGTTAATTTTTAAGCGGTGTTTAACAAGATTGAATTCAGAATTTTGCTTCTCCTCGACCGTTTGCCTAACTTCGGTTAAGAACCCAGTCTTCTCTACTATTTACCCGTAGCTGAAGGAGCATAGTCAGATGCATACCTTTTCCCAAGTGTATTAGCGCTACGTTAAATGTAAACAGCCTCATCTAGGAATTGAACTTGTCTCGCCGTCTCCACTTACTACGAAAATAACCATTACACCAAGCGCCCAGATGAATATATGAACGTACAATGAACGCAATTCCCTAACCCCTAGGCAAAAAATAACCCTAGAGAGAATGTCATGCCGTTAAAATCTAATCAATTGGCACACCTTGTAAAGGTCATATTGGCCCACACCTACGCAAATATGCGGCATCCAGTGAGGATCGAATTCATTATTCAGTAGTAATGGATGTGCGAGACTAGCTTGCTAACCACTGTACTACGATAGAACACCTACGTGTATATATGAATATACAATGAATGCGATTCCCTAAACTCACGGCACATTAAAGTGTGTGTCAAAAATTAATGCCATTTTGTTTAGGACAGGTATAATTACCAACACAGGAACATCAAAATGAAGCTGGTACTCTGTGGATCGCATCCCTACTTTTCCACATAGTTACCGTTTCTCTCAATAGCAATGATACACCTTCGAATGAAAGTATTTATCCCTACCCCGTACAATTCTGTTGACTGTTCTTTGAGCCACTTCTTCGCTACAGATTTTACTTCCTCGTCACTGGAATAATATTTGCCTCAGACTATCATCACAAAAGAGGGTTTGAAAGACAAATTTACCCTCGTACATATATATATATATATATATATATAACTCTCTCTCTCTCTCTCTTTCTCTCTCTCTCTCTCTCTCTCTTCTCTCTCTCTCTCTCTCTCTCTCTCTCTCTCTTCGCCATACATCTCTATCGGCTCCTCCCAGGTCTTACACGTGGCATTCAGAATCATTACTGAGCTGATAGATGTAGGTCGCTACTAACCAGCCTACATTGGTGAGTCCACGGGAGAATGTCACTTATGAGATCGTCCTTGCTTTTTCATCAGTTTTTGCCATGCCTTGTTTGTCTGAGCATGTATCCTGCCCATACAATTTTGTTCACTGTTCTTTGAGACACTTTTTCACTATAGATTTCACTTCATCGTCAATGGAATGATGTTTGCCTCTCAAACAATTTTTCATGGGGCCGAAGAGATGATAGTCTGAAGGCGCTAAATCTGGTGAGTATAGAAGAAACAGTAAAGTTATCCACCCGAATAAAACGATTTTCTCCTTTGTCCTGTGTGTGGTCGAGCATTGTCATGCAGAATGAGGACCTTATCGATTGTCAAGTTGGGTCTTAAAGTCTCAATGTAGTTTTATAAAGAAAAACTTCACATGAAATAAAAAAATGGCATTACTTTTTTACACACTCCTGTATATTTCCTCGGACAATATTTTATGGCTCTAAAGACTAAGGTTATTTTTAATGTATCAGTATTTTTATGGGCTACCTTGTATAAGTTTTTGCAAATTATTAGTGTTAGATAGGAATACTTCGAAACCATATATACCCAATGTCACCACAGAAACGGGATGCGACACAAGGTCAATTTCAAGCGGAGTTCAACAGGTTTGAATTCGGTGTTTTCAAAAAATAACACTTTAAAAACAATTATATGATATCAAGTAGTCCTCTGATTCCACACGTATGACTCCACACTCTCCAGAGTTCAGGAACTGGAGCCTCACCAGCAGATCCAGATTTCTTTTTGAATTTGACGGTTTCCTTCTCCAAGACTAGTTGCCATACCAAGGTTCCATGGGATACAAAATAAAAATAGGAATACTCGAAACCATATATGTTTACCCAATCCCTCCGCAAGAACGGATGCGACACAAGGTCAATTTCAAGCAGAGTTCAAAAGGTTTGAATTCAGAGTTTAAAATAACACCAGCAAACAATTATATGGTTTGCTCATCTTACTTGGATGGTTTCGTGAAGTGTTAGCAAACTCGTCTCGCAAATCCCTTACAACTGAATAGCAAGTTCGATCCTCACTGAATGCTCCATACTTGCAACCCTGTGTCATATTTTACTCGTGGTGGACGATTTGGGGGGAAACTGATTTTTGTGAGGTGCTGCTTCCATTATTTGTTGAGGAAAAGCACAGATCCTTGAGTAGATCCTATCTAGCTTTTTTTCGAAGTGGTAAAAACAATTATATGCTTTCGAGTAGTCCTATTACTCCACATGTATGTGGAGTCATAGGACTATATTTCATATGACTAACTATAGTCATAACTATTTCGTCATAGGACTATATTTCATATGACTAAACTATAGTCATAGGACTATTTCATATGATTAAAATTATAGTCATAGGACTATATTTCATATGACTAAACTATAGTCATAGGACTATTTCATATGATTAAATTATAGTCATAGGACTATATTTCATATGACTAAACTATAGTCATAGACTATTTCATATGATTAAAATAGTCATAGGACTATATTCATATGACTAAACTATAGTCTATAGTCATAGGACTATATTTCATATGACTAAACTATAGTCATAGGACTATATTTCATATGATTAAATTATAGTCATAGGACTATATTTCATATGACTAAACTATAGTCATAGGACTATAATTACAATCGGAGTTCGACAGGTTGGAAAAAAATTCTACATGAAATAAAGAAAATGGCATTACTTTTTTACTCACCCTCGTAATACCCCTAGGCAGGATGGCATGCCGTTACAATTAATTGGCACACCCTGTAACAGTAAAATTGGCACCCACCTACGCATTACTACCATCTGTTTGCTGAAAAAGTTCATAGGATGATTGTCCATTTTGGGTTTTTTGCTTAATCCCTCTGTATCCAATACAGAATTGTCTGCAACGCTTTCCGTTCTTATAATATAACCATTCTTCATCACCAGACACTAATGCGTCCAAAAATGGCACTCACAGCAGTGAAAAAAATTTAAAAAATGGCCACATGGCGTAGTGATATCGGCGTTGTGTTAATACAGTTCTAAGTGACTGTTATATCTAGGCTGCTGGTTCAATCCTGGTAAAGGGCGACGGTAACATATGATTAATATAGCTTAACAGTTGAACCCAGTCATGGTTATCGAAATAACAACAATATTTAATAAAGGGTTGAATTCGAAGGCTCCAAAATACATGACTAGACACTAATGCGTCAAAAAATGGCACTCACAGCAGTGAACAAAATTTAAAAAATAGAAACATGGTGTAGTGGACGTAGGCGTTGAGTTAAGACAGTTCTAAATGACAGTTATCTCTAGGCTGCGGGTTCAATCCTGGTCAAAGGCGACGGTAACAAACTAATTATTACCATAGCTTAACAGTTGTACCTAGTCTATGTTAGCGAAATGAGAACAGTATATTGAATAAAGGGTTGTGTTCGTAGGTGCCTGAATGCTCCAAAATACGACATCACTAGACACTTATGCGTCAAATAATGGCACTCAGAGCAGTGAACAAAATAAAACATATGGACACATGGCGTTGTGAATATAGGCGTGGAGTTAAGACAGTTCTAAATGACAGTTATCTCTAAGCAGCAGGTTCAATCCTGGTCAAGGCCAACAGTAACATAGACTAATAATTAACATAGTTTAACAGTTTTACCCAGTCATGGTTAGCGAAATAAGAACAGTATATTGAATAAAGGGTTAGGTTCGAAGTTCCCTGATGGCTCCCAATTACGACAAGAAGGTTCCCGAGTTCGAGAAGGTTCCTCGAGTTACACAAGAAATACTTGAAGATCGCCGGAGGACATATCGGCCGAGTTGTTGTACAGATAACAATAAAAATAAGTACAATAATCCAAATAATACACATTAAAAAAAAACAGATATCTTCAGATTTCTACTGTTTTTCTTCTATCAAATCAGAAATGTGGCCCTATCGGCTGGGGTTGTACAATACGTCGACTAAACCGTTGCAGAAGGGTAAAATCTCCACTACCCAATGTAGCCGTCTGTTGGACGTTGATAGTGATCCGTGATATTTAAGGACGGAATCCTGATGGATGAGCATTCATGACATGCAACACTCCACTTTGGCCCTCACTTAGCTTAACACTTGTACACAGAACAACAATTAGAGAATAAGTAGAAAAGATTGTGTAAATAAAAGGCAAATAAAAAGTAACAGAAAGAAAGAAAGAAAGAAAGAAAAAAAGAAGGGGAAAAAAGAAAGAAAGAGATAAAGAAATAAAGAGATAAAGAAAGAAAGAAAGAAAGAGATGGAAAAAGAGAGTAAGAAAGAAATAGACAAATAAAGAAAGAAAGAAAAGAAAAGAAAGAAAAAATAGAAAAAGAAAGAAAGAAAGAAACAGGGGAGAAAAAAAAAAAAAGAAAAGAAAATATAGAAAAAGAAAGAAAGAAGAAGAAAGAAAGAAAGAAATAGACAAATAAAGAAAGAAAGAAAAAAGAAAAGAAAGGAAAGAAAAAATAGAAAAAGAAAGAAAGAAAGAAACAGGGGGTGAAAAAAGAAAAATAGAGAGAAAGAAAGAAAGAAAGAAAGAAAGAAACAGATAGAAACAGATAGAAACAGATAGAAAGAAAGAAACAGACAAAGAACGAAATAAAGAGATAGAGAAAAAAAAGAAAGAAATGGAAAGAAAATAGAAACAAAGGAAGAGAAAAAGAAATAAAGAAATAAGGAAAAAAGAAAGCGTAATTGATATAAGAAAGAGTGAAAAAAAGAAGGAATGATATAAGAAAGAAGGGAAAGAGAGAGAAAGAGAGAAAGAGAGAAAGAGAGAAGAAGAAGAAGAAGAAGAAGAAGAAGAAGAAGAAGAAGAAGAAGAAGAAGAAGAAGAAGAAGAAGAAGAAGAAGAAATCTATTCCCGGCAATCAACAGACTTATATTAAAACAATTTTATATACACAAAAACTGGCATTAAATAACCCCTCAGTGTTGATATGCCGTTAAACCAAACCAAACCAAATCACGAATAATCCCATTTTCCAAGTTTAGGCAGCTTTCCAAATTCTAGCAGATGACGGTTCACAGGTGAATTGAACGAATTCTGTTTTTTCAGTTAATTCCTCAACCGTAAAAGCATTATAATTCTTAACGATTTCAGTCAAAAGCAGGTGACCATCAAATACAAAAGGACAGTCTGGGCAGCACACAAAAAGTTGTTGCCTTAAGAAGTTACAATCTTTCCAGACATCGCCTTGTCGGTGAATCTTTGAATACGCTGACTCTATAAAAAAGGGGGGGATATCCTGGCTACGACGCAAAACTGCGCCTGATGGTTATTTTTCTGCAGAGCTGTAATAATAATAATAATAATAATAATAATAATAATAATAATAATAACCTTATCCAGCAAGAAAACCAAACCTAGTGTTGATTAAAAAAAAAAAAGAACTTGTCAACTGGTGGATTTTGCAGTTCCAGCAGATAACAGGGTGAAGCTGAAGGAAAACGAAAAAAAAAAGGACAAATAACTGGACCTTGCCAGGGAACTGAAAAAGTTATGGAATATGAAAGTCAAAGTGATGCCAATTGTAGTTGGTGCACTTGGAATGGTCCCAAAGGGATTGGAAAAGGGTTTGGAAAATCTGGACATCAGAGGAAAGATTGAGACCATCCAGAATACTGCACTGTTGCAATCTGCCAGAATACTCAGAAGAGTCCTGGAGACCTGAGGAGACTTGCTGTCACTCAGACTCCAGTGAAAGACCATCAGCTAACGCTGATGTGAAAACTCAAAAGGAATGAATAATAATAATAAGTCATAGACAGATTCTAAGTAAAAGACTGGTTAGTTTTTGAATTAAATGCAAATTACGACTAATTAGAACCAATTCAAATGGATTTTCTTTTGCAAATAACTCAATCCTAGAACTAAAGAATATTTTAATATGAATTTTGTGTCATTAAACTAAACAGGAAAAAAGCCTTAAGGAAAACAATCATTGATTCACCCAGCTAATAATAATAATAATAATAATAATAATAATAATAATAATAATAATAATACTTTTGCACATACAACAGAATGGTATATGAATAAACCAGAATCTGTTTTTTTTTTAGAATTAAACGCATAAAAATGTCTGAGATTTTGAGATAAAAATGGTTCACCTCACCCCAGACAGAAAAGCTACACTTAGTATCGATTGACAAGAAAAAGAGAACTTGTAAACAGGTAGATTTTGTAGTCCCAGCAGATCACAAGGTGAAGATGAATGAAAACAAAAAGATAGAAAAATACCTAGACCTTGCCCAAGAATTGAAAAAAAAAACTGTGGATACCAATTCTTATTGATGCACTTGGAACGGTCCCCAAACTTTAGAAAACAGATTAAAAGAATCGGAAATCAGAGGAAGGATTGAGACCACCCAGAAACTGCATTGTTAATATCAGCTAGAATATGTAGAAGACACGAGAAGACCCTTGTCCGAATATATATGGTTGGGCACACTATGTATATTAATACATAGTATTATATATATATTAATAATTAACATATATATTAATAAATCTCACTAAAATGGGCAAGAAAAAACGAGTATTCATACCATAAGTTATCTCAGCATGTACCTCTCTTTTTAACATATAAAAATGAGCAAATGCATTTTCCTTAATCCATCAAATGCCGGTAAAGTTTTTACAAGTTTCTCACGATGTTTGTGAATATAATCCTTGGCAGCTATATGATTGTTCCCTTCGTATTACCATTGTTGCATAGAGCCAAGTTCGAGTTGTAGTTGTGGTCGTTTAGTAGTAGTGGTGGTCGTTAGTTCAGAAACAACATACTCAAGTCGTATAGTCACAAGGGTTGTTTATTTATTTCTATGATCGTGGGTTCTTTTCAGAGAGAAAGAAAGAAAGAAAGAGAGAGAGAGGGGGGTACGGTCAAATTACTCTATCGTAAATCATGTTCGTACTATTATGCGAAACCCATACGGAGAACCGGGAGGCCACGTCTGGCTCCCACCAAAGCCCAGCTGAAAAAGTGTCGCTTTTTCCCTTCTTCCGTTTCTCGTTCCGAGGTGGGAGGGTCATCCAACTTCCGCTTTCGGTCAAAACCCGGAACTTCCGTTTTTATTTTTAAATCTAATTTCGGGGTCATTCCTCGGTCAGCTGAGTTCCAAATTTTAACCTCTCTTTGTTCTTATTTCTTTTTCCTCTCTTTCTCCAGAAATCCGAATACCGTTTCATTTTTTAATCCGGAATTCCCCGTAGACCATATAATTACGCTACAATCCTTATGGCAAAGGCTTTTTATCATATACGGTGGCTGAGAGACTTAGGGTCCTGGTTATTTGTCATCTTTAACTATCGGAAAGAGATCGAACCATGTATTTTGAATACTCAAATATACCGTTAGGTTCAGACCTAACGAAACCTAGTTACTCCCCTTGATCAGTAGGGAACTGATGGAAACCCGGAAGTGGGGTTTCCGCCATGACACTTTTGGATTGAGGTTCGTATTCAGTTGACGCAACTCACAACACGTGTGAGTTAGTTAAGTCACTTTTAGTGTAGAAGCATTCTCTACTCCGTGTTATATAAAACCTTGTTCATTTTCTAACAACCTGGTCTTGAATTATCATTCAGTGTTCCATATTTTATCTGTATGTAAAAACATAACAGAACCACATCATACCTCGGGTATATAACAGAGCGAGAGACAGACAGACAGACAGATAGACAGATAGAAAGACAGAGACAGAGGCAGACAGAGAGACAGACAAACAGAGTAGAGATGAGAGATAGGTGATTAGATGATGGTTTTACTTTTTAACTATGCTTCTGGTTACTTCTATTTTCTCTGGGCTGACTTCTCTTCAGGTTGTTGATCTTCTTTATTGATTTCTTTGGGCTGTCATCTCTTACTTTTAATGTTCAGTTAACAAACTTGGTTGTTTTCTTGATAAAGCTTTATTTCCGCGGGGGATATGCCGACCCAGAGCGGCGACCTACAGGTCCACTCACTCTGAAACCTGTGTCGCATCTGACTAACTCAACTAAAACTTATTCTCACGACCGGTACAGGCGTGAGAATAAGTATTTAACCGTATACAAAGATGACGATATACATTGTCATGCCAATCATAATTCCCACGGGTGTGAAAAATTCCCCACGTCAGATTTTAAATCTGACGAACTTTATTTAGATATTCTAACTACAGGTACATACAGAATTTATAAGCTGCTTATAAAATTATGTAACAATATTTTTGACAGAGAATGGAAGAGGAAATAACAGATTTAATAGTTCACATCGATCCATGCAATGGAAACTCGGACAAATGTAACTTTTTTCAGAGTTGCAAAGATTCCTTGATGTTTGCAACTCTGATGGCAATCCCAAATTACTAACTTTGGTAAACTGAGAATTGCTAGGCAACAGAACTGGGAATAACACCTAATAATCATAAAATTTATTCTTGACTATCCTAGTTTTGGATCTGAACAAACCATCCGAATCTATAAAAAGGTCCAAATCTCTAACGAATACAGAAACTTCACGAGTGAAAGGGTCTGAGGTTGAGTTTTGTTTAACGGCATATCAACTCTGTGTGTCATTTAATACCAAAAAGGTTATTTTGGATTTCAGTCTTTAAAGTAGTGGTTCTATGGAAGTATTCAGTTATGTTTTGTTATATTTTGTTGAAAAGGTTGATCTTTTTTTATTTTTAGAAAATTTAAAAGGTCTTCAGGTTTTGTATTCCTAAAGAGGTCCCTCAGGTTTCTTGCTTGATAGTAATTAGTGAGGATATGTTTAAGGTTGTTACAATTTAGAAGGATATGCTTGGTTGTAAGTTGTACTTTGCATGTTGGGCACACTGGGGCATCCTCTCCTTTTAACAGGTACGAATGGGTAATGTGGGTGTGCCCAATACGCAATCTGGCGAGTATTACTTCTCTTTTGATTATTCTAAAAAATATTGCTTTCTTCCAAAGGGAAGGAATCTGGTATTGCACATAGATAAATTCTTACACACAAATAAATCCTTTGTCAACTTTTGTAAGCTTATTAATGATATATCCGGGTTAAGGAATATATTATGAAGTTGGTATTTGGTATATTAACGCAGTAGTAGCTGGTGCGTCGAATAGCAGCATGTCTTCCGAGCAGTCGTGGCGGTATTCTGACGGGTAGGCGAGTAAGCTTAGAGTAGTAGGCTTAGGGATATTTACATGTACTCCACTTGTACACAATACGGCACAAGACTTTTTTACGTGGGCCCACTCACAAGCCGAGGCTCATTGGTGATAAGTAGAAAAATTGCGTCGATCCCGTCGGCATTACCCCCAAGGGGGCGCCTCAGGCGCTGGACAATAAACCCAGCCCTGCCCCTTTAAAATCGAGGAGGCAGGTATTGCCTGGGGGGAACGCCCCCTGGGATCGACGCTATCAACCAACTCATACGGTCCAGTGGCCGAAACACACTGGATTAGTAGGCTTAGGCGCTTTTACCACCACAGTGTCGAATATTTATAGATGACACTGTCCAATCAGATTATAGTGAGGAGGTACCAATTACATATTCATTACATCAATTAACAAATTTGAAAATTTCTTTTGGTTTGGTTTCTTAATTTAATGGCATATCAACCTTCCTGGGTAATTTGATGCAAAAGCTATCCTTGCAGAAGAACAGTAGTAGTACTATTTAACCCTTAGTTGACAGTATCTACCCGATAAATGGCCACATTTGTCACATGTGGATAATGGTGGAAACCTTACCATTAGATTCAGTTTAACGGGTAAACAGTAGGACAGTGAGCTCTATGGCAACCAGTCTAGGAGAAGGAAAACTCTGAATTCAAACCTGTCAAACTCTGCTAAAAAACTTTACCATTTATCACATCCTACTAATTATCTACAATTATACTAAAGCTGAGTGAATAAATGATTGTTTTCTAAAGACTTTTTCCTGTTTAGTTTAATTACACAAAATTCATACTAAAATATTCCTTGATTTTAGGATTGAGTTATGTTTGAAAAAATTCATTTTAATTGGTTCTAATTAGTCGTAATTAAGTCAAAAACTAACCCGTCTCTTACAACACATTCTTCCTATCACTTTCACCTCTCTATGTATATCTTGATTACCTCCTCGTTATATATGTTAGTTTCTCAGTGATTGGAGAGTGCGAAACTTATTTATATGTTAAGTTTCATGAACAGTCAGCCGGTAGCTTCACCGTTTTGGCTGTTATTAAATTCATATTACGCCAACGTTCCTTTTCTTAGAAATCTTACAAATTGATTTTAATGTTGCTGTTTTTCATTCTCCGGTCGTATTTATTTATTTATTTCATTTTATTCGCTGTGCAAACTCACTTTTCCCTAATCCCAATTATCTACCCAGAGCTCAATGGGTGACGCAACGGGTTACGTTTTGTCTAGTATATTTCTGATTCTATATAACAAATATTTTTTTATAATTTAGCTTCACCTTTCTCCTGTTTCATAGCCGCATATGTGACTTTTATTATCGTTGCTAAAGATGCTGTATAAGTACCCTTTGTTTTCTTCCGTCAATTTTAACTGCTCAGAGTTAAAATATCCGATTTTATCTGTAGTGTAATGTCATTAAAGTGATAGAAAGTACTGGTTGAACTTGCAAAAAAAATCGGTTACATTAGTTTATTGTATACATGCATCTTTGTGAACTCCGTCTACATTCTAAATAAATTTTCTTTAATATGCCCTTTTTGAAATATCAAACCTTATTTTGTATAACAAAATGTCTCATCATAATATATATGTTATATATATATATATATATATATATATATATGTGTGTGTGTGTGTGTGTGTGTGTGTGTGTGTGTGTGTGTGTGTGTGTGTGTGTGTGTGAATAGACTGAAATACATAGACACAAATAAAGTAATATAGATAGATATAGATAGACTAAGATAGACACGAATAGAGTAATTTAGATAGATAGATGTATATTAATCTATTTGTGTCTATGCATCTCAGTCTATTCATATATATATATATATATATATATATATAGAGAGAGAGAGAGAGAGAGAGAGAGAGAGAGAGAGAGAGAGAGAGACTGAGATACATAGACACGAACAGAGATAGATAGATATGAATAGACTAAGATACTTAGACACGAATAGAGATAGATAGATAGATAGATAGATAGATAGATAGATAGATAGATTAAGATACTTAGTCACGAATAGAGATTGATATATATATTTGAATAGATTGCGATATATACGCACTAATAGAGTAAGATAGATAGATAGATAGATAGATAGATAGATAGATAGATAGATAGATGGATAGAAAGATGGATGGATATGAGTTGACTGAGATAGATAGATAGATAGATATGAATAGACTGACAAGATAAATATCAATAGACTGAGATATATAGACTAATAGATAGACATGAATATACTAAGAAAAGCAGAAGGAAACAACAGTTTGGAAAAAAACGACAGAATGTGAAAAATATTGTGGGATGAAGGTAGATACACCAGTACAAACAGATGATTCAATTAATATTTTGTCTTTATTAATTAGAATGAATTTTAATGTTTTTCTTCAGATTTATACAAAGGTTTTTAATCTTAGCTTAGAGAAAATCTAAAAGTTTTTGTATTGTCAATTCTTTAAAACACCCTCCCCACTTAAGAAAATTCATTGAACCAAAATGAAATAATTGAGTAAATAAGATTGCTATTCCTCGGCTTTGATTTTTATAAAACAAAAATTGAAAGATGACGAAATAGAAAATGTATTATTTATAATTTATTACATTTTTTGAGATTTCAAGAGAAAAACACTTTAAAAAAATATTCAAATGATGCACTCTTTATATAAACAGTGCAAACCTTTTGGCATATGCGAACATTACAAGGAGGGTAGAATTGCTTTATGTTTCAAGTGAAAAAATATTTTCAAATAAAAAAAAATTCTTTTGAATCGTGTTCCATTTTAAACTAGACTGATTTAATTTTTCTCTGTTCCAATTAAAAAGAAAAGAAAATGTTATTTAGAAATTTATAAAAATTGACATCAGTCAAACATGAAATCGATATTTTGTGTTTATCAATTAAAATATTTCATTAGAATGAATTTAATAATCTACAACTTTGTGGAACGTAGACAATGAGGAAAAGATAAAAAGTAGGCGAGAAAAAAAAAGATTTCTCTGAATTTTTGAGATGAGGCGTGATAACTATTATTATTTGTAATATTCGGACTATTGTCCTCATCTTCATTGTTATTTGTGCAATGATTCGGCCGATGTGCCCTCCTGCTTTCTTCAGGCATTTCCTTTCTGACTCTGGAACCTTCTTGTCGTAATTGGGGACCTTCTTGTCGTAATCGGGAGCCATTACGGATCTTTGAACCTAACCTTTTATTCAATCCACGGTGGTATTCTCTTCTCATTCCGATAACCATAGCTGGGGTACAGAGTGCTAAGCTGAGTTAATTATTATTCTATGTTACTGCTGCCCTTGACCAGGATTGAACCTGTATTCTAGAGACAGTTCTAAGTGACAGTTATCTCTGTTTCCGATTACGACAAGAAGGTACCCGAGTCTGAGAAGGTTCCCAAGTTCGAGGAGGTTCCCGAGTCCGACAAAAATACACGAAGAAGACCGGAGGGCACATCAGCTGAAACGTTGTACAAATAACAATGAAGATGAGGACAATAGTCTGAATAATGCAAATAATACTAAAAGAAAAAGAGACAGAAAAAGGAAGACAAAGAGAGAAGCAACACCGAGGCGTCAAGCAGATGACAAAATGGACCAAGTAAGTAGAAGAGTAAAGCAATGTATACAAATTGATATATCATAACAGGTAAAAAGGGGATGAGGAAAAGAATAAAGGAGGAGTGGGTCTTTGGTTTATTTGATTATTATTATTATTAGCATAGCTGACTATGCCTCGTTCAATAAAGTCAAAGTCATAAAACTACCTCTTACCTTTGTTTCGTTTCTTAAATTCCATTTCAGCTTACCAACCCACAAGACGAAAGAACCAACTTTTATTGAGGATAAGATACAGTACAAACGAATTTAACTTAGCCCCATAGACCCCCGTAGATTGGTTGGTTGGATTTTACGGCTTATTTCGTTGGCATTTCAGTCTCGGAAGACTATGATATAGCCTTTGTGTACCTGAAGTTACAGCGCCTCCTGTGACTGTAAAGTCCAATGATGGAAAAACATTCTCGTCCACAGATGTCGCATGTGAAGGCTGTCCCTGAAGATGTTGATGTGCCGTTGTTTTGTTGCAGCTGCTTCCTTTTGGACCTCATAGCTTCATGGTGTAGCGTCTAGGTGACTTCAAACATGAACAATCCTTTGAAGAGAGCCTACCGCCACCAAGGGCGGTCCTGGGCCAATTTTTCACAGCTGGAAGGGCCAATGCCAAAACACCTGAGATTGTTCTTGTAGACAGACAGACAGACAGACAGATAGATAGATAGATTTATTTGATTATTAGCATATTAACCTTCGGGAGTTATTTAATGTCTGATCCATCCTTTTAGATGAACAGTAATGATATTATTAAATCCATAATTTGGGGATTACTGGGTTAGAGCTCGCCAAAACTTATTAGTCCTAACATGGACGTTAAAGTGCAACTGGAGTTTGAACTCGCTTATTAGTATAGAATAATCATACCAGTTCCAATTACCTTCGAATTGGTAAGACAAGGCAGCAAGCAATCGTAACTTTTTTGCTGCAAAGACTACTGCAAAATGGCAGGTTTTTTATGAAGCCTCAGAACATTATAGAAATCAAGCAGCCAATCAGGACTCAAGGAATGGAATCACCCAAATGCATGAGTGGACTTTTCTGGATTACCATAAGTACCAGTTGTTTTGACACTGGTTCAGTTGTGCTTAGCTTGTTGCTCAAACCAACAGTACACTAACTCACTTTAACAATTAGGTTGTTGCAGTTCAGCACGTTAGCCACTACGCCATTGGGACTGCCCTAAATATGAATAGACTGAGATAAATAGATTTAAATAGACTGAGATGTTAGATAGATAGATTTAAAAAGAGATAGATAGATAGACAGATTGATAGATTTAAATAGACTGAGATAGATAGATTCAAATAGATTGGGATAAATAGATTTAAACTGACTGAAATAGATTTAAACAGATTGAGATAGATTGATAGATAGATAGATAGATAGATAGATAGATAGATAGATAGATAGATAGATAGATCTAAATAGAGATAGATAGATAGACAGATAGATTGGTAGATAGATGTAAATAGACTGAGATAGATAGATATATTTAAATAGAGATAGATAGATAGATAGATAGATAGATAGATAGATTTAAATAGAGATAGATGAATAGATATATTTAAATATAGATAGATAGATTTAAATAGACTTTTAGATAGATAGATAGATTTAAATAGACTTAAATAGATAGATAGATATATTTAAATAAGATAGATAGATACATAGATTTAAATAGAGATAGATAGATAGATATATTTAAAATAGAGATAGATAGATAGATTTAAATAGAGATAGATAGATAGATAGATATATTTAATAGAGATAGATAGATACATAGATTTAAATAGAGATAGATAGATAGATATATTTAAATATAGATAGATAGATTAAAATAGACTTAGATATATAGATTTAAATAGAGATAAATAGATAGATTTAGATAGACTTAAATAGATACGTAGATAGATAGATAGATTTAAATAGAGATAGATAGATAGATAGATTTAAATAGAGATAGATAGATAGATAGATTTTAATATAGATAGATAGATTTAAATAGAGATAGATAGATAGATTAAATATAGATAGATAGATAGATAGATAGATAGATAGATAGATAGATAGATAGATAGATTTAAATAGAGATAGATTGATAGATTAAATATAGATAGATAATAGATAGATAGATAGATTTTAATATAGATAGATTTTAATAGAGATAGATAGATTGATTCAAATAGAGATAGAATAGATAATAGATAGATAGATAGATAGATAGATAAATAGATAGATAGATAGATTTAAATAGAGATAGATAGATTAAAATAGAGATAGATAAATACATAGATAGATAGATTTAAATAGAGATAGATAGATTAAAAGATAGATAGATAGATAGATAGATAGATTTAAATAGAGATAGATAGATATATAGATAGATAGATAAATAGATAGATAGATAAATAGATAGATAGATTTAAATAGAGATAGATAGATTAAAATAGAGATAGATAAATAGATAGATAGATAAATAGATAGATAGATTAAAATAGAGATAGATTAAAATAGAGATAGATAAATAGATAGATAGATTGATTTAAATAGAGATAGATAGGTAGATTAAATAGAGATAGATAGATAGATAGTTTAAATAGAGATAGATAGTTAATTTAAATATAGATAGATAGATAGATAGATAGATAGATAGATTGCCTGTAAAATATGAATCAAGCGTGTGTAAATATTTGCATTTCTATAAAGACAAATCCTTGAAGATATAAAGTCAATGCAAATATTAATTGAAATTTCAAGCGCAGACTTAGAAAAAAATCCACCCTGAATCGAAAAATATAAAAATGCAATAAACCCGAAATTATTCTTTAGTTTTGAAAGTTTTTATTTGCTTTTCCAATTATTAAAATATATTCTTTACGTTTAGGTTAATCTACCCCGACTCCCGAAAGCCACAAATAAAAAGATAGGGGAAAAAAACAAGCAAATGAAAAAGCATATTTAAAAGATTCGTTTTCAAATCTATTATTGTTGATTTAAAAAAATGTTAATTTTCATTGTAGTTTTCCTTGGGCTACTTCTAAAAGAAACACATATTTGACGAAATCTAATGAAATTGCAGATTATATATATATATATAGGTATATATAAGTATATATAAAAACAATTTTTTGTCTGATGAAACAAAGAAAATACAGTGCTCAATCACAAATTGTGAGAGCTAATATTTATTTAATTTGTTGAGTTTTTTTAAGAATAAATGCTTATTATAGACAGCTACCCAGGTTGTCTTGCTAAGTCGCAATCATCAGGTTGTCAAATTAGATCTTATGGTGTTTATTAGAAGATGTTTTCTTAATGTTATATTCCGGACCGTAAATAACGTCGGTTGCTTTTTTGGACGCTATTACGCTTCGGATTTTTAAAAGTTCAATTTTTTCAAAAGTCGCATTTATTTATAAAAATACTAACGAAGTTACTTCCCTTTAGTCATTAAAAAAAAAAAATATATATATATATATATATATATAAAAATCTAATGAGTCAGACGAACCTACTAAAAGTTTCGCTTAATGTTCTTCAGGGCTAATATATATACATATATATATATATAATATATATATATATATATATATATATATTAATGATTTGAAGACAATTTACAATGCGTATAAAGAATAACAAAGAAGAAACTTCATCTTCAGAGGTGAAATCGATAAGACAAAAATAACATCTTTTTGTTTTTATTTTTATACGCATTGTAATTGCCTCCAAATCATTAATATATTATAACATACTTAACAATGCTTCAAGCAAATTACCAATTATATATATATATATATATGTGTGTGTGTGTGTGTGTGTGTGTGTGTGTGCGTGTGTGTGTGTGTACGCAAGAGACTGGCAGACATTTCGATGTAAATACATTCCTCCAGGCAAGTAGAGAAACATTTTTGCAAACTGGATATTAAATTTTTAAAATCGCTTACTTCCACGTATTCTGTTGAAGAAAAAATAATGAATATTTATCAAATTATGTGCATATATATATATATATATATGTATGTGTGTGTGCGTGTGTCGCGCGTGTGTGCGTGTACATATATACAAGACGAATCAGACATCAAAATATTATACATAGATACATAACACCTACAGATAGTAATAAACGCTTTAGATTCATTATATACTACAACATATTCATAAATCAAAAACACCTATACCACCCTCTGCCGTGGGCTTATTTACCCACACATCAACAAACACATTATAGAAGAACAGAACACTCCCATAAATATTCGGTAAATTGTAGTTAACAATACTAAAATCTTATATAGTATTGATTACAGAAAACGACTAAAGTATTAGAAGTAATACTAAATAAAATATATACTACATTAAACAAAATATATTTTAGCTTGGGTGTGAGTGTCTTATAATGTATTTTATTATTTCTCTGAATGTTTGAGATGAGGCTTGAAGATTAGTATTATTAGTGTTATTCGGACTATTGTCCCCATCTTCATTGTTATTTGTACAACGTTTCGGCCGATATACGCTCCGGCCTTCTTCAGGTATTTCTTGTCGGACTCGGGAACCTTCTCGGACTCGGGAACCTTCTTTTCGAACTCGGGAACTTTCTTGTCGTATTCGGGAGCCATCACGAAACTTTGAATACGAATACGACAAGAAAGTTCCCGAGTTCGAAAAGAAGGTTCCTGAGTCCGAGAAGGTTCCCGAGTCCGACAAGAAATACCTGAAGAAGGCCGGAGGGTATATCGGCCGAAACGTTGTACAAATAACAATGAAAATGGGGATAATAGTCCGAATAACACTAATAATACTAATGTATTTTATATATGTACAGATTGTGTTTCAGATTGCACAAGGCACATTGTTCCTGGAGTTTGCATGAATTGTCCCCGATGAGATCTCCTATGATTGACATATCCAGCCTTAGAAAGAAGAATTCAATCCACATGTTTGACATTTCTAGCCCTCCATGTTTTCTCCTTTTTTTTCTCGTTGTTGCTTGACTTCGGTGATCAAAAAGGAAACAGTGCTTTCAACGGGATTTGACGTTAGTCAAAATGAAGCGAGAGGAAAGATGAAGAGAGGAGAAGAAACAAGAGCGGTGAAGAGTAAAAGATAAGGGCAAGGAGAGAAGAGAAGAAAGAGAAGGGAAACAAGAGAGGAGAAGAAGGTGAAGAGAGAACAAACGAGGAGAAAGACAGAAGAAAGAAGATAAGAAGAAAAAAAAGAGAGGAGTAAATGATAAAAGTGAGGAGAGAAGAAATAGAAGGAAAACAAGAGAGAGGGTGAAATCCATGTGAGAGAAAATGAGGAAAGAGAGAAGAAAGAAAAGAAGGAAGAGGAAAGAAGATCAGAGAAGGAAGTGGAGGTGAGAGAGAAAATGGAAAGAAGGGAGAATAAAGAAGGATGTTTGTTGTTTGTTTATTGATTTTAACGACATATCAACCCGTCTTCATGCCTAACGGTTAGAAAGTTATACATGTATTTATGTTTATACTTTTTAGTAATTGGTTTTAACAATGTGTTAGCATTATTGGGGATTATGTTGTATGGTATTGATTTGTTTCATGTCTATATTCTATGGTATCATTTTATTTCCCTCAAAAAGGAGAGAATATCCTCCATGTTGACATTTTCAAACAGATCTTTCATATTGTTTGCTTTGAAATAACGGTTTCTGATGTGAGCAAGAAACCTGCATTCCATGAATAAGTATTTAACTGTCAAAGGTGTTTGACATGTTCCACATTGTGGTTGTTGTTCTTGTTTGAGTATATTGGAGTGCGTGTGTCTTGTATGACCAATTCGTAATCGAGATACAATGACTAGTTCTTTTCTAGACTTCCTTAAAGTTGGTCTCCAGTCTCCCAAAGTGGGTTTGATTAGGAAAAGTTTATTGTAGATGTTGTTATTCCAGTGTTGTTGCCATTTTGTATGAAGGAATCTATTGATTTTAGGTTTCAAATCAGTATATGGTATCTTGAAATTGTCAAGGATCAAATCTAGAGCCGATTTAGCAGCGGAGTCTGCTCTTTCATTTCCCCTCATGACTTGGGATCCAGCATATCGTAACCTCCTTACAGTTAGACATCAGTCTAATCTATTTAGGAGCTTAATGATGAGAGGGTTTTCCAGTTTTTCATTTCTTAATGATAGTAGGACAGAGAGCGAGTCTGAGATTATATATTTTTTGTGTTTAATAAAGAAGGAGATCTTTAGTTTGGTTTACGGCCTATCAATCCGCTTACCTTCTTGCTACTCTTGGTGGTTCCACAGAGGCAGATCTTGAAAAAATTCTTGGTAGTGTGGGTATTGAGGCTGAAAATGATAAAATTGTTGTCTCCGAATTGAAAGGAAAAGATCTTGAAGCTCTTATTGCTGCTGGTCAACAGAAGCTTGCCTCAGTCCCATCTGGAGGTGTAGCTGCGGCTGGTGGTGCCCCTGCTGCTGCTGCTGCTGCAACAGTCGCACCAGCAAAGGAAGAAGCCAAGAAGAAGGAATAAAAGAAGGAAGAGTCTGATGAATCCGATGAAGACATGGGATTTGGTCTCTTTGATTAAAATATCATCATTATTCATCTTAAAATAAATATGTTTTTAAATCTCTATCCTGGTCATTTTTATGCTCACAGTACCCCCTGTTGCTTAAATGGTCACTCATCTAAGTAATGAACTAGTTGCTTAACTTCATTGATCTAATGGGAACCGGTGCTTTCAACGTGACTTTACCATAAGCCAGAAGGAGAGAGAATAATAGAAAGAAGAGATGAGAGTAGAGAAAAGAAAATAGAGTAGACAGAAATGGTAAAAAGAAATAGAGTATCGCCCCGTGAATCCCGAAAATCCGCGAATTATTGATGCAGTTTTAAAACGCCTATGTATTATATTATATACGCTAAAATATGCTTCCCAAACACATTTTAAAGACACTCTTACTCATTAATACAGTAACAATATAGTAATATGTAGTAATATGTAGTAATGATAAATTAAAAACAGTAATAATTTAGTATAATATATACATAGTAATGATTGCCTACACTGAATTTAGAATATAAATTCAGTGCCTTTTTACGAATCATCTTTGTGTCCAATGGGATATTGTTATTTTAAAATTATTTACCAGTTAGGGTGAATTTGAGAAATATGAAAAATCTTATGCTCTTGTTGCTTAAATGATCACCCATCTAAGTAATGAACTAGTTGCTTAACTTTATTGATCTAGTGGGAACCGGTGCTTTCAACGTGACTTTACCAGAAGCCAGAAGGAGAAGGAGAATAATAGAAAGAAGAGATGAGAGTAGAGAAAAGAAAATAGAGTAGACAGAAATGGTAAAAAGAAAGAAATTCCCAAGACTTTAGCAAAAATCTTCGAACGCAGCAGATATTAATGCCAAACTTTTAGCTAGAGACGAACTCCATTATATTCAGTGAAAATTGTCGACCGCATGCTCCAAATCAGACCGAGCGATGGTCAACAAATTTTTATGATTTCCTCCGAGCTAAACGTCTGCCTGACCACAGTTGACCACAGTTGACCACAGACTCTGGACGACAACAAAGAAAGTGCCGGTATCATTTTGCAAGAAAGCTCTGGGGGAAATAATCTCACAGCGATCTGTGTGCACGAAAGGCGCCATTTTTATTTTACGTTTCGACAAATTGGCGGGAACCTGGAATCCATGAAATTTAAAAGCAATCATTGTGACCATAGCAACTTGGAAGTGCTGAAGCCGGATCATGGCTGCGGTGAGGAGCGGACGATGACGTGAGTGAGAGAGACGGAGATGTTTGATGGCGACAAAGGCAGAATGAAATAAACGATTGGAAATGATTAGGGTGGAATAGAGGAAGAAGTATCGAGAAAGAAAAGAAAGAAAAAAACGAAAGAAAAAAAGAAAGAAAGAAATAACAATGACCAGCTAAAAGAAGAGAGTCTAGAAAAGAAAAAGGCAACATATCAAAGACAGAAAGAAAGAAAGAAAGAAAGAAAGACGACTAGTTGAAGGAAAGAAAGAAAGAAACAAGTCGAAACAGAAAGAATGAAAGAAAGAAAGAAAGAAAGAAAGAAAGAAAGAATGATGACTAGTTGAAGGAAAGAAAGAGAGAAACAAGTCGAAACAAAAAGAAAGAAAGAAAGAAAGAAAGAAAGAAAGAAAGAAAGAAAGAAAGAATGATGACTAGTTGAAGGAAAGAAAAGAAAGAAACAAGTCGAAACAGAAAGAAAGAAACAAACAAACAAAGGATCATGGCCAGCTGAAGGAAAGAAAAAAGACGAAGTAAAAAGAAAGAAAGAAAGAAAGAAAGAACAATGACCAGCCGAAGTAAGAGAGTCTAGAAAAGAAGAAAGCAACATATATCAAAGAAGGAAAGAAAGAAAGAAGAAAGAAAGAAAGAAGGAATGATGACTAGCTGAAGGAAAGAAAGAATAAGTAGAAACAGAAAGAAAAAAAGAAAGAAAGAAAGAAAAGATATGGCCAGCTGAAGGAAAGAATAAAGACGAAGCAAAAAGAAAGAAAGAAAGAAAGAAGAAAGAAAGAAAGAAGAAGAAAGAAGAAGAACAATGACCCCGAAGGAAGAGAGTTTAGAAAAGAAGAAAGCAACATATATCAAAGAGGAAAGAAAGAAAGAAGAAAGAAAGAAAGAAGGAATGATGACTAGCTGAAGGAAAGAAAGAAATAAGTAGAAACAGAAAGAAAGAAAAAAGAAAGAAAGAAAGAAAGAAAGAAAGAAAGAAAGGATATGGCCAGCTGAAGGAAAGAATAAAAACGAAGCAAATGAAAAGAAAGAAAGAAAGAAAAAGAAAGAAAGAAGAACAATGACCAGCCGAAGGAAGAGAGTCTAGAAAAGAAGAAAGCAACATATTAAAAAGAAAGAAAGAAAGAAAGAAAGAAAGAAAGAAAGAATGATGACTAGTTGAAGGAAAGAAAGAAAGAAACAAGTCGAAACAGAAAGAAAGAAAGAAAGAAAGAAAGAAAGAAAGAAAGAAAGAGGATCAACAGAAGGAAAGAAAGAAGGAAACAAGTCGAAGCAAAAGAAGTAAATAAAGAAACAGAAAAGAGAGACCGAAAAGAAATAAGATGGACTGTGAAGAAAGAAAGAAAGAAAGAAAGAAATATACGAGTGGAAGCAGAAAGAAAGAAAGAAAGAAAGAAAGAAAGAAAGAAAGAAAGAAAAAAAGAACGAATATTAACTGAAGGAAGAGAGCGTGAAAGAAAGAAAGCAACAAGTCGAAGCAAAAATAGATAAATAAATAAAGAAAGAAAGAAAGAAAAAAAGAAAGAAAGAAAAATGAAGGAAGAAGGAAACGTAGGAAGAGAATACAAAAGAAGAAAAATGAGCATCTATTCGAAACGAATGAAAAAAAAATCTAAGAAGAAAGAATTCTGACCAAGTAAAAAAGAATGGAAAAGGCTAGGCTAGGGTAGGGTACATAGATAGATAGATAGATAAATAGATAGATAGATACATACATACATACATACATACATAAATACATAGAAAAAGATAAAGTTAGAAATAATATTAAAAAAATCGGAACGAACTCAATTAAGAATAGGTATTCACAAGGAATAATATGGAAGTCGAAACATGATATTATCATACAGAAAAATGAGAAAAAACTAAAAAAAAGAAAATGTTAAAAATATGGTCTAATTCTATCGAGCAATGAAAGCGAAAAATAATGGCCATTATTCTTCTTCCTTGCTTCCATACTGTTTGTCATTAAAAACAAATATATACTTATTTTCCTCGAGTGCAATGATTTTCTCAGAGGATACAAGGGTCAACCCAATCTCCAACAACAGATGAAGTCAACATTTGCTTGGGAGGAGACTGTTATTACGTATACTAGCAAAGAAAAAATGCCCACCGGGCGTTGTAAAAATTAATATTTAAAAGATATTGCCTGAAGTGAATGGGAGTTAAAACTTCAATGTCAGAGGGTTTGTATCGTAAGTAAAATCATCACATTTATTAAAGGAGAAATTATTAACTTGTAATGTAATGGTCTCTTTTTACGATACTACCAATCGTATAGTATACGTGACGTTGTGTTGTGAGGCCCACCGCGTCTTCAAAACACACGGTACTATTAGGACAGTCATGTATCAGGGGGTTGGCAACGCTCGTTCGTTTACAAGCGCACATAGATCTAGTAGTCCTTTGGTCGGTCAGTGGATGAGTATCAACCGAGTATCAACTTACACAGGCCGCGTGCTCTTCGTTACGGCCAATTTGACTTGTTGAAAAGTATCACCCTCTTCTTAGTATCAGTCATGTATCTGTTCACGTTTGTTTGTTTAATGGCTTTCATTCATGAATTCTCATACGGTTTCTTTGGCGTAGTAAAATAAAGATGAGGACAGTACTTCTTGCTTTTCATCAATTTAGTCACTTAATGCAAGTTATTGAGAGAGAGAGATAGTCGATTTCTTTAACACATATTTTTCAGTCACGCGCCTATGACTAACTCGCCCAAACTGCCAACCCGGACTGCTCTCGGCAAGTTCCGTCAATCCGACTGTCTCGGCAAATTCTGCCAACCTAACTGTCCTTAAAATCTAAGGTTCCCTCTTTATATAGAAATGGATGTCGAACTTTCTAGAACATTTTGGAACCTTTCGAAAGTTCTAACTGTTTTACCAAATTGCCCGTGTCACTTAAGAGGTCAACGGGTTAACCAACCATTCTTCTGACAAACCGATTAAAATAAATTTTAATAGCAAAATCCTAGACTTCCTGGCTACGAATCGACTCACAGGTGATAATGAAAATTACATTACCCTCTTGCTTGCACACTCCCATAAGGTCTGGGAATCATGCTACATCCTATTAAGGTTTCTCTGTGTCTGGCACAAGGCCACAAATATGGTGTTCCCGGGTAGGGCGCGCTATTATGCTACAAACTAAATAATCATTTTGAATATATTACACATAACTTTTTGTTACGATTTTAGTGGCCATCCTATAGGCTTCAAGCAAGAGCGCTTGTCCAGCCGAGATCCTTTGTGTTAAGCAGAACGTGATCCTTGATAAAGTATCCTTTGGTTGTTCCTTGCTGCTCCTCGGTCTTGCGAGTCGTTCGTCAATGATAGCAAATGGACGTCTCTCAGTATCAGTGATTAAGTAGTTAACCAGTAACGTATTCGGGTTGTTGCTTGGCGCAGATTTAAACCACGTGACCTCGCTTAGTCTATAAATTCAAGTGGTGTATTGTTGCATGGCTTATATGCACGAAATAATCTAACAATTTTATACAAAAATTTTATACAAAAAGAGTAAAAAATAATTCTAAGAATTGATTACAAATATCGCAAATATATATTTTTTTTTTACATTTAAAGTATTATTACAAATTCTTAAATTAATTTCAGAGGTTGTTATTTATTCTATGTATCCTTGACCGACAAGAAATATCTGAAGAAGGCCGGAGGGCACATCGGCCGAAACGTTGTATAGATCACAATGAAGATGGGGACAATAGTCCGAATAATACAAATAATACTAACTTTTTAAATTCTATATTTAAATGCCTGTTGAATGAAAACTCTCTAGTTTATTAAAATATATATGAGGGAGTTAGTTCGTTCGCTGTGTGCTAGAACTAAGAACGTCATTTTAAACAATCAATAAAGTGAGGAGCTGACGGTAGGTGTTGCGCTCCACCTCTGACGCTGAAATAATCTCCTTGTAGAGCTAGTGAAATGGGGACGGACTCTCTCGCTGTCTGGCTGATACCAGCATTAGGCCTCCTCGACGACTTTACTTACTTACTGCTAAATAATAATTTTTAAAAACAACAAGATATAAACCGCCCTGTCGGTGGAGCGTTAGAATGCACCAACTGCACCTCTGCAGAGGAGTAAGACTCCCCCAAATGGGGCCACCTGTTGGCCGTGGATGGCGACCTGTGATGCTTAAGGACGGAGTCTTGGTGGATGAGCAGTCCATGACATGCAACACACCATTTAGACCCTTACTTAGGCTAGATGGGCGATCGGAGAGGCTCCCTCCGATCAATCGGCTGGTCACGTCAAGACCTAGCACCTATTTGATTGTCCCAACCCTATTACCCTTATGGCAAGCTCCTACCCCTTTTTCTCATATGGGTGCTAGAAGGCGGTGGCTGAGGGTCTACATGTCCTGGGAATGACGTCAAACTCTGATGGTGAGTTACTAGTTTTGGAGGTTTGGGAAATGTGGAGCACCCCTTCCTCACCATTGCTCCCTGGTCAAATCTAACCCGGAAAGGTAGTACATGTTAGGGTCCCATCTATGGGTTAAATAGAAAAATATATTTATGAAAAAGTTGTGTATCCATTAAGAATTAATTTATTTCAAAACTTTATCGGCATTAAATGACCCACTGAGGTTGATATGCCGTAAAACAAACCAAACCAAAGCAAGATAAACATGCTCTAACTGTGCTAATTCCAAGTTTTGCCCGCGGTAGTATATTAATAGAAGTTTTGCACCCTGTGCATTTAATCGAATGTTCCTGTCAAGGCAGATGTAAATATATCTGAGGGAGTTAGTTCGTTCGCTGTGTGCTCGAGCTAAGAACGTCATTTTAAACAATCAATTCAACTTATTGCTTAAGACGAGCATGAAATCCAGGATTTTAAATATTGGCACTTGACCACCCCCAGCTGTACAAGACTGACGGCCTTTAAACGCTAACATTAAGTGAAAGTACGAAATAACCCCATCCCCGGGCAATCTTATTGCGGGCAACAGCACAAAGGTCAAAGGTCAACGCTTCTAAAGTATATATTTATTTAGGAAACCTTAAATATATAAGCAATGATAAATATACGTTCATCATCATTAATTTGAGCATATTGGCATTCACTAACTGGGCCTAGTTTGGCCCAAGACCAACAATTTGGACGTTCTTCTTGTCACTGAATTTTGCTTTGGTTTATTTTACGGCATATCAATCTCAGTGGGTCATTTAATGCCGACAAAGTTTGAAATAAATTCATTCTTAATGGATACTCAATATTCTATAAACACATTTTTCTATTTAACCCATAGATGGGACCCTAACAGGTACTACCACTCCGGGTCAGAGTTGACCAGGAAGCAATGGTGATGAAGGGGTGCTTCACATTCCCCAAACCTCTAAAACTGGAACCTCATCATCAGATAGAGTTTAACGTCATTCCCAGGACATGAAGACCCACAGCTACCGACTTCTGATAAAAAGGGTTGGAGGTTTGCCATGAGGGCAATAGGGTTGGGGCAATCATATAGGGGCTAGGGATTAACGTAACCAGCTGATTGAGCGGATGGGGCCTCTCCGACCGCCCGTCTAGCCCAAGTAAGGGTCAAAGTGGGGTATTGCATGTCATGGACTGCTCAGCCATTTGCGTTCCATCCTTAAGCATCACGGGACGCCACGCGCGGCCAACAGGTGGACCCATTGGGAGAGTCTTACCCCTCTGCAGAGGTGCAGTCGGTGTATTCGAATTACAAAAGGACTTCGTTCCAGTGATATTTGTGAAATGCCTCGCAAATCACAGAGATCTCTGTTAGATTATTCTCATTGTATGTATTTACCCAACCCCTCCGTGAAAGCAGGATGCGGTACAAGGTCATTTTTAAGCGGACTTTAACAGGTTCGAATTCCGTGTCTTCCCTATTATCTACCTATAGCTGAAGAAAGCATAGTTGGATACATATCTTTCACTAGGATATTAGCGGTATGGAAAATGCAACAGCCTAGTCGAGGATTTGAAACTTGGGTCACTGTGTCTATTTCATGATAGTAAGCATTACACAACGAGCGCCTTCTAATTATCGTGTGTCTATTTCACATGATAGTAAGCATTACACAACGATGCGCCTTCTAATTAATCGGGTTGGCTCGTCTGCGCGTGTATGCGGTTTAATAAATACTTACTGGAATATAAGCCTATTGTCATATCTAGTATAATCGATATATATCATATATATATAATTATTACATATTCATACAGCTAAGTGAGTAAGGACAATACATGACTGTCATTAAATTATAGATAACAAGGATATGAGACCAAAACAACAATGCTTGTTTACAAGTTATTCAGGTGATACTAACAATAGTTTCATTATCAAAACAGCCGAGTTATTCGGGTGTTCATCTATCCCTATTATCAATTCTTGATCTATCTACTCAATTCTATAAATACGATCAATTACTATATCTTATATATACAGTTAGCTATAATAGCTCATTAGCCATACTCTACTACAGCAATATAGGCAAGTCATGGATCGCAAGTATATCATACTATATTGTATCTATAACTTACTCATAACATTTATATATAATTGAAATTCTTGACAATCAAATACACGACAGACAACTCGGCAAATACCACCATGCGTACATCCGTCTGCAGCACTGTCACAGCTGTTCTCGACATATGGTTCTACAAGCAATTCGCATACCAACGAATCTCCGCCACTAGAGATTGAAACCGCTGACCACAGTCGTGTAAAAGCAGGGATCCTGACCACGTTCCATCGATCCCACAACGGTCGGAATGCCAAATCACCTCGTTGTCAATGAGTATAATATGTGTGAATTCAAATCATCGCGGCTACGTCGCTACATACCTATATACTATAGGTCAGATATTCATGACGCATATATATGGAAATAACATTGTGAGAACAAAAAAACAAACACAAGTTCATAAAGCGGAGCTTACATGCTTATTTCGCCTACCTGACAATGTTCGATCCTAAGTTTGACAAGATGGATTGTGACTTCACAGGTTTCTGTATAAGTTGACGGACAAAACATATATCTTATATAATAAGTCAAGATAAGACAAGCAAGCGGGATCTTTGCCTGTCTGGTAAGTCATATCTAAAACTAATTGAGTGAAGTGAAAGCAGCGTATTGTGCCATCACGATGTTTAAAACGTACATAACGACGTTGAACGGTTGCCGTAGATTTTAAAAAAAATATGCAAACCAGACGCGGAACGAAACGACGTGAATTACGCAGGCTGTGTGTAGTTATAGTGTTGTGTTTTTTGTGTGTGTGGTTCGTGTGTAAGCATGAAAGTATGTATATTATCATAATATATCATAATAATATACTATATTATATATATATTATATATATATATCCTATTTTTTCTTCTAGTCGCTTCGTTAGGGTCCAGGGTAGTGCAGCCATACAGCAGTATTGACACCGACAACGGCCTGGCAGAAGAACTGTCTTTTTTAACTTGTTATGATGATTTGCGATTTCCATATGACCGATAATATATTATATAGCGGACCATGTCTTTCATGCGTGCATCGTTTTCTGTGGAGGAGATTTACTAAGTACCTAAATTTGTTTTCTAACCGAGTTTAGGAGTTTGCCATCGCATAGTTGAGCGATGTTCTTTTGTTTTTAAAAGACATGAACTCCGTTTTATCAGAGTCTTACTATGCAAGGATAACTGGATGCTGCGCAGAGGAGCTTTCTGGACACAATGATGATAGGCGAGGGTTGACGAAGAGATTGTCAATGGATATCCGTGATAATTGCGAGCGACATGATGATAATGCATGATTGATATTATATCCTATCTATATTTAAATATATTCTGAATTTCTCTGCATATTTTCGTGCATAGATCATCGTATAACATTGAGTATCAAATATGGCTTTAGCGTTAACATTCTATCAATTATAAATACACACCCACAGCATATATCCGTGTACATATATGTGGGATGTGTGGGTAAGACGGCTTGGCGACGCGTTAAGTTTCGTTCGGGTCTCGACCACAGCCAGAGGCAGCTGTAAAAATATATAACTATACTTGATGAGAGGTGATACCTCGAAACACGTGTCTATAGTTATTACCCTATTATACGCTCCCAATTTCGCGTTGAGCACTCTATTTAGGAGCTTATAATTGACATATTCACCGCTATTTCGGCTCACGCCAATCTCACTTGTATTACAAAGCTTCATTTAAAGCGCCTCAAACTTTATGTAAACAATCGAGGCTTAGCTGGTACGCCGAATACGGTGAATATTGCATCTAAAATCCCTATACTAATTAAGTGCTCAAACCAATTGGGGGCATATAATAAAAAGTAATCCCACAGACACGTGTTTCGAGGTGTCGCCTCTCATCAGTGTGGTTATATAATAATATATATATATATATTAATATATATTATAGTTCGACCCTACTCCAAGGGCAGTGTGCTAAGCCACACTGAAGAGGCACATTGATATGACCGAAACACGTGTCTGTGGATGACTTTATTAAATTATTTATATATATATCATATACTCATATATAAATATATATATAATATAAATATAGTACTATCTCATGATTGGAAAGACTAAAGTAGCCACCTAATACTATAGTACTTACCTGTATAAAGATTACTTTGACATCATCACATACTAAACGTGGTGCCTTAACGATATCAACATAACTTTTCTGCTCCTAATTTTCCATTCTAATAGCTCTCTACTCATACGCGTATGAGTTATCTACTGTCTCGTAACACTGTATATCTTAATCTGCACATTGATTTGAAAGCCCCACCTGCACGAAGAAGCTAATAAAAAATTGTAAAATTTGACACGGCAACAAAATTCGCGTTACTCATTTTATGACATCTCTTATTCAAGAAACATAACTACAAAATATATTTTTTGTAATTTCGTTATACTATATATAATATATATATATATATATATATGATATTATATAGTGTATAATATATATATATTATTGTTATAATATATATATAGATAATATATGATATATATATATATATATATATATAATATATATATATACTATATATCAATGAAAGGAAGGAAGAACTCAATTACAGTAATCCATAATAAAATTATTTCGACGAAAATTGGGCCCATTATAAATCTAAGTTGATTTAAACCGGCTCCCCAAATTTTCGTCTCATCAGATGGGTCTTCAAACCCATCTGATAGACGAAAATTTGGGGAGCCGTAAATCAACTTAGATTATAATGGGCCCAATTTCGTCGAAAATAATTTATTATGGGGATTATACTGTATTGAGTTCTTCCTTCCTTTTTGATTGATAAATATTGCTCTGTATATATCTAAAAGGTTATTTTACATTGAGCTCTCTTCTGTGATTTTAAAAGATTCGCTGTAATTTATATACATACTGGATTCATCTAATATGTGCGTGGATCCTTAGAAATCACATATAGAATCATCCCTTACTACCAAGTTTCGGATTAATCTCTTATATATATATATATATATATATATATATATATATATATAATATATTATATACCTATATATATATTGTATAATCAATATATTAAGATATGTATTGTTATATATACAAGGCGTGTCAAAAAGTATCGAGCAAAATTCTGGCACTTTTTGACACATTTTATATCATGACTACAATAACGTTCCATTCTTTTTGCCCGAAATACTAGGTGTGTCAAAAAAGTACAAAGTTTAAATCTGCATTTACCTAGACAGAAATGAAGAATGAAGCCACGTTATTTTTTCAGAATACAAAGTGTATTAAAAAGTACAAAAAATCTCGATACGTTTTGGACACACACCCTTGTATACTGTTTGTTTATAATATATATATATATTATATATTATATATATATATATTGCTTCATAATATATATATATATGATGTTTGTTATTATATATATATATATAGTATATATATATATATATATATATATATATATATATACGCATGTTCAATATTCATGCAAAATATTTAGAATCTTCTATATTTATAGAAAAAGTTATATAAAAAGGACTAATTTTAGAATAACTTGGGAAAATCAAAACTAAACAAAAAGAATAAGAAACATCATTTACATTCTCTTGTGTATTCGTTTCAAATTAGATATGCTATAAAAGATTCCTTGTCGAGATACCTGCCGAGGTTTTTTTAAACACACTCATTATAGGCATTGAAGAATAAACTACCATATATATAACCAAACCCCTTCCCGTTGGTGCCGGCTAGTGATGCAGTTAGCTGAGCAACCATAACATGCAACACTCTACAATGGCTCCAATTTGGACCAGACGAGTGGTCTGAGAGGCCCCCTTCTGATCAATCGGCGGGTCACTATGATTTCACGTCCGTAATATATTCATATGCAAACCCCCAACCGTTTTTATAATATATGTCCAAGAAGGCAGTGTATGAGTATCTTAAACTGAAATTTAGTGGTAAGCTGCCAATTTCGGGGATCTGAAGAGTGAGGAGTGTCACTTTATTACCATTACTCCCATGTCCACTCTGTCTGGAATTGGAGTATCTTTTTTTGTTAGGTTCTAATCTATGGGTTGCAGTGATGCTGATAGCTTTTTAATTTTAGTGCGCTTCTGGGACGCATGTATTTGATTTGAATGAGTCCTCAGTAAGTTTGATGGTAACCAACTCAAGTTTCTAATAATTGTAGAGTTTTATCTACAAAAAAACTAAAGCAGACTAACCCCCTACCTTGAATCACATAGCGTGTAATTCATTTCCAAGAAAAATATTAAAATCTGTTTACAGTAAGCTTGAAATGGTAGTGGAACAAATAAAACTCTAGACGTATGGATCAATTATGCGCCTTTTAGATTTTATTTCGCCCAGTGACGCAGGACGCTTACTTATTAGCATATCTGGGGGTTGAATAAATGCAAAATGAGTTTTAGAAATGTGTTTACGTACAAGATATGAGTTTTTAAAAATCTGAATATCCACCAAGATTCGATAAATAAAACGTCTTCGGCATAAAAAGATTAGATTTACCCAGAGCTGGACGGAGAATAGCTGTATTCTCCCTCCAGCTCTGGGTAAATCTAATCTTTTTATGGTAACCGGTCTAGGAGTACGAAAACCTCTAAATTCAAACCTTTTGATCTCCGCTTAAGAGAGTGACCTTGTGTCGTATCCTCCTCGTGTGTAGGACTTTGGTTGATTGAATGTATTTTACAGCATGTCAACCGTTGGGTTATTTTATGCCGAAGACGTTTTATTTATCGAATCTTGGTGGATATTCAGATTTTTAAAAACTCATATCTTGTACGTAAACACATTTCTAAAACTCATTTTGCATTTATTCAACCCCCAGATATGCTAATAGGTAAGCATCCTGCGTCACTGACGAATAAAATTTAAAAGGACGCATAAAATTGTATCCATGCGTCCTAGAGTTTTATTTTGTTTCACTACCATTTCAAATTTACTGTAAACACATTTCAATATTTTCTTGGAAATGAATTACACGCTATGTTATGTATACCTTTCCCAAGTGCGATTTAAAAATACAATGAGTTTCGTCCAGGATTTGAACTTGTCTCACCAATAACCATTACACTACGTTCCTCTAATAATTCTTTAAATTGAGGCTTTTGTTAACAAATGGTTATGTTTTCCACAGGCAAAAATCATGGAATGAGCCCGTTTAGTGGATATTCTTATTGTTTTCACTCATACTCCATTGAAGGGCTATCAGCTTACACTTTTGTGAAAAACAAACCAGAAGAGAAATAATAATAACAATCGTATATGCACAATCCAGAAATCAGCCCTGTCGGTTGGGGCTTTAGAATACATCTACTACCGTTTAGCTCAGTCGGTAGAGTGTTCGGCTACGAATTACAAGGTTCCTGGTTCGATACCGGCCCTCGCCAACTCAGCGTACGAGTAGCACATGGATCTGTGCGGTAAAGTGAGGAGCTGATGGTAGGTGTTGCGCTCCACCTCAGATGCTAATATAATTTGCTTGGTCTAGTGCTAGTGAAAGGGAGATAGACTCCCTCGCTGTCTGGCTGATACCGACATTAGACCGCCCCGATGACTTTATTTACTTTTACACCTCTGCTGATAGGTAACCTCCAAAATTGTAACCACCTGGCTGTGGGTGGCAACCCATGATGCTTAAGGACGGTATCCGGTGGTTGAGCAGTCCATGGTATGCAACACCTCACTTTGATCCCTTACGTAGCCTAGACGGGCGGTCAAAGAGACTCCCCCGATCAATCGGCAGGCCATGTCAAGTCCTAGCCACTATATGATTGTCCCAACCCAATTGCCCTCATGGCAAGCCCCAACCCTTTTTATGATATGGGTGCTAGAAGGCGTTAACTGAGGATCTTCATGTCCTGGGTATGATTTAAAACTCTAACTGATGGTGAGGGTTCCAGTTCTGGGGGTCTGGGAAATGTGTAGTACCAGTTCATTACCATTGCTCCAGGTCAACTTTTACCCGGAGTGGCAGTACCTGTTACGGTTACCTAATCCTAACCCCTAACCATAACCCTAACCCTAACCCCTAACCCCTAATCCTAACCCCTACAAACAACCGGATGTTGACAGTGTAAACGAAAAAAATGTACTTATGAATCAGCAAAGCAAAAGGGGTGCCAAAAGGTCATATGGTCCGGAGTTCAAAGAGACTGAAATTCACCGAAGACTTTTTAGCACAATGCACGGACAGTGAACTACCGCTAGGAAGTGGGTTATATATTATTTACCAACCCCTCCACACGAAGTAGGATGTGACACGAGGTCAATTTCTTAAGCGGAAGTTCAACAAATTTGAATTCAGAGTGTCCTTCTCCTAGACCGGTTGCCTAACCAAGGTTAAAGAGCCCAATCTGCCCTATTTTACCAATAGCTGGGGGAGGGGAGGATTCATACATTTCCCAAGGGTTTTAGCGCTAAGTGAAATGCAATTACCACGTCCAGGATTTGAACTCGAGGCGACGAGTCCATTTCCCATGAATTTAACCATTACACCACGCGCTTCCTAGGTAGTGGGTATAAGTTGATAGATAAGTGTAAAAGTGACTAGAAAAGTGTGAGGCATGACGAGTGAGCAGGATGCCTCTAAACCCGACCAGTAGTGAGAATATTCAACAAGCTGTAGAGATGTTATTGGCAAACTGTTAAGTTATCACCAATGTGGTGGATTTGTCTCTGCAAATTAGTCATAGTTCTGCCTATCAAATCATCCACGATGTGCTCGGCTTCCATAAAACAAGACGCAGATAATTTTTGAATCTCTCACATAAATAGACACTATAAATTAAATGCGCGTCCCAGAGGATTCAGACTAGTTCGTGTGTTTTCTGAATTCATTTAGACTTTGGTAACCTTATTTCATTTCGGGAGTAAATCGACTTTAAATAAGTCTGGGATACAAGCAGCCATTGGTGGGGGAATGTTATTTGTTGAATTCTTTTTTCCAATTAGACGTCCGTGGTCAATTTTAAGGCAAATGCTCCAGGCACTCCAACGGGTAACTCACCATAATACAATTAAAATATTCATCTCGTATCAAGGGAGTGCAACGGTCAAAAGTTCATCAAGATTGTTCCAGTAACCTAGAATTGTAGAGGTAACAAGCAAGTAAACCAAGTATTCTCTCTCTCACCATATATATATATATATATATATATATATATATATTGGTTAGGAGGTTGATTTAGAAGGCTATCACAATGCAGTTTGGAATGAATAAAAAAAATATAAAAAAATAATAATACGGTAACAATGGTGTTGTGTGTTGACCTGTATTTTTATTCTTTCTTGAATATTCGAGGTAATACCTCTTTATCAAAAGAATTGAACTGAAGCAGTCCAGCTATGGCATTTCTTCACAAATGAATTTTTATTTTTGAAAATGATGTTATTTTTTAAATAACTGTATTCTCGTGTGAGCGTAAATGCGTTTATTTTTGTTTGTACGTGTGTGTATGTATGCAAATTCAAGAAAGAATTAAAATACAGGTCAGCACACAACACCATTGTTACCGTATTACTGCATTGTGATAGCCTTCTAAATCAACCTCCTAACCAATACATACACAATGCTTCAAGCAAATTATGAAACTCCTTATATATATATATATATATATATATATATATATATATATATATATATATATATATATATATATAAAGAGGAAGAATGAATAAAGAAAAGAAAGAACAGAATGGATAATAAAAGTTGAATTTAATCAATATCACTTACACATGTGTTTCGGTCAGTTCATCTCTGTGTACACGGTTCAAACTATTATTATCATTAAATAAACAAATGAAAGAAATAATAATAATAGAAAAATGTGAAAATATTCCGCACACAGAAGATTCAACCTTCATCAGAGTGAAAATTTTATTTTGAATGAAAAAATTCGTTGGAGAAAAACGGATAATTTTTTTTAGAAATGTTCGAAGAGAATTTTTTAAAATCACTTTTGGAACGCTGGAATAGAACCGTTAGAATTTGAATATTTTATTTTCCTAGGAGTTTATGGTAGATACAATTTTGTATTGCAAAAATAAAGTGTAAGTGATATTAATTAAATTCATCTTTCATTATCCATTCTGTTCTCTCTTTTCTTATTCATTCTTCCTCATATCGTCGGATTCATTTCCAATTCCATTTTTACATATACATACATATATATATATATATATATATATATATATATATATATATATATATATAATTTAATTAATAATATATATATATATATAATATATGTGTGTGTGTGTGTGTGTGTGTGTGTGTGTGTGTGTGTGTGTAGATAATTACATTCCCTGGCAAATAAGGCATGATTCTATTTGGGATCATCGCAATCCCACTGTACATCCATACTGTACGCTCATATAGGTGCAAACTTATAGATTCAAACAAGAATTATTTATAAATCTCTAAAAAGCCCAATCACCATGATTAACTATATTAGATTATTAATTATTTAACTAATGAATTAATTATATACAGAGCAATATTTTTGTAAAACTATTTATGATGAAATTAAACTCATTATTGAGTCTGTGGTCGAAATAAATTTATTATAGTCAAATAACGATTTGTTAATTTCTTTGAAAAGTTATAATATATATATATATATATATATATATATATATATATATATATATTATATATATATATACATATATATATATATTTAGATTAAATATTTCGCTCTATATATTGTACAATTGAGCCACATTGTTTGGAGAATATTTTCGGGGGCTGGGGTGGTGGCTAATCCTTTGTCGGTGATGTCTGGGTGGTGGCACGTTTAGAAATTGTTTTAGATATCAAATAAGTTTTCTTTCTTTGAAAGTTAAATATTGCTCTGTATATAAATAATTCATTAGTAATACATTGAACTCTCTTAGAGAGTTATAAAAATCTTTGTATGCGTCTGGAATTTTGCACTACAAGTGAATATGTAGTTACAAATATTATAATAAAATAGAAGAGAAAAAGGGGCGTTTTACCCGTCTGTTTTTTAGACCTTTTTTACTGTATTAATACGATCAACTCATTGATCTTAATGTTAATCATAACCACTTCTATACACACACATATCTTATATCTATATAGCTATGTATATATCTATCTATCAATATATATATATGTGTGTGTGTGGTGTATACAATATATATATATATATATATTATTGTGTATATATATGTGTATATACATATATATGTGTATATACATATATATAATATACATTAATATATGTTGTGTGTTGTGTGTGTGTGTGTGTGTGTGTGTGTGGACAAACACAGGATGTTTTACTGGATGAAAGTTTATTATTCGTTGAAATGGCGAGGTTCAAAGCTTTCGGTTAATATAATACCTTCTTGAGGACAACATGATAAAAAGTAGGAGGATTTTTTTTTGTTACTTTGAACATCGACATTATCCCCAATAATGAAAATTCCACCCTGTGAAAATTCCGGGCTTGTCTACGTTGCTGTACATAGTGTTGATTGACTTTTTACTTATCTATCTATCTATCTATCTATCTATCTATCATATATATATATATATATATATATATATATATATATATATATATATATATATATAATATATTATATTATATAGAGCATGATATATAAGCATAATATATAAAGCATATATAAGCAGGTTTTGTTAAAGAACATGGAATAGTACTTCGTATATATATATATATATATATATATATTATATATAATTTTTTATATATATATATATATATATATATATATATATATATATATAACCCAGTGACGATTTTTATAGTTCTACATTGAGGGTGATTATTGTTGTATTATAATGACACATTGTGACCATACCTACTCTCTTTCTTTCACTCACTCCCTCTTCGCTCTACTTTCTCTCCCCCTCCCTCTCTCCTCTCTCTCTCTTCTCAGTCTCTTAATATATATTTGTGTATGTGTGCATGTACGTGCCTGTGTGTATGTGTGCATGTGCATGTCTACCTGCTTAACTAAGAAAGAGAAACCACAGCTACGAGAGTAATATATTTTCGCTGCAGAAATGTTAATTACTTTTTTTTCTTTAGATAGTAATAGTATACATTTTAATTGTTCATTGTATTTTTGATATCATATGTACTGACTGATGACTTATTCTAACTTATATATTAATAAACTATATTTTAACTTATATATTAATACACTATATTTTATTTACATTATATACAAAACTAACTTAAACATGTGGTTAGCTTTCTGAACTAAATCCATTATTTTTCTTTATTCCCCTTGCGTAATCTGTGATCATCTTACAAATCTCAACATCTGTTGCTAAGAAATGTGTACGTCAGAAAAATAAAGAAAATAAAATAAAATAGAAAAATAATGTTCTAAACATTAGAGTTATATATTGATTTATGTCGAATGGTTTATATTATCTTTTTCAAGTATTCACTTTATTTTTTGGTGTTTTATTTTATTTTACTTTTATTTTTTTTTTTGCAAAAGATAACCTTCAGTTTAATGTATACTTCACACAATTGTTTCGTATCAGCAGACGACAGAAGCCGGTGAACCCTTCTGTATTTTTATCATTTTTTTCTTTTTCAAACACTAATTCTTCTATAACTTTTGCAAGAAAAAAAATCCTCCTTTATATTCTACTCAATCATTTGTCAAAAACTCGTTGTCTTCGGGTGAATTCTATTCATTTTAATATATCATATAGTCTTCCTTGCTATTTTGAGATTTTTTTTACTTTTTGGAAATTATCTCTTATAAAACCTTCCTTCTCCATCCATCTTGTTTTCTGTCGGTATATCTTTCTTCTTTTTGCCTTTTCTTTTCTTTTCTTCATAAAGTACATTATAAGTCTCAGTTACTTTCCATTTTTCGCCCATTCATTTTTCTTTACTTTTTTTTTTTTAATCACTTATCATTTTCTTTCTTGATAATCCGAAGTTTAATTACGCTTTTTTCTTTCAATTAATATTTGCGTTATGTTTGACTTACTAATCAACTGTTAAATTAGAAAAGCTGGCTTATATGTAAAACCAACAGATTAACCTTACTTTATTAAGTTTTCGAATTTTTATATTGGTCTCCTTTTTTAATATTACATTACTTTATTCATCTACTATATATACATTCTCACCAGACACACTCCTCTTATATATCTATATATATATATATATATATATGTGTGTGACTGCTGTTGTGTGTGTGTGATGTGGTGTGTTGTGTGTGTGTGTTTTATAGATAGACAAAAAGTTATAAGACAAAAAGAAATATATCTTATGTTATCATTCTTTAATGTTCTAAACTAGTCTCCGTCCTTAGGTTATCGATTCATGAAGATAATGCTTTTATAAAAATAAACTTATTTTAGAAGGTTTATATTAAGTTTTTCCAACGGTTTGCCCAAGCCGCAAAAATACGTTTTCTCAGTGTTGAGAAGTCCAACATATACTGCTTGTCTTACTGTACGGTTGTGTGATAAGGAGGTAAATGGTTTTTACAGATACATATTTACAACTTTGGGTACTACTTCGAGCGACTTTGTTCAGGACACAGTACGGACAGAAATCATCTGTATAGTTTCACGATAGCCCATTCTTTCAAGCTTTTGGTTTCAAGTCCAAATGTACAGCCCAAGCATCGCTTTAATACTAATGAGAGGTCACGTCTCGTTGCTAATAAATCAGTCCATGTGTTTCCTATGCGCATTATATGAATTTTTGTTTTTTGCTAGATCATATATTGTTCCCTAGGTTATTGTGAACCTGGAACTAGCATCCGTCAACGGAAACCATACCCACTCAGCGCATGAGGTCCACGGTCTGTAAGTGGAACTTGCATGATAGGGCAGTGGCGCCACCCTCTCGGACAAAAAGGAAATAATCTTCTTGTCTTCCGCTAGGAAAATGGGATAGACACACTCCCTGTCGGCCTCAATACCGGGAACCAATGAGAGAATCCATCCGCCGACTTTATTGACCTATATAGAAAGTATTTATTTCAGATTAAAAGATATATATGTATTTGAAATATATCTCTATACCCGAATATACAGGTCGGTACAAACTTATATCTTTCGTTTATTTATTTATTTTTCAGTTTTTTGCCCATGTTATCGTTTTAAGTTTTTTTATCAAGTCTCTAGTTATCCACTCCCCTTATTAATTTCTTTCATACTTTTAAAACATATGTCTTGCTTCTCAGGCATTTTCTTTCTTTCTTCTTGCTCCCTGAATGCTGCCCAAAAATTCAAACAGACGCGTATGATTGCAAACCGATAAATAGGAAAGAACCAGGCCATAGCACAATCAATGCTTCAGTACGTGAATTGTAGTAATAAATATATGTAATATACTATGCATTTCGTTAGAGGGCCACAAAGACCATTACCGGTTCAGCAAAGAACTCAACAATCGCTGGGCCCTACAACTCCGACGTGCGGCATCCATGGGCTTATTTAATTGGCCTCCAGCCCTTATAGCCATACTTTACCATTATTTACCTCACACGAGTAGGATGCCTGAACACCACAGGTCAATTTCTTAAGCAGAAGATTAGTAGATCCTAAATCATTATTTATAATGGAGAATTTGTGTTTGTAACTGAAACATATCAGTACGTCAAGTCACAATTCCCTTTGTTATATTACGTCACTATTCTCCATGATTTTGTCCTTTAATTTAAACACACAATTTATTAATAAAATTGTTTTACATTATTAAATACTATCGCACCATATCTACATACTAAAACATGCAATTGTATTTATATATACCAACAAAATAGTGGTTTACAGCTTAGTGAACGGGAAGGCTAATTTGACATATTGATATTAAAAATATTGATTTTAATAAATATTTGCTTCTGTGTTATTGATATTCTAATAGTTGTGGTTTTTCTTAATGAACATGAGGAAAATCTCCGGGATAAATCTTAAAAAGAATTCTTATCTCTTCTT
>CM042177.1:7400590-7413090 GCA_023376005.1 Doryteuthis pealeii
ACAAAGGAAGAGAAATCACACAATATAGATCATACCTATACTACTATATATACCTATACTATTTATAATATAATATATGAAGGGCAAGAAACTGGCAGACATTTCGATATAAATACATTCCTCCAGGCAAGTAGGGAAATATTTTTGCAAACTGGATATTAAATTTGTAAAATCGCTTACTTCCGCGTATTCTGTTGAAGAAAAAATAATAAATATTTATCAAATTTTGTGCATATATATATATATATATATATATGTGTGTGTGTGTGTGTGTGTGTGTGTGCATATATACAAGACGAATCAAGCATTGAAATATTATACATAGATACATAACACCTACAGATAGTAATAAACGTTTTAGATTCATTATATACTACAAAATATTTATGAATCAGAAACACCTATACCACCCTCTCCCGTGGGCTTATTTACCCACACATCAACAAACACATTATAGAAGAATAGAACACTCCCATAAATATTCGGTAAATTGTAGTTAACAATACTAAAATCTTATATAGTATTGATTACAGAAAACGACTAAAGTATTAGAAGTAATACTAAATAAAGAATATACTACATTAAACTAAATCACTTCCGCCCTGTCGGCTGGGGCGTTAGAATGTACCGACTGCACCTCTGCAGAGGGGTAAGACTCCCCCAATGGGGCCACCTGTTGGCCGTAGGTGGCGACCCGTGATGCTTAAGGATGAAGCGCAGGTGGATGAGCAGTTCATGACTTGCAATACTCCACTTTGGTCCTATCTTGGGCGGTCGGAGAGGCCCCTTCCGATCAATCGGCTGGTCACGTCAAGCCCTGGTACCTATATGATTTTCCCAACCCTATTGCCCTTATGGCAAGACCCAACCCCTTTTTATCATATGGGTGCTAGAAAGCGGTGGCTGCGGGTCTACATGTCCTGGGAATGACGTTAAACTCTATCTGATGGTGAGGTTCCAGTTTTTGGAGGTTTGGGGAATGTGGAGCACCCCTTCATCACCATTGCTCCCTGGTCCACTCTGACCCGGAGTGGTAGTACCTGTTAGGGTCCCATCTATGGGTTAAATAGAAAAATGTATTTATAAAAAATTGTATTATCCATTAAGAATTGATTTATTTCAAAACTTTATCGGCATTAAATGACTCACTGAGGTTGATATGCCGTAAGACAAAACAAACCAAACCAAACAACATATCTTTTAGCTTGGGTATGAGTGTCTTATAATGTATTTTATATATGTACAGATTGTGTTACAGAATGCACAACGCACATTGTTCCTGGAGTTTACATGAATTAGCCCCGATGAGATCTCCTATGATTGACATATCCAGCCTTAGAAAGAAGGATTCGACCACATGTTTGACATTTCTAACCCTCCATGTTTTCTCCTTTTTTTTTCGTTGTTGCTTGACTTTGGTGATCAAGAAGGAAACAGTGCTTTCAACGGGATTTGACGTTAGCCAAAACGGAGCGAGAGGAAAGATGAAGAGAGGAGAAGAAACAAGAGCGGTGAAGAGTAAAAGATAAGGCAGGAGAGAATGAAGAGAAGAAAGAGAAGAAGAGAAACAAGAGAAAGAAGGCGAAGAGAGAACAAATGAGTAGAAAGATAGAAGAAAGAAGATAAGAAAAAAAAGAGAGGAGGAGTAAATGATAAAAGTGAGGAGAGAAGAAATAGAAGAAGAAAAACAAGAGAGAGGGAGAAAGTCATGCGAGAGAAAATGAGGAAAGAGAGAAGAAAGGAAAGAAGGAAGAGGAAAGAAGAACAGAGAAGGAAGTGGAGGTGAGAGAGAAAATGAAAAAAAGTGAGGATAAAGAAGGGTGTTTTTTGCTTGTTTATTGATTTTAACGGCATATCAACCCGTCTGGGGTTATGTCATGCCTGACGGTTAGAAAGTTATACATATCATGTATTTATGTTTATACCTTTTAGTAATTGGTTTTAAAAATGTGTTAGCATTATTGGGGATTATGTTTTATGGTATTGATTTCTTTCATGTCTATATTGTATGGTATAATTTTATTTCCCTCAAAAAAGAGAGAATATCCTCCATGTTGACATTTTCAAACAGATCTTTCATATTGTTTGCTTTGAAATAACGGTTTCTGATGTGAGCAAGAAACCTGCATTCCATGAATAAGTGTTTAACTGTCAAAGTTGTTTGACATGTTCCACATTGTGGTTGTTGTTCTTGTTTGAGTATGTAGGAGTGCGTGTGTCTTGTATGACCAATGCGTAATCGAGATACAATGACTAGTTCTTTTCTAGACTTCCTTAAAGTTGGTCTCCAGCCTCCCAAAGTGGATTTGATTAGGAAGAGTTTATTGTAGATGTTGTTATTCCAGTGTTGTTGCCATTTTGTATGAAGGAATCTATTAATTTTAGGTTTCAAATCAGTATATGGTATCTTGAAATTGTCGGGGATCAAATCTAGAGCCGATTTAGCTACGGAGTCTGTTCTTTCATTTCCCCTCATGACTTGGGATCCAGCATATCATAACCTCCTTAGAGTTAGACATCAGTCTAATCTATTCAGGAGCTTAATGATGAGAGGGTTTTCCAGTTTCTTATTTCTTAATGATAGTAGGACAGAGAGCGAGTCTGAGAAGATGATATTTTTTTTGTGGTTAATAAAGAAGTTGATGCTTGGTTTGGTTACGGCCTATCAATCCGCTTACCTTCTTTCTACTCTTGGTGGTTCCAAGAACCCCACAGAGACAGATCTTGAAATGATTCTTGGTAGTGTTGGTACTGAGGCTGAAAATGATAAAATGAAGGCTGTTGTCTCCGAATTGAAAGGAAAAGATCTTGAAGCTCTTATTGCTGCTGGTCAACAGAAGCTTGCCTCAGTACCATCTGGAGGTGTAGCTGCGGCTGGTGGTGCCCCTGCTGCTGCTGCTGCTGCTGCTGCTGCTGCTGCTGCTGCAACAGCCGCACCAACAATGGAAGAAGCCAAGAAGAAGGAAGAAAAGAAGGAAGAGTCTGATGAATCCGATGAAGACATGGGATTTGGTCTCTTTGATTAAAATATCATCATCATTCATCTTAAAATAAATATGTTTTTAAATCTCTATCCTGGTCATTTTTATGCTCACAGTACCTCCTGTTGCTTAAATGGTCACTCATCTAAGTAATGAACTAGTTGCTTAACTTCATTGATCTAATGGGAACCGCTGCTTTCAACGTGACTTTACCGTAAGCCAGAAGGAGATGGGGAATAATAGAAAGAAGAGATGAGAGTAGAGAAAAGAAAATAGAGTAGACAGAAATGGTAAAAAGAAATAGAGTATCGACCCGCTATTTGGGGGGGGGGGTTACGTTCCTTCCCTCCCGTGAATCCCGGAAATCCGCGAATTATTGATGCAGTTTTAAAACGCCTATGTATGATATTATATACGCTAAAATATGCTTCCCAAACACATTCTAAAGACAGTCTTACTCATTAATACAGTAATAATGTAGTAATATGTAGTAATGATAAATTAAAAACAGTAATAATTTAGTATAATATATACATAGTAATGATTGCCTACACTGAATTTAGAATATAAATTCAGTGCCTTTTTACGAATCATCTTTGTGTCCAATGAGATATTGTTATTTTAAAATTATTTACCAGTTAGGGCGAATGTGAGAAATGTGAAAAGCCTTATGCTCTTGTTGCTCAAATGGTCACCCATCTAAGTAATGACCTAGTTGCTTAACTTCATTGATATAGTGGGAACCGGTGCTTTCAACGTGACTTTACCAGAAGCCAGAAGGAGAAGGAGAATAATAGAAAGAAATGAGAGTAGTGAACAGAAAATAGAGTAGACAGAAATGGTAAAAAGAAAGAAATTCCCAAGACTTTAGCAAAAATCTTCGAACGCAGCAGATATTAATGCCAAACTTTTAGCTAGAGACGAACTCCATTATATTCAGTGAAAATTGTCGACCGCATGCTCCAAATCAGACCGAGCGATGGTCAACAAATTTTTATGATTTCCTCCGGGCTATACGTCTGCCTGACCACAGTTGACCACAGTTGACCACAGACTCTGGACGACAACAAAGAAAGTGCCGGTATCATTTTGCAAGAAAGCTCTGGGGGAAATAATCTCACAGCGATCTGTGTGCACGAAAGGCGCCATTTTTATTTTACGTTTCGACAAATTGGCGGGAACCTGGAATCCATGAAATTTAAAAGCAATCATTGTGACCATAGCAACTTGGAAGTGCTGAAGCCGGATCATGGCTGCGGTGAGGAGCGGACGATGACGTGGGTGAGAGAGAGACGGAGATGTTTGATGGCGACAAAGGCAGAATGAAATAAACGATTGGAAATGATTAGGGTGGAATAGAGGAAGAAGTATCGAGAAAGAAAAGAAAGAAAAAAACGAAAGAAAAAAACGAAAGAAAGAAATAACAATGACCAGCTAAAAGAAGAGAGTCTAGAAAAGAAAAAGGCAACATATCAAAGAAAGAAAGAAAGAAAGAAAGAAAGAAAGAATGATGACTAGTTGAAGGAAGAAAGAAAGAAAGAAACAAGTCGAAAAAAAAGAAAGAAGAAAGAAAGAAAGAAAGAAAGAAAGAATGATGACTAGTTGAAGGAGAAAGAAAGAAACAAAAAGAAAGAAAGAAAGAAAGAAAGAAAGAAAGAAAGAATGATGACTAGTTGAAGGAAAGAAAGAAAGAAAGAAACAAGTCGAAACAGAAAGAAAGAAAGAAAGAAAGAAAAGAAAGAAAGAAAGAAAGAAAGAATGATGACTAGTTGAAGGAAAGAAAGAAAGAAACGAGTCGAAACAGAAAGAAAGAAAGAAACAAACAAACAAACAAACAAACAAACAAAGGATCATGACCAGCTGAAGGAAAGAAAAAAGACGAAGCAAAAAGAAAGAAAGAAAGAAAGAAAGAAAGAAAGAAAGAAAGAACAATGACCAGCCGAAGGAAGAGAGTCTAGAAAGAAGAAAGCAACATATATCAAAGAAGGAAAGAAAGAAAGAAGAAAGAAAGAAAGAAAGAAAGAAAGAAAGAAGGAATGATGACTAGCTGAAGGAAAGAAAGAAATAAGTAGAAACAGAAAGAAAGAAAGAAAGAAAGAAGAAAGAAAGAAAGAAGGAAAGAACAATGACCAGGCGAAGGAAGAGAGTCTAGAAAAGAAGAAAGCAACATATATCAAAGAAGGAAAGAAAGAAAGAAGAAAGAAAGAAAGAAAGAAAGAAAGAAAGAAAGAGGATCAGCAGAAGGAATGAAAGAAGGCAACAAGTCGAAGCAAAAGAAGTAAATAAAGAAACAGAAAATAGAAACCGGAAAGAAATAAGATGGACTGTGAAGAAAGAAAGAAAGAAATGTACAAGTTGAAGCAGAAAGAAAGAAAGAAAGAAAGAAAGAAAGAACGAATATTAACTGAAGGAAAAGAGCGTGAAAGAAAGAAAGCAATAAGTCGAAGCAAAAATAAATAAAGAAAGAAAGAAAAAAAGAAAGAAAGAAAAATGAAGGAAGAAGGAAACGTAGGAAGAGAATAAAAAAGAAGGAAAATGAGCATCTATTCGAAACGAATGAAAAAAATCTAATATGAAAGAATTCTGACCAAGTAAAAAATGAGACTGAAAAAAAGAATGAAAAGGGATAGGCTAGGTTAGGCTAGGGTAGATAGATAGATAGATAGATACATACATACATACATACATACATACATACATAGAAAAAGATAAAGTTAGAATTAATGTAAAAAAATCGGAACGAACTCAATTAAGAATAGGTATTCACAAGGAATAATATGGAAGTCGAAACATGATATTATCATACAGAAAAATGAGAAAAAACTAAAAAAAAGAAAATGTTAAAAATATGGTCTAATTCTGTCGAGCAATGAAAGCGAAAAATAATGGCCATTATTCTTCTTCCTTGCTTCCATACTGTTTGTCATTAAAAACAAATATATACTTATTTTCCTCGAGTGCAATGATTTTCTCAGAGGATACAAGGGTCAACCCAATCTCCAACAACAGATGAAGTCAACATTTGCTTGGGAGGAGACTGTTATTACGTATACTAGCAAAGAAAAAATGCCCACCGGGCGTTGTAAAAATTAATATTCAAAAGATATTGCCTGAAGTGAATGGGAGTTAAAACTTCAATGTCAGAGGGTTTGTATCGTAAGTAAAATCATCACATTTATTAAAGGAGAAATTATTAACTTGTAACGTAATGGTCTCTTTTCACGATACTACCAATCGTATAGTATACGTGACGTTGTGTTGTGGGGCCCACCGCGTCTTCAAAACACATGGTACTATTAGGACTTGTACAGTCATGTATCAGGGGGTTGGCAACGCTCGTTTGTTTACAAGTGCACATAGATCTAGTAGTCCTTTGCTCGGTCAGCGGATGAGTATCAACCGAGTATCAACTTACACAGGCCGCGTGCTCTTCGTTACGGCCAATTTGACTTGTTGAAAAGTATCACCCTCTTCTTAGTATCAGTCATGTATCTGTTCACGTTTGTTTGTTTAATGGCTTTCATTCATGAATTCTCATACGTAGTAAAATAAAGATGAGGACAGTACTTCTTGCTTTTCATCAATTTATTCACTTAATGCAAGTTATTGAGAGAGAGAGATAGTCGATTTCTTTAACACATATTTTTCAGTCACCCGCCTATGACTAACTCGCCCAAACTGCCAACCCCGACTGCTCTCGGCAAGTTCCGTCAATCCGACTGTCCCGGCAAATTCTGCCAACCCAACTGTCCTTAAAATCTAAGGTTCCCTCTTTATATAGAAATGGATGTCGAACTTTCTAGAACATTTTGGAACCTTTCGAATGTTCTAACTGTTTTACCAAATTGCCCGTGTCACTTAAGAGGTCAACAGGTCAACCAACCTTTCTTCTGACAAAGCAATTAAAATAAATGTTAATAGCAAAATCCTAGACTTCCTAGCTACGAATCGACTCACAGGTGATAATGAGAATTACATTACCCTCTTGCTTTGCACACTCCCATAAGGTCTGGGAATCATGCTACATCCTATTAAGGTTTCTCTGTGTCTGGCACAAGGCCACAAATATGGTGTTCCCGGGTAGGGCGTGCTATTATGCTACAAATTAAATAATCATTTTGAATATATTACACATAACTTTTTGTTACGATTTTAGTGGCCATCCTATAGGCTTCAAGCAAGAGTGCTTGTCCAGCGGAGATCCTTTGTGTTAAGCAGAACGTGATCCTTGATAAAGAATCCTTTGGTTGTTCCTTGCTGCTCCTCGGTCTTGCAGGTCCTTCGTCAATGATAGCAAATGGACGTCTCTCAGTATCAGCGATTAAGTAGTTAACCAGTAATGTATTCGGGTTGTTGCTTGGCGCAGATTTAAACCACCTGACCTCGCTTAGTCTATAAATTCAAGTGGTGTATTGTTGCATGGCTTATATGCACGAAATAATCTAACAATTTTATACAAAAATTTTATACAAAAAGAGTAATTTATACAAAAAAAAATTCTTATACAAAAAGAGTAAAAAATAATTCTAAGAATTGATTACAAATATCGCAAATATTTTTTTTTTTTTTTACATTTAAAGTATTATTACAAATTCTTAAATTAATTTCATAGGTTGTTATTTATTCTATGTATCCTTGACCGACAAGAAATATCTGAAGAAGGCCGGAGGGCACATCGGCCGAAACGTTGTATAGATCACAATGAAGATGAGGACAATAGTCCGAATAATACAAATAATACTAACTTTTTAAATTCTATATTTAAATGCCTGTTGAATGAAAACTTTATAGTTTATTAAAATATATATGAGGGAGTTAGTTCGTTCGCTGTGTGCTAGAACTAAGAACGTCATTTTAAACAATCAATAAAGTGAGGAGCTGACGGTAAGTGTTGCGCTCCACCTCAGACGCTGAAATAATCTTGTAGCGCTAGTGAAAAGGGGACGGACTCTCTCGCTGTCTGGCTGATACCAGCATTAGGCCGCCTCGACGACTTTACTTACTTTACTTACTGCTAAATAATAATTTAAAAAAAGACAAGATATAAACCGCCCTGTTGTCTGGGGTGTTAGAATGCACCGACTGCACCTCTGCAGAGGAGTAAGACTCCCACAAATGGGGCCACCTGTTTGCCGTGGATGGCGACCAGTGATGCTTAAGGACGGAGTCTTGGTGGATGAGCAGTCCATGACCTGCAATACACCATTTAGACCCTTACTTAGGCTAGACGGGCGGTCGGAGAGGCTCCCTCCGATCAATCGGCTGGTCACGTCAAGACCTAGCACCTATTTGATTGTCCCAACCCTATTACCCTTATGGCAAGCTCCTACCCCTTTTTATCATATGGGTGCTAGAAGGCGGTGGCTGAGGGTCTACATGTCCTGGGAATGACGTCAAACTCTGATGGTGAGTTACTAGTTTTGGAGGTTTGGGAAATGTGGAGCACCCCTTCCTCACCATTGCTCCCTGGTCAAATCTAACCCGGAAAGGTAGTACCTGTTATGGTCCCATCTATGGATTAAATAGAAAAAAGTATTAACGAAAAAATTGTGGATCCATTAAGAATTTATTTATTTCAAAACTTTATCGGCATTAAATGACCCGCTGAGGTTGATATGCCGTAAAACAACCCAAACCAAAGCAAGATAAACATCCTCTAACTGTGCTAATTCCAAGTTTTGCCCGCGGTAGTATATTAATAGAAGTTTTGCACCCTGTGCATTTAATCGAATGTTCCTGTCAAGGCAGATGTAAATATATCTGAGGGAGTTAGTTTGTTCGCTTTGTGCTCGAGCTAAGAACGTCATTTTAAACAATCAATTCAACTTAATGCTTAAGACGAACAAGAAATCCAGGATTTTAAATATTGGCACTTGACCACCCCCAGCTGTACAAGACTGACGGCCTTTAAACGCTTACATTAAGTGAAAGTACGAAATGACCCCATCCCCGGGCAATCTTATTGCGGGCAACAGCACAAAGGTCAAAGGTCAACGCTTCTAAAGTATATATTTATTTAGGAAACCTTAAATATATAAGCAATGATAAATATACGTTCATCATCATTAATTTGAGCATATTGGCATTCACTAACTGGGCCTAGTTTGACCCAAGACCAACAATTTGGACGTTCTTCTTGTCACTGAATTTTGGTTTGGTTTATTTTACGGCATATCAGTCTCAGTGGGTCATTTAATGCCGACAAAGTTTGAAATAAATTCATTCTTAATGGATACTCAATATTCTATAAACACATTTTTCTATTTAACCCATAGATGGGACCCTAACAGGTACTACCACTCCGGGTCAGATTTGACCAGGAAGCAATGGTGAGGAAGTTGGTGCTCCACATTCCCCAAACCTCCAGAACTGGAACCTCACCACCAGATAGAGTTTAACGTCATTCCCAGGACATGAAGACCCTCAGCTACCGCCTTCTAGCACCCATATGATAAAAAGTGTTGGGTCTTTCCATAAGGGCAATAGGATTGGGGCAATCATATAGGTGCTAGGGATTAACGTGACCAGCTGATTGATCGGATGGGGCATCACCGACCGCCCGTCTAGCCCAAGTAAGGGCCAAAGTGGGCTATTGTCATGGACTGCTCAGCCACGTGCGTTCCATCCTTAAGCATCACGGGACGCCACGCGCGGCCAACAGGTGGCCCCATTGGGGGAGTTTTACCCCTCTGTAGAGGTGCAGTCGATGTATTCGAAAGCCCCAATTACAAAAGGACTTCGTTCCAGTGATATTTGTGAAATGCCTCGCAACTCACAGAGATCTCTGATAGATTATTCTTATTGTATGTATTTACCCAACCCCTCCGTAAAAGCAGGATGCGATACAAGGTCAATTTTTAAGCGGATTTTAACAGGTTCGAATTCCGTGTTTTCCCTACTATTTAGCTATAGCTGAAGAAAGCATAGTTGATACATATCTTCCACTAGGATATTAGCGTATGGAAAATACAAACAGCCTAGTCGGGATTTGAACTTGGGTCACTGTGTCTATTTCACATGATAGTAAGCATTACACGACGAGCCCCTTCTAATTATCGTGTTGGTATATATATATATATATATATATATATATTATATATATATATATATATATAATTAAAGAATAACAAAAGACTTAGAGATCCTGCATTATAGACTATTTCAGGATCTCTAAGTCTTTTGTTATTTCTTTAATTATAAATTTGTTATTTCTTTAATTATAAATTTGCTCTGTGACTCTAAAAAAAGACCACACATTGAGGTCTCAAACTGCGACAAGTTGTTTTAAAAAAACCTATGTCGTAAGGAAGATTTCTTCTCTGGACTTTTGGATTATATATATATATATATATATATATATATATATATATATATATACTAACACAATAATTATAAGTGTGATGGTATATATATATATATATATATATATATATATATATATATATATATATATATATATATATATATAGGTAATATTATGAAGCTATATTTATGAAAAATTGGAGAAAAAAACAAACAAGTTCATAAAACGAGTAATGTTTATTTCGCCTACGCTGCAATGACTCGATCTGTTTCAAGAGATTTTCAGCAGGGTTTCTGTTAGTTTGAGGAAAAATATATTTAATCAAAATATCAAAATAAGAAAGCAGCGAGATTCTTTTGCTTTGTCGGTAAGTCTATTAAAAAATTGTTGAATGAAAAGCGAGCGTTTGTGGATGTTTAAAACGTAAAACGAACGTTGAAAACGGTTGCCGTAGATGTTTTAAAAAAATGCAAACAGACGCTGAACCGAAACGACTGATTTACTTGCGCTGTGTGTGTGTGTGTGTGTGTGTGTGTGTGTGTGTGTAAGCATGAGTATGTATTATATAAATTATAATTAATAATATATATATATATATAATATATATATATATATATATATATATATCCTATTTATTCTCTAGTCGCTTCGTTAGGGTCCAGGTGGTGCAGCCATACAGCAGTATTGACACGACAACGGCCTGGAAGAATTGTCTTTTTAACTTGTCTATGAGATTGAATTTCCATATGACCGATAATATATTTATAGCGGACCATGTCTTTCTATGCGTGCATCGTTTTCTGTGCAGGAGATATTACTAAGTACCTAAATTGTTCTACCGAGTTTAGGAGTTTGCCATCGATAGTTGAGATGTCTCTTTTTACGTATAGGCCGATGTTTTGTGTTGCCTTTTCTAGGCTGTGTAGCAAGGATTCGGCTTGTTCAGGTGCATTTGCGAGTAGCGCTAGGTCATCAGCATAATCTGCATTCGTAATAGTCCGTGCTGGACAATGGAAGCTGCACAAGAATACTGCGCGTGATCCTGAACAAGACGTGGAAACAACAGCCAACGAGAAAACAGCTGTACGGCCACCTGCCACATATCACCCAAACCATCAGTGTAAAACGGACAAGATACGCAGGACACTGCTGGAGAAGCAAGGACGAACTCATAAGTGACGTCCTCTGTGGAAGCCAGCACATGGGCACGCCAGTGTGGGCCGACCAACAAAGACGTACATTGACCAGGATGCTGGATAGAAGACCTCCCGAGAATGATGAGTGATAGGGACGGATGGAGAGTGATTGTCATGGATATCCGTGCTAACAGCGCAACATGATGATGATGATGATGATAATGATGATGATATCCTATTTAATTGAAAGAAATGGCACTTTCTATTCTTTTAAACTAAGTTGAAGAAAACATATATTTATGGGTAATTCCATGTCAAATCATCCAGGCCATCCAGGCTATGTCACCCACCCACTTCAATTTTCCTGAAATTTTGTACAGCTGTGAAACATGTTAAAGTTAGACAATCCCCAAAAACTTGAGCTTCCAATTCCTAGAATTGGCAGAATTATGTCGATTTTTAGCTCTCCAAATTTGAGGGAGTCACGAAAAATGGCTACATTTTGTAATTTATTTTTGTCTGTAAAATGAGTTCTAGAGCTTTCCTACTCCTAAAAATTGGTTTATTGAAGCATTTTTGCCCAAGGAATCCAAAAATGCCATTGATATCTTTCAAAGCCTCCATGCTTCCTGTAGTCCACCGACACTATACCCCTCTCCACACACATATGCACACACGCGCACACATACATGCATATTACTACTGTAAACCGTTCATGTTCCTGACACTAATACATTATTCTGTGTACTTGACATGAGACTTTGATGAGTTGTGGTGCACCTGAGCACTGTACACAATAAATTTCATTATTATAAAGTCTGAAAATTAACCAGTTTGGTAGCTATTATTTGTTAAGGATGTAAAGTAAAGAATCGACCAAATGATAGATAGTAACCCGGAAAACTCGCAATCTGAAACACACGTATGTCAAGTCACCACACCGTATATTGATAGATTCTGGGTAGCTATTATTTGTTAAGAATGAGTGTGAAAAAATCTTCTTTCGTGCAGGGGTGGAAAACAAATTGAATGAAGGGGGGAATCCGATATTCCGGCGTAATTATTTCGTCAGTCGCTATT
>CM042177.1:7415590-7425590 GCA_023376005.1 Doryteuthis pealeii
CAACACTTCGAACAAATAGAAATAAATAGAAATAAATAAGAAAGAAAGAAAGAAAGAAAGAAAGAAAGAAGAAAGACAAAAGGCAACACTCGAAACAATAGAAAGAAAAAAAAAAAAAAAAAAAGAAAATCAACGGTCAATCGAAAAAATCGAACAGATAAGTAGAGAGAACTGAAGAAAGGAATACAAAAAGAAAGAAAGTAGGAAGGAAAGAAAGTAGCAAATCATGAATAGAAAGAAAGACACAAGTCAGAGTTAATAGAAAGAAAGAATGAAAGAAAGAAAGAAATTAGTCAAGATTGATAGAAAGAAAGAAAGAAGGAAGAAGGCATTACCTCTAAACAGAAAGAAAGAAAGAAAGAAAGAAAGAAAGAATGAAACTAGTCAATGTTGATAGAAAGAAAGAAAGAAAGAAAGAAAGAGAGAAATAAAGAAACTAGTCAATGTTAATATAAAGAAAGAAGAAAGGAAGGAAGGAAGGAAGAAGGCAATACGTTTAACCAAATAGAAAGAAAGAAAGAAAGAAAGAAAGAAGAGAAACTAGTCACTGTTTGAAAGAAAGAAAGAAAGAAAGAGAAAGAAAGAAGAAACTAGTCACTGTTAATATAAAGAAGAAAGAAATAGAGAAAAAAGAAGGCAATACGTCTAAACAGAAAGAAAGAAAGAAAGAAAGAAAGAAAGAAAGAAAGAAACTATTCAATATTGATAGAAAGAAAAAAAGAAAGAAAAGAAAAAAGAAAACTAGTCAATGTTAATATAATAAAGAAGAATGAAAAAAGGAAGAAAGAAAAAGGAAGAGAGGAAGGAAGGAAGGAAGAAGGCAATACGTTTTAACCAAATAGAAAGAAAGAAAGAAAGAAACTAGTCACTGTTGAAAGAAAGAAAGAAAGAAAGAAAGAAAGAAAGAAAGAAAGAGAAAGAAAGAAACTTGTCAATGTTACATAAAGAAAGGAAGAAATAGAGAAGAAATAATGCAATACGTCTAAATAAGAAAGAAAGAAAGAAAGAAAGAAAGAAAGAAACAATGCTGGAAAAGAAAAAAAGAAAGAAAAGGAAAAAAGAAAAAGTAGTCAATGTTAATATAAAGAAAGAAAGAAAGAAGGCAATACATTTAAACAAATAGAAAGAAAGAAAGAAAGTAAGAAACTAGTCAATGTTGATAGAAAGAAAAAGAAAGAAAGAAAGAACGAAAAGGAAGAAACTAGTCATGTTAATAGAAAGAAAGAAGAAAGAAAGAAAGAAAGACAACACTTCGAAAAAATAGAAAGAAACTATATATATATATATAGAGAGAGAGAGAGAAAGAAACTAGTCAATGTTAATATAAAGAAAGAAAGAAATAGAGAAAGAAAGAAAGAAAGAAAGGAAGGAAGGAAGAAGGCAATACGTTTTAAACAAATAAAGAAAGAAAGAAAGAAAAAAAGAAAGAAAGAAAGAAAAGAAAGAAAGAAAAGAACGAAAAGGAAGAAACTAGTCAATGTTAATAGAAAGAAAGAAAGAAAGAAAGAAAGACAACACTTCGAAAAAATAGAAAGAAACTATATATATATATATATATATATTAGAGAGAAGAGAGAGAGAGAGAGAGAGAGAGGGAGAGGGGGAGAGGGAGAGGGAGAGAGATTCACTTATTCATAAATGCAATGACATTACAAAGACCAACGCAAAATAACACTTTTTTCTAAGCCTCGGGAGAAACATTCGAATTCAATTTCTCTTGAAGGACAACTTTATTTATCATCTGCTGAATATTTTAACTCATCAATGTTAAATGTATTTACCCAACCCCTCCACTCTGTCACGATGCGACACAAAGTCAATTTTTCAAACAAACTTTCACAGATTTTAATTCTAGGTTTTCCTTCTCCTAGACTGGTCGCCATACAAGGGCTAAAGATCCCAGTCTATACAACAAACAAAAAAATAAATAAATATAAACTCACATTGAACTCGATCCCCAAACCCCTAGGCCTAAAATAACCCGAAATGAATTAATCAGTCAACCATTTCTCTACCTTCTCCCGTCTATGGTTTAGTTTGGTTTGTTTTGTTTAACGGCATATCAACCACAGTGGGTCATTTAATGCCGACAAAGTTTTGAAATAAATTCATTTTTAAACATTTTTCTGGGACCCTAACAGGTACAGCCACTCCGGGTCAGAGTGGACCAAGTAGCAAAGGTGATAGAGGGGTGCTCCCAAACCTTCAGAACTCGAATCTCACCATCAGATAGAGTTTAACATCATTCCCATGACATGAAGACCCTCAGCCACCGCTTTTTAGTACATATATGATAAAAAGGGTAGGTGCTTGATATAAGGGCAATCATATAGCGCTAGGGCTTGACATGACCAACCGGTTGATCGGATCGCCCGTCTAACCTAAGTAAGGGTCTAAATGGAGTGTTGCATGTCATGGACTGCTCACTCACTAGGGTTCCTTCCTTGAGCATCACGGGTCGCATGAGGTTCCCTTTGTGTGTTGCTCCCTATAGAATAAAGATTTTATGATGATCCGGCCTGGTGGGAGCCCAGAAAAATAAATACCTTTCAAAAGACTATGAGAACTAACCGAAATGCAAACACGAAAACGTCAACGTAGCCGTTTAAGACCGGTACTTATGTGTAAGTCTGCTGTCAATTGTGCTCTAGTAAGACCAGTTTTTGTTGTTGTTGTTTTGTTTTTTTGGGTTTTTTTATAGCTGAGTGCCAGTAGCATTTGGCACTGTATCCTTTTGTTTTCTCAGATGACTCACCAGTCCAGCTCTGAAGAGACATACTTTTCCACATAAACTACATGTTGTAACTTCTCCACTTTGAATGTTGCTGGACTGAAAATTACCCTTTCTAATAGCCTGCTCTAATTTTTGGTGTTTAATTTTTGGTGTATGTACAGGTGAATATCCGTGTGCATACGTGAGTTATGGTTTGCAACTGTATTTGATTTCTTTGCGCCTTTAATATATTGCACCAGGAGACCGGGCTGCACGCAGAAAATGCGTGTGTTTAGGTGCAGGTCTGGAATCAAAAACAGATATGACATTGAACTGACCTTTGACACTAAAAGATGCAGGTATACATTTGACACTGTGTAGGCGCAGAAAATATGTAGGCGTAGCCCATAACCAATGAAAAAAGGCTGCGTGGGCGAAGAAGTGTATCTACAGAAAAACTGCATAGGTGTCACGATCAAAGAGGCGTGATACCGTCAGTTGGACTATAATAAAAAATAAATAAAAAAGCCCGTGGAAATCAATGGGGCAGACAAATGTTACATAATTATTAGATACCTAATGATTATGGCAATAGTGTAGAAATCATAATGGTGATTAGTGCAGCTGATGGCCTTGAGAGTGAGTGACAGCGCTTGACCTCTCTCTCACCTTGCTTTCCGGGGATAACTCGTGAGAACCGGAAGGCATAGAAGACCCTGTTCCGGTTTACGGATACTAAGTAACTCAGTCAGTTAGAAGTTAGAAGCCGAGCTAGCAAGATGTAAGGATCTGCGCAGACGTCTGGTCTGGGGATTTATAAATAAAGTAACATCAACGTAAATCGAAGTCTTGTGTTTATTACCTAAAAACTAAAATGAACAGGGCTTCTGATAACGAGAAATCCCCATAGAAGACAAGACCGTAATCCCCAAGAAAGTCAACACCAGACGCTAGACCAGACCAGACCTTAGAAGATTCCAGACCCAGACGCAAGATGTTAGAAGATAGAATCAAAGCCGGACAGAAGAAAATACGACCAGAGTAAGAAGTAAGAAAGGATATACGACAGTATATCGATTTGGTACTGTGAAAACCATCAGTATATAACACAAAACCAGGTTCGAGATCGTTTGCAGAGAACTCCCGAAGGATCTATGTATTTGTATCCCCTGCTAACGACTCTCAGTCTGCACACAACTGAGGAAATAAAGATATAATCTTATATTATAATCCATAATATTATATTTTTATAAATACAAGTGTTCGTTCTTGACGAGTCCAGTATATAACACTACCAGTAATTATTTGCTATTATTCTTTAGATTTATTACGACATGTATCATATTTATCTGTTTTACAATTTCATGGAACCGAAGTGGGGAAGGACTTAAGGGAGGGATATTTCAGAGGGTAGCATAGAGGGGAGGATGAGAAATAAAAAGAAAAAAGAAGTGGGGGGATTCAGGAATAAAGAAAAAGAAGAAGGAAAGGGAATATAGAAATGTCTAGAGACGACGAAAAGAAAGAATGAAAAATGCCATGTCCAACCAAAGAAAGAGTAGTATTAAAGAATAATGCTTATTGGTGAATCGAAGAAAATGAATAAATAAAGGGTTGGTTAGTTGGTTAGTTGGATTTTACGGCATTTCAACCCCTGTTGGGTTATTTTATGCAGAAGACATTAGGTTTCATTCATTCTTATTGGGTATTCAATTTTTTTTCAATCTCAAGTTTTTAAACATATTTATAGTACTCGGTTTTTGTGTTATCTATCTAACCCATAGGTGGAAATGTAACAGGTATTCACGATCAGTGTTGGGTCAGGGTGTACCTGGGAGTAATGGCGATAAAAGGGTACTCCATATTCTTAGGAATAGAAAGAAAAAGAAAGAAAAAAAACTAGTCAAGGTTAATAGAAACAAAATACGAAAGAAAGGAAGAAAGAAAAGAAGAAAGAGAGAAGGCAACGCTCCGAAACAAATAGAAATAAAGAAAAAAAGAAAGAGAGAGAGAAAGAGAGGTAGAAAGAAGAAAGACAAAAAGAAAGGAAAAGAGGAGGAAAAGAAAGAAAGAAGGAAATGGGGAGGGAGAAAGAGAGAAACTAGTTGAGGTAAATAGAAACAACATACGAAAGAAAGGAAGAAAGGAAAGAAGTACAAAGAAAGAAAGAAGGCAACACTTCGAAACAAATAGAAAGAAAGAAAGAAACAAAGAAAGAAAGAAAAAGAAAGAAAAAAGAAAGAAAGAAAGAAAGAAAGAAGGCAACACGTGGAAACAAATGAAAAACAAACAAATCGAGGTGAATTGAAAGCAAGAAAGAAAGAAAGAAAAAATAAAGGTAACATGTTGAAAAAATAGAAAGAAAAAAGAAAGAAAGAAAGAAAGAAAGAAAGAAAGTAACATGTCAAAATAAAAAGAAAGGAAGAAAGGAAGAAAGAAAGAAAGAAAGAAAGAAAGTAACATGCCAAAATAAAAAGAAAGAAAGAAAGAAAGAATGAATGAATGAATGAAGAAAAAAAGGAAGAAGAAAGAAAGAAGCAACACATGGAAACAAATAAGAAACAAACAAATCGATGTGAATTGAAAGCAAAAAAAGAAAGAAAGAAAAATAAAAGTAACATGTTGAAAAAAGAAAAAGAAAAAAGAAAGAAAGAAAGAAAGAAAGTAACATGTCGAAATAGCAAGAAAGAAAGAAAAAAGAATGAATGAAAGAAAGAAAGAAAGAAAGAAAGAAAGAAAGAAAGAAAGAAGGCAATACATGGAAAAAAATAAGAAAGTAACAAACAAACAAATCGAAGTAAATTGAAAGCAAGCAAGATAGAAAGAAGCTAGACAAAGTTAAAAGAAAGAAAGAAAGAAAGAAAGAAAGAAAGAAAGAAAGGGGGAAGGTAACACGTCGAAACAAATAGAAAGAAAAGAGGGAAAAGTGTAATGAAAATCAGACTAAAAAAGACACAAACATTGCTGAGGGGGGAAGGGGTAATCATGAAGATAGTCGAAATAAAGAGAGCCATAATGCTAATGGCACAATCATTTGTCCATCTCAAAACCGACTGTCGCAGCAGATTTGGCACGCACAATGGCGACGTCCTTTCGTTTACATAGCTTAATCACTCAACAAACTTTGGAGTGTTTTCTTTTCTTCTCTTGTTATTTTCCTTTTTCTCATTTCCCTTCTAATAGCTACTTTCACTTTCATTTTTAACTTTTTTTATTCTCTTTTCTCTTCTCCCTAATTGTGTAACAGTCTTACATTCACTGCAGTATGCTTTGTAATGTCAAGAGCTCTTTTACCATTTCTGATATTCCTCTCTCTCTCTCTCTCTCTCTCTCTCTCTTCTCTCTCTCTCTCTCTCTCTCTCTCTCTCTCTCTCCACACATACCTCTCTCTCTCTCTCTCTCTCTCGCTCTCTACAACATATCTCTATCTCTACACATCTCTCTCTCTACACATCTCTCCTACACATCTCTCTCTACACCTCTCTCTCTCTCTCCACACACATCTCTCAACATCTCTCTCTCTCACACACATCTTTCACTACATCTTCTCTCTCTCTCTCTCTCTCTCTCTCTTCTCTCTACATCTCTCTCTCTCTCTACATCTCTCTCTATCTCTACACATCTCTCTCTCTCTCTCTCACTCTCTCTCTCTCTCTATCTATCTCTACATCTCTCTCTCTCTCCTACTCTCTCTAACCTCTACATCTCTCTCTTTCTCTCTCTCTACATCTCTCTCTCTCTCTCTCTCTCTACATCTCTCTCTCTCTCTCTCTCTCTCTCTCTCTCTCTCCTCTCTCTCTCTCTCTCTCTCTTCTTCTCCCCTCGGAAAAATGAGAGGATTTGAAAGAAAAAAAAAAAAGCAATGACAAGCTAAAGAAACAGAGACTAGAAAGAAGGCAACGAACTAACCAAAGATAGAATGAAATATGAATGAAGAAAACCTGGAAAGAAAGAACACACAAATCGAATGTAAAGAATAAATGAATGAATTAATAACTAAAGAAAGAAAATAAAATATGAAATATGAACGAAGAAAGCCTGGAAAGAAAGAGGGCAAATCGAATATAAAGAAAGAAAGAAAGAATGGACTAAAGAATTAAATAAAGAAAAAAGGAAGGAAGTAAAGTACGAAGATGAACGAAGAAATCCTGGTAAAAAGGAAAATTGAATCTGAAGAAAGAAAGGAAGAAAGAAAGAAACAATAATATCCAGATTAAGAAAGAAAGAAAGAAAGAAAGAAAGAAAGAAAGATAAATAAAGAAGGCAAACCAATTGCAAAAAATGAAAGAAAACTATCCACACCAAGAAAGGAAAGAAAGAAAGAAAGAAAGAAAGAAAGAAAACGTACAGATGAAGGAGAAAACTTGGAAAGAAAGTAGAAAAACTAATGAAACTATTGATCTGGGAAAGAATAGATAATGAAAAGGAAGAAGCCAACATGTCAAAGAAAGAAAGAAAGAAAGAAAGACGTTCAGATGAAGGAAGAAAGCTTTAAAAGAATGAAGGCAAACCTAATAGAAAGAAAGAAAGAAAGAAAGAAAGAAAGAAAGAAAGAAGAAAGAAAGAATAGATAATGAAAAGGAAGAAGCCAACATGTCAAAAGAAAGAAAGAAGAAAGACGTTCAGATGAAGGAAGAAATCTTTAAAAGAATGAAGGTAAACCGAATCGAAAGAAAGAAAGAAAGTAAGAAAGTAAGAAAGAAAGAAGAAAAGAAAAAAAGAAAGAAAGAGAAGGCAAACCTAATGGAGAGAAAAACGAAGGAAAGAAAGAAAGAAAGAAAGAAATAAAGAAGAAAGAAAGAAGACAAGCCTAAGTGAGAGAAAAACGAAAGAAAGAAAGAAAGAAGGCAAACCTAATGGAGCGAAAAACGAAAGAAAGAAAGAAAGAAAGAAGAAAGAAAGAAAGAAAGAATCCAAACCGAATGGAATTTTTTTTTAAATAAAAAAGATGATGATGACACCTGCAGCGTTTGAAAAGAAAGAAGGCAACAAGTCGAATTAAATGGAAAGAAAGAAAGAAAGAAAGAAAGAAGACAAACCGAATGAAAAGAAAAAAGAAAGAAGGAAAGAAAAAAGAAAGAAGGCAATAAGTCTAAATAGCTAGAAAGCATAAAACCCACCCCTTCTTTATTCAACCAACTTTCTTTTTTTACCTTTCCTTCTTTTCTTTTACTTCCTTTACTTTTTCTTTCACGTATAGTGACGCCAATTCCAAAGAGAATAAATATGTTGTTGTTAGATTGAATTCTTTCGCACTAATACCACATAATACAGACTGAATCTATTAAGATATTTACTTAAAAGTCAACGGCCTAGCATTGGCCAGCTCAGCGCTAAAGCATATCATTCTTCATCTCAGAGACCAAAACTAAAATAGATATTAACAGGAATCAAGTCAAAGACATTTCATTCCTTACCAAAGGAAAAACAAAAAGCAATAAGTTTAGAAATTCGTTTTTTTTTGGGGGGGTGGCTAAAAAATATTGGCGATTTTTATCATCGATTTTATAGCTTATCTAAGCTTAGAATAAAATTTATTAGTTGAAAAAAAAGTATGAGGTGAGTCAAAAAAAGTATCAAGACTGAAGTTGTGTTGAACAAGAAAAAAATGAACAATGAATGAAATGTTCTTTTTTTTTTCAAAATACGAAGTGTATCGAGACTGAAGCTGTATTTACAAATCTAGTAATGAAAAATGAATGAAATGTACATTTTCTTTTCAAAATACGAGATGTGTCGAAAAAGTATCGAGGCTGAAGCTGCATTTACCAAGACAAAAATGTACAATGAATGAAAAGTTAATTTTCTTCAAAATACAAAGAAGTGTTGACAAAGGATCCAGACTGAAGCTGTATTTACTATGACAGAAATGAACAATGAATAAAACGATAATTTTCTTCAAAATACGAGGTGTGTTCAACAGGTATCGACACTAAAGCTGTATTTACAAATACAGTATTGAACAATGAACGAAATGTTAATTTTCTTCAAAATATGAGCTGTGTTCAAAAGATATCGATACAGATTCTTTGTAGGCATCTTCCGTTTATTGAAAACGATGGCGTAGTATCCACTTTTTTAAATCTGCAACTTCGTGAGTGGCAGAACAGACTAATTTTTGAATGGCAATCTCTGGTGCAATGATTGCGAACAAACGGTGATGCTTGCTGGAGTTGCTGTTGTCTCTCCTTCCTTATTACTCTCTTTTCTGCGGCGGCTTCTTTCCTCTCTTTTTCATTCCTTTTCGTTCCTTGTTTGACGAGGAGGCGCCAGGTCGTACGGTCTTCTGTATATGCCTCCCATGGGTTGGTGTTGACGTGGTATCTCTTCATGTCTCTCTTGCAGACATTAGGTGTGGTTCCCTACCGGTTGGGTGCCCTCTACTAACTCATCATACAGTAGGTCTGGAGATGCGACCTTTGTCCATCCTCCTGACGTGGCCAAGAATGAAACGTCAATTTTCTTCAAAATACGAGGTATGTAAAAAAAAAAAAAAGATCGTGATTGAAGGTCTTTTTACCAAGACAGAAATGAACAATAAAGGAAACGTTTATTTTCCTCAAAAATATACTGTGTATTTAAACAGTATCGAGACTAAATATGTATTTACCGAGTCAGAATAATGAAGAAAACATTCATTTTCATCAAAATACGAGGTGTGTTTTAAAAAAAAAGGATCGAGACTGAAGCTGTATTTACCAAGACGGAAATGAACAATGAATCAAACGTTTATTTTCTTCCAAAGATGTGTTTATTTTTAAACTATTGAGACTGAATCTGCATTTACTAGGACAGGCATTCATCGGCCGGGGTAATTATAGATATATATGAACAGACTGCAATAGATAGATAGGAAGATAGATAGATAGATAGATAGATAGACAGACAGGAATAAAGAGAAATAATCTGTATGCCAGATTTTTCATTAACTTCATGTGTATTGATAATATATGATTTGTTTAACATCATTGACTCATATTAATAAACTGTCAGAATCAACCTTTATTATTTTCATGTGTATCAATAAATTGAAAGAAATACTATTATGTGTATTAGCAAAAAAAATTTGCCACCCGGGCGGTGTAAAAATACATTTTTAACAAATATTGCCGGGGGCAGGGGTAAATTTAATAAATAAGATAAAACGTTTAATATTTTTTCAATAATTACTCACTTAATAAGTATCATATTCACTCCACTCCACTGAGATATTTGTTTTGTTTTACGACAGTTGGGACCTTCAAAACGTTTCTAAAAAATTATGATATAGTTATTCAGACTCTTATT
>CM042177.1:7430590-7443090 GCA_023376005.1 Doryteuthis pealeii
AAATTTGTAACTATTCATATTAAACCATATACGTTTTAAAAATATTCGTTTTAATCCATATAAATTATTTGTGCTGGCAAGAATATGCGCCCTCCTGGTGTAAGTATTTAAGTTTTAATGTAATGAAATATATCAAATTAGAAAGATTAATGAAATGAAATAAGAACGCATATAAAAAGATTACATTTATTTTAATTATATTTTATTTGGTTTTAATATAAAATCAAGTATTGGATTGATATTGATACATTGGTGAATAAGACAATAATATTAAAGAACAATAACACCAAGTAATTATTTATTAAACCGGGTTTTGTTAAAACCTGTATGGAAATTAACCGCACCATATATCCTGCATTCCTCTATTTTTAGTGTTATATAAGACACATTGCAGGATTTTAATCACGCTAATAAAATGGGCTGTTTTGAGGCAAATCTAACTTAGATTTTCATAGAGAAAGTGTTAATAAATATAAAATTTATTCTTTTCTATGTATTAACGATTTTGACGATAAATACTCATTGATAAGCTTACGCAATTCCTGTAGGTATTGTGACTTAAGCAATGACTTCGTTTCGGTTACAGACAGATAGACATCGAATATCCATTATAATAACTAGCAAGAATATGCACCTTCCTGGTGCAAGTATCTAAGTTTTAATGTAATTAAATGTATTAAATTAGAAAGACTAATGAAACTAAATAAGAATGCAGATAAACTGATTTGAAACAGAGGGGGCATAATCGAAAAATAGAACAACTTTGAAACAAACTCTTCGATTATTTTCCATCACACCCGTCTTTCATTGCTATTTTTTCATAATTTAACTAATAGTTAAATTAGGAAGTAAAGAATAAGATTACAGTTATTTCTTCTTAGTAATAGATTTCTTTTAAGATTTATCTCTGAGATTTTTGCTCATATCTATTCAAATAAAACCAAACAATTAAAGATCAATAATACCAAGCACATATTTATTAAAATCAAATTTTTATGATCAATATGCAAATTAGACTTCCTATTAACACTCTAAACTGCTATTTTGTTGTATATATAAATACAATTGTATGTTATTAGTTACGTTATTCGTAAGGTCACCAGTATCAATAATAATAAAAGATCAATAAAGCTTTTATCGTTGAATTGACAGTTCCATTTGAACTATGCGTCAGAAACGGATGGATAACAGATGTATTTCCTATCGAAGTCGGATGCCGGGGATTTATTACCAACTCAACCTTGACATTTTTTGTCTAAACTTGAACTTTCTCCGCCAGACAAGAGGAAATACATAAAAAAGATCCAGGATAAAGCTCTAACCGCATCAGCGTGGATATGGCAATCCTACATTGTGACATCAAACCGATAAAGTCTGGTGGTATCGTGAGATACTGCTGAGGCGCTCTGGGTTAGTGGTAATGATGCTTCGGCACCGAAACCATGCCTGAACCCAGTGTCATCATCTGATGAAGGCTTTGTTGGTTGCAATGCTACTGTGTAAATAACAGTCATTGTATGACGATTATTATTAATGTAAAACAATTTTATTAATAATTAAGGTTTAAATAAAATAAAATCGCGGAGAATGTGACGTAAATAACTAAGGGAATTGTGACTTGGGTACTACTATAGACACACACATACACAGTCTCTATTATAATAAGATATTAAGCCATATAATTACTTACAAATAATTATTGCAAACTAGATGCGGCTACCAGGCGTCGCCTGGGTAGAGAAGGAGGGGTAAAAAAGGTAGTCTCACAGATTCATTATTGTTGAATCGCGAGATAGATCCTCACAGGATGCCCCATTAAAATCCATATGTAAAAAAGACAATTTGAAAATAAAATTGATGTCTCCAATTAAGAATACTAAATGCAAAAAATGGCATGCTGTTATCATTTAAATTTTATTTTTCTAATCATCTTCACAAATATAAATCAAGTCTTCATTATCTTTGCTCAAAAACCAACCCAAGATGAGGACAATAGTCTGAATAATCCAAATAATCCAAATCATCACGCCTCATCTACAAAATTCAGAGAAATAGTGCAGATAACAATAAAGATGAGGACAATATTCCGAATAATCCAAATAATCCAAATTATCAGGCCTCATCTAAAAAATTCAGAGAAACAGTGCGGATAACAATAAAGATGAAAACAATAGTCCGAATAATCCAAATAATACAAATCATCAAGCCTCATCTTTAAAAATTCAGAGAAATAGTATTTCCAAAGAAATTCTTTGTCATTAATTGTTTTATTTTCGAAGTTTCCTCTGGACATACATATACACACAACTGCTCTTTATATATGCATAGATTATTTGGTTAATACTATATAGGCTAGGAAGAGTTATTTCCCTTGACCAGATTTAATTGACTTGGCCTTTGCCAGAAATAAAGCCAGCCGCCTTAATGACGTTACTAGAAATCATATCAGAGTTATTAATGACTTTACCGGGGAACCTTTTTGTAAGATACGAACTATAAATGCTCCGCAGTTAAAAGGAGAAAAAGGAAGCATTTTTGGCGCTCACACAGCAGTTCAATTCCTACAGGAAGGCGTCTGCAAAAGATGAAAAGGCACAATATTGTATATGTCTTTTATCTACGCCTATTTCCATCATTACGGATGTCAAGGTGTCTAGTCGGTAAACTGTGTCTACATTTTATATGTCTGTATTCGGCAGCAATTTTAGATTACTCCCTCGCCCTCCGGCCCCCTGCTTTGCCTTACCACCACGGTTGCACTTGCACCAAGAACCCCCGGGGAATTAATAAGTACATGACTCTGTTCCAGAAAGCAACGTTCCCGATGTGATGGAAGGGATAGATTTGGATAAAAATGGTTTATGTGCAAATCTTCCGCATCGCCAGATATATATATATATATATATATATATATATATATATATATATATATATATATATAATTTAATATACCAAGCGTGTTGGTAGATCCTAGCGGAGAGAAAAAACCCAGCAAATAGTTTGATTGTAAAAATATACTACCGAACATCAACCAGGAAGAAAAAAATTTTTGAAAAAAAGAAAGGACCAAGATATTCGTACCAACAAAAAATAATCTATTGGTACAGTATTTGGCCAAAAGAAAAAAACAATTTATATGTATATATATGTATATAAGATATATATATATATATTCATATAACCGCTAGGAGAAGCTAATATGTAAAAAGTGCTCGATACCTAAGTAGAGCCAAGTAATAAAGATAATCTAATGAGTCAGACAAACCTACAATTAGTTTCGCATAAAGCTCTTCAGGGCTAAAGTCCGACTTTAGAGTCGGACTTTAGCCCTGAAGAGCTTTATGCAAAATTAATAGTAGGTTCGTCTGACTCATTAGATTATCTTTATTATATATATATATATATATATATATATTCATGTCTCTTCATGTCTCGTTATGTTTACATTACGACTAGGAACCACAAGGTTCTGGGTTCGATACCGGCCATTGCCAACTCAGTGTATGAGTAGCACAGGGATCTGTCGGATGAGATTGTAGAAGAGGCCGCCTAAAACCAATTGGCTGGTCACGTCTATCCCTAGCACTAATATGATTGTCCCAGCCCTATTGCCCTTACGGCAACCCCTTACCCTTTTATGATATATGTGCTAGAAGGCGGTGACTGAGGGTCTTAGTGCCCTGGGTAAAACGTTATTCAGAATCTAGTCGTGAAAGTCCAATTCTAGAGTTCTGAGGAGTGTGGAAGATCCCTTTATTGTCATTACTCCCAGATCCACCCTGACCTGGAGTGGTAGTACCTGTCCAATTGGACACATAGCGTAGTGGATTCAGGCGTTGAGATAATACAGTTCTAAGTTACAGTTATCTCTATGCTGCAGGTTCAATCGTAGCCAAGGGCGACAGTAACATAGAATAATAATTAACACAACTTAACACTTGGAAGGGATAGATTTGGATACAAAGATTGTTTATGCCCAAGTTTCCGCATCGCCATATATATATATATATATATATATAATATATATTATATATATATATATATATATTCATGTCTCTTCATGTCTCGTTATGTTTACATTGCGACTAGGAACTGCAAGATTCTGGGTTCTATACCGGCCCTCACCAACAGTGCATATGAGTAGCACAGAAATCTGTGCAGTAAAGTAAGGAGCTGATGGTAGGCATGGCGCTCCACATCAGACGCAAAAATAATCTCCTTGGTCTTGCGCTAGTGAAAAGGGGATAGATTCCATCGCTGTCTGGATGGTACCGGCTTTAGGCAACCCCGACGACTTTACTTACATTGCTCTAATATTTTACGGTCATCTGATTCGATGAGCCTGGTGTCTAACCTTGCCAGAGAGTTAAGGAAGTTGTGAAATATGAAAGTGATGGTATTGCCGATCGTAGTCGGACGACAGGAACCATTCCAAAGTCAAATTGAACACATGGCATAGTGGATATAGGCATTAATTTAATACAGTTTAAGTGACAGTTATCTCTAGGCTGCAGGTTCAATCGTAGTCAAGGGCAGCAGTAACATAATAATTAACACAGCATAACACTAGTACGCAGTCATGGTTAGCGGATTGAGAACAGTATACCCCTGTGGATTGAATAAATCGTTAGGTCCAAAGTTCCGTAAAGGCTCCCGGTTACGACAGGAAGGTACCAGAGTTCGAGAAGTTCCCGAATAGGACAAGAAATATCTGAAGAAGACCGGAGGCCATATCGGCCGAAACGTTGTACAGATAACAAGGAAGATGAGGACAATAGTCTGAATAATACAAATAATACAAATCATCAAGCCTCATCTCAAACCTTCAGAGAAATAGAGCAGATAACAATAAAGATGAGGACAATAGTCCGAATAATCCAAATAATCCAAATTATCAGGCCTCATCTAAAAAATTCAGAGAAATAGTGCAGATAACAATAAAGATGAGGACAATAGTCCAAACAATTCAAATAATACAAATCATCAAGCCTCATCTTAAAAAATTCAGAGAAATAATATTTCCAAAGAAATTATTTTCTCCTCATGATGAACACGTATCAGAATCTTTAACTAACAATTATTCTTCCCTACTGGTGGGGTTTAGAATCGGCAGACAGTATCCCTTAAAGCAGGGGTTCCCGACCAGGGGTGTTTGCACACCCTGGGGGGTGAGCATCATTACAGACGGTGCGAGAAGTGTCGGTTCAAATTTAGATTAGATTATTTTATTTTGTTATTAATATTATTTATATCTTCGTTTCAGATTGTTATTATTATTATTTAGAGAATTAAATATATATGATATTTTGATAAAACTGTAGTATGGATTCATATTCTAGATTTTCTAACAAAAGTATAAATTGTAGGGGTGCGAGGTCAGAGTAGAACTCTTTTAAGGGGTGCAAGTTTTCTTTGTTTAATGGGATATCAACGTTCAGGGGTTATTTAATGCCAAAGCCATCTTTGTATAAGAAGAGTAATGGTACTATTTAACCGATAGTTGAACCACAATGTTGGCTGGGATTGTAGATTATACCGACTGCATCTCTGTAGAGGGGTATAACAATAAAGATGAGGAAAATAGTGCGATTAATCCAAATAATACAAAGCTGTGTGTATTTCACGTAGCGCTAACACTCTTGGGAAAGATACGCATCCAACTATTCTCCCACCAGCTATTGTTAAATAGTAGGGCAGACTGGGTTATTTAACCTTGTTTAGGCAACCAGGCTAAGCCTGGTAAACTCCGCTTAAGAAATTGACCTTGTATCACATCCTACTCGTGCGAGGGGTTGGCAGATTTGTATGAATGTATATTTTTACCAACCCCTCCACACGAGCAGGATGTGACACAGGGTCAATTTCTTAAGGTTTGAATTCAGAGTTTTCCTTCTCCTAGAGTGGTTGCCTCACCAAGGTTTAAGAGCCAAGTATACCCTCCTATATACCATAGCTGGAGGGAGAGTACGTGGATGCATACCTTACCCAAGTGTATTAGCGCTATGTGAAATGCAAACAGTCTCGTCTAGAATTTGAACTCGCTTTGATGAGTCAATTTCACCATGCACTTCCACAAATGTGTATGTATGTATATATATATATATATATATACCAACCCCTTAGCACGGGCTGGATGTGACACAAGGTCAATTCTTTAAGCGGAGTTCAACAGGTTTGAATTCATAGTTTTCCTTCTCCTAGACCGATTGCCTAACCAAGGTTAAACAGCCCAGTCTGCCCTACTATTTACCTATAACTGAGGGATAGTAGGATCCATACTTTACCCAAGGGTATTAGCGCTAAGTCAAAATGAAATTTCCACGTCCAGGATTTGAACTCGGGTCGACGAGTCCATTTCATACGACTCTAACCATTACACCACGCGCTTCCATAAGTATGTATGTATGTATGTATGTATGTATGTTAAAGTCCAAGACGGAGTTCCTGGATATATTTCTTACATTAAAGCCTGGCCATATATGTTGTATGTGTGGCAGGGTTTGCCTGCCACGGGCTGGTCTCTTAAGTCATGTGCAGTCCCATGGTGACAGACGACCATGCGAAAAATATCTGTGGGTACGGCCGAAAAATATCTGTGGGGGAGCTCACGTGTATTTTATACAACTCGACGTGTAAAAGCAAAGTTGGACTTCTGAGCCATTTGCGTGCTCACAAACGAACTTTGTAGAAGTGGCCTTCTTCTGTGAAGAAGTGGCAATTACCACCATATTAAATCACAACACATATATCTACGTCTATTGATAAGTGTTTCGGAAAAGATAGACATTCTAGATAGACATGAACTGAATGAAATTGATAGATAAAAAGATAGATGATTATATATTTACCAACTCCTCCGTACGTCAATTTCTTAAGCGGAGTTCAACAGGTTTGAATTCAGTTTTCCTTCCCCTAGACTGGTTACCTAGCCATGGTTAAAGAACCCAGTCTGCCCTGCTATTTACCCATAGCTGGAGTGGGAGTAGGATTCATACCTTTCCCAAGGGTATTAGCGCAAAGTGAAATGCAATTACCACGTCCAGGATTTGAACTCGGGGCGACGAGTCCATTTCGCGTGACTTTAACCGTTACACCACGCGCTTCCTATATATATAAAGATACATGATTATTGCTCCATCTTCACTGATGATTACCGTCTATTGATCAAGCAGCATCGATAGATAACTTTTCAACCCGCAACAGTCTTTCAAACCTTCAGGCAGGGATGACAGATAACCGGAGTGATGACTGTAGATATTGTGTGATGACTGTTGATCTTATGATGATTCTACAGGGTGTCCACAAAATTTCGATACATGAGGATTGACACATACTTTTAAAACAAAACAATTCTATCTTAATTTCTATATAGGAAGTACAATCAGACCCTCCACATTAGAATTAAAGAACATATCCACACACGTGCATCCTCATTCCATAAACATTTAATCAAATGCAAAAATAAGGACAATAATTTTTCCATTAAAATAGAGACAATAATACGCAATGTTGGTAATCTCATAATTAGAGAAAGTTTATTAATAGCTAAATTACACCCTCGCATAAACAGTAGATTAGAATTAAACATTGAATATAGAATTAGTTAACATACACATTCCATATATATATATATATATATATATATATATATATATATATATATATATATAAATAGATATATAAATAAATAAATAAATAAAAGGAATGAAATTGAACAACGGATATCACGGCTCTTTCGCGTGGCATTATAACAACCCACGAGACGCGTGATTATAACGTCCAAAAACAAAAAAACACAAGACCGCGTCCATTTCAAAAACAGTCTCTGAAGATGAAGTTTCTTCGAAATTGATTAGACACTGGACATCATTTTATTTTATTTTTATATGCATTGTAATTGCCTTCTTAATATAAATAAATAATAATATACTTAACAATGCTTCAAGCAAATTATCAATTTTATTTAATTATAATGTAAATAAATAACGTTTTCAATATGATTTCCATAATTTTCAATGCATAACTTGATGCGCCTTGCAAAATTCAGGTGAACTCAATTAAATAAGTCTACATTGCCATCAATTTCAGCACACTGACTGGTAATGCGTTCTCTCATCTGGTTTTAAATCTGTAACATAAAGTATTTTTTATTTGATTTAAACAAAAGTTTAAAAAAAGTAAAATTATTATTTCTTATATTTAATTGTTTATGTTATGATTTTATTTACTGCTAAATTACCATATCTGCCTTCTTAGAAAAATAGCATAAATAAATACAATAGTGAAATGTCCATGTGCCTAGACTTTGGGGGCACCCTGTTGATCTTGTGTGATGACTGTAGATCTTGTGAGAGTGATGACTGTTGATCTTATCTGATTCGATTCTTGAAGCTTTTTTGCGTAGCGCCATGTGTCTTTTCGAACCAAAGATTTGCAGACTTTACTGCAAATAACAGAAGTGATACCAGATATCCTAAAAAGAAGTGTTTCGTGTTCACATCCCTGAGACTCTTTATATGATTGACGTATCCAGCTTTACAGAGAAAAATACGGTCATAAACATTACATCTCCAGACAGGCTCCTGAACCTGTGAGTCCAGCATTGTTCCCTTCATCAGGTGCCATTATATACATTTGAATTATGTACTGCAAATGACAGCGGTATTAGAGGCTGGCCTCAAAAGAACTGTTTCCTTTTCACATCCCTGAGACTTTTTATATGATTGACGTATTCAGCTTTAGAGAGAAGAATACGGTGATAAACATTACTCCTCCAAGCAGGTTCCTGAACCTGAGAGTTCAACATTGTTTCCTGACATTATATGTATTTGAATTATAAACTTTACGGCAAAGGATACGAGTGATATCAGCTAGCCTAAAATGAAGTGTGTCCTGTTCATTTCTCTGGGAGTCTTTATGGTGATTGCCGCTTCTTGACAGAATAAGGCCATTTCTACAAGTAGTTCAGTTGTGAGCAGTTGTGAGTGCGCAGATGGCCCACGGGTCCAGCTTGTTTTTTATGTACCCTGTCACACATGTGAGACCCTCGACATACAGGCCCTGCCACACATGTCAGCGTTCAATGTAGGAAATGTTTCCATGGTGTCCGTCATGTGTTGCTTCAGAATGGAGGGCTCTAGTCAACTTACCTCATACTTCTTACAGTTATCATCAGCCTGTCTTTCCATGAGGATGTGTATCCAGCCCACCCCCTTCTGTCAATTGGTCCTTATAGCTGAAACTGATTTCTGCAAGGGCATCGATGTCGGCCCCATATCGAAATGCTCCCCTGTCACAATACTAGTATGTAGTTTGGGGTTTCCCAATCTCTCAAGATTGGGAGGTGTCCAGACATTCCAGGAGGCTATTGTTAGCATTGTTTTGTGTTGAAGTGTTTTCTTGTTTTCAGCCCAGCTAATGTGGACATCCGTCGAAGCGATGGTTTCTGGTGTGACAGGAAAGAAAGAAACTTGAATCGGGAGTCTTTATATGCTTGGCGTATCCAGCTTTAGAAAGAAGAATACGGTGATAAACATTACACCTCCAAGTAGGCTTCTGAACCTGAGAGTTCAACATTCTTCCTTTCTTCAGCTGGTATTACATATATTTGAATTACATACTTTACTGCAAATGATACGAGTGATATCAGCTAGCTCCAAAATAAGTGATTCCTGTTCACAACTCTGAGACTTTTCATATGATTGATGTATCCAGCTTTAGAGGGTAGAACACACATATTACACCGCCAAACAGACTCTTGAACCTGAGAGTTCAACATTGCTTCTTTCTACAGCTGGCATTATATAAATTTGAATTTATACACACACGCAACCACACACACAAAACACCTAAAAAATGCACAATGTCTTTTTTCGATACATACACTCACACACACTCATACTCACGCCATAAAAGAGAATATTTGACGTTATATTTCAAACCGTCCACCTTCCAGCGTTCGTTCTTCAAACTTCAAATTTTGAACAGACTGATAAACAAGGACTATCACAGTTTTCTCGTTATTCTGTGATAAAAACTTTTTATTACTTTACTTATATCAACAAATGCCCTGAATAAGATCTAATTAATAGATCGAAACGCTGCAGTGTCGGCTAATAAACTTACCACTCAACTTATTTAAACCTGTGTTTTTTTATTTCTTGATATACTACATACCGTCGGATTCACTTCCATTTTCACATTTGAATTACGTACTTTACTGCAAATGACAGAAGTGGTATCAGCTAGTCTCAAAAGAAGAGTTTCCTGTTCATATCTCTGAGACTCTTTATATGATTGACACATCCAGTTTTAGAGAGAAGAACGCAGTCACAAACATTACACCTCCAAGCAGGTTCCTGAACCTGAGAGTTCAACATTGTTCCCTGCCATTATATGCATTTGAATTATATACTTTACGGCAAAGGATACGAGTTATATCAGCTAGCCTAAAATGAAGTGTGTCTTGTTAATTTCTCTGAGTCTCTTTATATGATTAACGTATCCAGCTTTAGAGAGAAGAATTCAGTCATAAACATTACACCTCCAAGCGGGCTCCTAAACCTGAGAGTGCAACATTGTTCCCTTCTTCAGCGAATATTACATATATTTGAATGATGTACTGCAAATAACACGAGTGATATCAGCTACCCTCAAAAGACGTGTTTCCTGTTCATATCTCTGCGACTTTATGTGATTGACATGTCCAGCTTTAGAGAGAAGAATTTATATTACACCTCCAATATATTTTAATTATGTACTGCAAATGCAGAAGTGGTATCAGCAAGCCTAAAAAGAATTGTTTCCTGTTCACACCCCGAGACTCTTTATATGATTGACGTATCCAGCTTTAGAGAGAAAGATACGGTCATAAACATTACATCTCCAGGCAGGCTCCTGAACCTGAGAGTCCAACATTGTTCCCTTCTTCAGGTGCCATTATATACATTTGAATTATGTACTGCAAATGATAGAAGTGGTATAAGCTGGCCTCAAAAGAAGTGTTTCCTTTTCACATCCCTGAGACTCTTTATATGATTGACGTATCCAGCTTTAGAGAGAAGAATACGGTGAAAAAATGCAGTACTCCTCCAAGCAGGCTCCTGAACCTAAGAGTTCAACATTGTTCTTTCTTCAGCTGGCATTACATATATTTGATTTATGTACTTAGCTGCAAATGACACGTATTCGGTTAGACGTTTTGTGAAAGTTCTCCGTTCAAACATGAAGGCTCCCGAGTTCGACAAGTTCCCGAGTTCGACAAAAAAACATTTAAAGAAGGTTGGAGGGCACATCGGCTGAAAGATTGTGTATATGAGATAATATGAGGATAACAGTCCAAAAAATCTTTTAAAAAATACAATTTATCACACCTCATCTAAAAATGACAAGAAACGCCTGAAGAAGGTCGAAGGCATATCGACCTAAACGTTGTGTATATAAAAACAAAAATGAGACAACAGTCCGAAAAATCAAGATAATACAAATTATCACGCCTCATCTCAAAAATAACAAGAAACATCTGAAGACCGAAGGGCATATCGGCCGAAACGTTGTGTATATAAAAACAAAGATGAGGAAAACAGTCCGAAAATTCTAAATAATGCATATTATCACGCCTCATCTAAAAAAATAACAAGAAACACTTGAAGAAGGCCGGAGAGTAAATCGGCCCAAATGTTGTGCATATATAAATAAAGAAAGTCGTCGGGGCGGCCTAATGTCGGTATCGGCCATGCAGCGAGGGAGTCTATCCCCTTTTCACTAGCGCTAGACCAAGGAGATAATTTTAGCGTCTGAGGTGGGGCGCCACACCTAAAACAGTCCGAAAAATCTAAATAATACAAATTATCACGCCTCATCTAAAAAAATAACAAGAAACACCGGATGAAGGCCGGAGGGAACATCGGCTGAAACGTTGTGTATATAAAAAAAAAAAAAAGAAAGATGAGGACAACATACCAAAAAATCTGAATACGAATTATCAGACCTCATCTCAAAAAATAACAAGAAACCCAGGAAGAAGGCCGGAGAGCACATGGGCTGAAACGTTGCGTATATGAGATAGGATGAGTACAACAGTCTGAAAAATGTTAAATAATACATATTATCACGTCTCATCCAAAAAATAACAAGAAACATTTGAAGAAGGCCGGGGGCACTTCGGTCGAAATTTTGTGTATACAAAAATAGTGTAGAAAACAGTCGAAAAAATCTAAATAATACAAATTATCTCGCCTCATCTAAAGAAAATAACAAAAAACACTTGAAGAAGTTCGGGGGCACATCGGCCGAAACGTTGTGTATATTAAAACAGAGATGAGGATAACAGTCCGAAAAATCTTAATAATGCCTATTATCACGCCTCATCTATAAAAAATAACAAGAAACCCAAGAAGAAGGCCGAAGAGCACATGGGCTGAAACGTTGTGTATATGAGATAGGATGAGTACAACAGTCTGAAAAATGTTAAATAATACATATTATCACGTCTCATCCAA
>CM042177.1:7445590-7461377 GCA_023376005.1 Doryteuthis pealeii
GTTAGTTAACTATTTAATTGCTGATCTTGAAAGCCGTTCATTTGCACGTATTCGATATGGATGAACGGACCTGCAACCAAGGACTTTGCTCAACCAAAGGATATTACCCAACACTAAGGGATACTGAGGAACAACTAAGGGTTTCTTCACTAAGGATCACCCTCTGCTTAACACAGGGGAACTTCACCGTAAAGTGCTCTCACTTGAAGCCTAAAAATGGCCACAAAATATCGTAACAGAGGGTAATCCCAAAGGTAAGGTTTCCAAAATATTTAGAAATCACAGAATCGTTTATTGTTTATTATCATTTCAAAGTTTCAACATGGATCTATATTTTTACTTAATCAGAATTTCGGTCAATGCATTTTTGTAGACACTGTGACATATTTTGTATCCCAATATCCTTCAGCTCGTCGACATATCGTTGTGAAAGCGTTGAACGCTGTCATCGTGGTAAACTCCATACACCACTGACCGACGTTTTTCACACCCATGCATGACTCGCCATACACTCTGTTGGCGATGAATTTCAATCGGTTAATGCGTTCAAAAACCGTATAGCTGCTTGAACTTCTCATTTGGCAGTAGCATCAATCGGGAGCTCCATCAGAAACGACTGTCAAGCCAAGATTGAGCGTGGCAAATAGGTGTTCACAGGGCCAGGTACAGGTGCAGGCGCATGTACAATAAACAACACTCATGCTAATGGCCGCACGAACAGTTTCTCTGCGTCCACAGCGCTTCGAAGCGCTTACTTTGTGGATTACGCTCGTAGATAAATAGATATATATGAATAGACTCAGATAGATATATGAACAGATAGATAGAGAGATCGGTAGATAGATATGAAAGGACTCAGATATAGATAGATAGATAGATAGATAGATATGAAAGGACTCAGATAGATAAATAGATAGATAGATAGATAGATAGATATGAACAGAATCAGATAGATAGATAGATAGATAGATAGATAGATATGAAGAAACGGGGGAAGTGAGAAAGGGGGTATTCAAATGAGATAGATTTAAATTCGAAATATGTCTTCTTCTATCAAAAACTGTTACACTAAAGATATACAATTATGTCGTTGGCTGAGAAACGCGTAGCGGATGTGCTCATGACGAAACGATCGCATGACTTGCACGCTTTTGAGAACATCAATGTTTTTCGTTTTGAATTTAAATTATTTTCTGCTTCTCTCTCGATGAGTCTGGATTAAAAACAAGCTCTGATGATGATTTTTTATAAATCGAAATATTGTTTAATATTAGCTATGAATATTATATAAAATATTTTCATTTTAACAGCATTGTGTTTTCATATCCTTTTATCTAGATAGATAGATAGATAGATAGATAGATAGATTCTTGATGAAAGAACGATAATATTGCCAAATATAAAAGTCGAAGATTTTAAGTCACGTGTTTTTTTATGTTTTTTTGTTTTGGTTTTGGTTTTTTTGGTTTTGTTTTGTTTTGATTTTTATTTATTTATTTATTTATTTATTTTGTCTCTTTTGTCTTTTGAATTGTATCATCACTTGTTTTATTGACACAAATTATTGAATTCTTCTCCTGTCGATAATATTTTTTCTGCCAATAATACAAATGACATGACAGCCACTGTCATACATTTTTTAATATCCGTTTTATTCAATTTATTGTCTAGTTTGGCCTGAAAAGAATTGAATATTTATATTACTAAAAATTTCTCATTATCAATGTATATACACGGTGTCAGCAAACTTTGTTGGTATCCTTCCGTCTACTAAAGACAATGACGTAGTGTCCAATTTCTTTTTAGTGGAACTATTTAGCCTGGGGGTTGATAGGGAGGATGGGCTGTTGCCTATACAGCAGATTTCCCTTCTCAACACTATCGATGTGATACAAAGGAAAGGTAATAAACAAATGTATTTTGGTTGCGGTTGTGTCGCAGCAGTTTCTGGATAGCACTGAAGTTCAGAATCCTTCCGTCTATTAAAGACGATGACGTAGTGTCCATTTTATAGTGGAACTACCTAGCTTGGGAGTTGATATGGAGGGTGAGCTGTTACCCAAGCAACAAATCCCCTATCCCCATACTGCCGCTGTGATAAAAAAGGTATCTAGATAGATAGATAGATAGATAGATAGATAGATTCTTGATGAAAGGACGATAATATTGCCAAATATAAAAGTCGAAGATTTTAAGTCACGTGTTTTTGCCTATGCAGTTTGGCTGCGGTAGTGTCGCAGGAGTTGCTGGATAGCACTGAAGTTCAGCATCATACCACCTTAGGGACTCCGGCTCCGGATTTGTGTTCGGGGCTTACTCCCCTAGCCTTTCCTTGGGATACGGTAAACAGCTTGGCAGCGCCGGTCTTATGTCAGACTTTTCATTGTCCTCAATGTGTTGCCGACCGAGGGTAAGGAAACCCATTTGGGGATTTATGTAAGTACCCCAATCCTACTACTGTCGGTGTGGATAGCCGTAGGGTCCCCTTGAGCCCATCCGCTCTTTGACAGCTATTGCTCTTGTTTTTGGTGATACTGATTGTTCACACACCCCTCACCAGACAAACGTGTAGTTACTGGTAAGAGTGCCAATTTAGTCGCTTGTTAGATATCTAACTTTTTAACTTAGTAAAAGTCCACTAACAGCATCTAAGAAGTTACAACCATCACTGGATTCATAGTCGATTCAAGAATTTTATATATATATATATATATATATATATATATATATATATATATATATATATACAGTATCCAATTGCCGCTTTAAATTTTTCATCGCAATAGCATCAGTAAATAATCCAAAAGTGTTCATTATATTAGAAATACAGAGCAGTATATATATGGCCTCCACTGCATCGCAGACATGCTACTAAGGTCCCAGCTATACTAAGAAGGACACCTCCCCAAGATTAGGAATCATCGCCTGTCCAAGATCTCAACTATACCTCGCGACAGAGGGACACGAACGAAGCGATACAAGGATTGCTTAAAAAAAATCTGTCGGTGCCTGTTACATCGACCATTGCCGATGGCCCATTCTAGCTGAGAACCATTACGCATAGCGACTCACTACATAACTTGTTTCTTCCCATTTAAAAACACATGCAGAGTCACCCTCACGGACAAAAGGCACAGGAGGGGGAAGAACTGTGCAATCAAATATCAAATACTCCTTTACTCGAGTGTGTATATTTGGCGAGAGAGAGAGCGAGACAGAGATAGAGACAGAGAGAGCGAGACAGACAGAGACAGAGACAGAGTATGAGAAGATGAGAAGATGAGGGGATGATAAATTGGTTCTTACATCTTTTCTGCTTACGTACTTCGTCGGTCATTCAGGGCTGATTCTGTGGGTTGATTCTAACAAACGAAATAAAATGATGAAAGTAAACTCGGTGGGGGGCACAATCAAGTCCGACGTATATGTTCTCCCAACTGACAAAGTCCATAGTCTGCAAAATCTCTCACAAAAGTACGACTCTCTTCTTAACAGCAAAACTCCTACTATCGTTCTCTCTCGGTCTGGGAGGACAGGCTCTTAAATACACAGTTAATATATACATCCGGGCTCCTTACTCTGGTCTGGCATTGCCCGTTTAGAACTTCAATATTCACCAGCATTTTGAGTACGCGTCAATACTGTTTACATCCGGGTTACTGCCAACAGCATTTCAACGACGAGGAGGTAGCGAGTTCAAATATCCGTGGCCACTTGCCACACTCATCCCTCTCGCACTGGCCAAACATATCCGGACGCGCTTTGTTCGTGGGGGTTGGGAATCTGCTCGTCCACACGTCTGCCTTTCAATTTCGCTACATGATTCTACTTCTTGTTCAGGTTGGCCAGTCTTCTCATCTCTTGTTGATTAATTAACAAAACTTGTTGTTTTTCTATCTTATTTACTAAAAGGACCCCAGCCCGAAACCGCGTGGTGAGAAGCGACATCTTGAGAGAACATCTTCCCTCAGTGACTAACTGGTCGCAACTAACTAAAAGCTAAGTTTCTGTTCACACGTCTCTATTCGCGCGTCTCCTGTAGGGGTCAAGTAAAGGTTACCATATGTCAATCATAACGGTCAGCAGTAACCTTCCGCTCAGCTCTCCGATTTGAATTTTTAACGAATCCAATGCAAATTATATCAACACTATTTGCATAATTGATAAGCTACAAACCCCGACCAAACCTTCAACTACAGCTGCTGTGACCGTGCCTGTCCTGCATTGGCCTTATTAGACACGAACATGCCTGCAGTGAACGGGGACCACCCCCTTCTTAATCTTCATTCTCGAAGCCAAGCCATGATGATGTCAAAATTTATTAAGCTTATTTAATGTTATTTACTAAGAAGGCCTGCAAGAGCTTGTCAGTCGCCTCACACATGCTTGTAGGAGTTCGGATTTTCCATAAGTCTAAGTAAGACTAAAATAATCGCACAAAACGTGGACTCTCCTTTGAATATCAATATTGATGGGTGCAACCTTGAATCAGTGGAGAGTTTCAAGTACCTCGGGTCCACCATCTCCGACTCAGTCTCCTTTGATTCTGAAGTCAACAGCAGAATAACGAAAGCAGCAGCAGCCATGGCTAAACTGAGTAAGAGAGTCTGGAATAAAGCCAGTCTCACCAAGAAAACCAAGATGTGTGTCTACAAAGCGTGTGTCCTCAGTTCACTCCTCTACAGTAGCGAAGCGTGGACAACATATACAAGCCACGAAAGGAAAGTCAATAGTTTCCATCTCCGATGTCTACGACGTATTCTACACATTCGCTGGCAGGATAAAGTGCCCAACATAGTTGCGCTGGATTGTGCCGTCATGAACAGCATGTTCTCCATTCTCTGTGAAAGGTACCTTCATTGGCTTGGACATGTCAAGAGAATGGAAAATGGACGCATCCCAAAAGATCTTTTGTATGGCGAATTAGCAAAAGGCTCCCGATCGGTTGGTAGACCACACCTACGATTTAAAGATGTCTACAGGAGAGCTATGAGGATATGCCATATTGACACAAACACGTGGGAGGTAGATGCAAAGAATGAAGCGGCCTGGCGCCTCAACGTTAGTCAAGGCACGGAGAAGGGTGAGGTAGAGAGGAGAGTAGCCTCGACAGAAAAGAGAGCCAGAAAGAGAGAGAAAAACCAGCAGCCCCAGAAAGCATCACAGTTTGTGTGCATTCAGTGTACCAAAGACTGTCACTCACGAATTGGCCTGCAGAGTCACTTGCGCAGATGCAGATACATTTTTATTTTTCATTTTTTTTTTTTTTTGTGGGGGAGGGGACACTACGCCATCGTCCTTAGTGGACGGAAAGGATCCAATAAAATAATGTACTAGGCACACAGGTCTCAAGCTTATTGTAGATTATCATCTAAAATTTACGTTGTTTTCGTTATTCTAGAAATAAACGACTCCAGTGAGTTACGATGAAAAAATTAACAAGAACATAAAAGATAGAACCACTTAGTAGGAAAGATGACTAGTAACAATTATTGTGAGGTTAGACGTTTTCTATGTAAGTGTTTAGACGTTGGCGTCGTCTCTGATGGCTGGACCATGTCCACCGGACTTATTGATGGACGAATCTCGAAGGATATCCTTTACGCAGAGAGTCTGGCAAGAGACAGATTTGTCACTCACAGCTGCGTTTTAACGATGTCTGCAAGAATAATCTTAGGTGCTTTGACATTACACCTTCCAACTGGGAAATTTTGGCTCGGGACCACCCTCGGTGGAGGCAGGCTCTCCGTAGCGGACTGATCATGTCACCCTGGCGTAACACCATGAAGCCATGGGGTCCAGAAGAAAGTGTCGCCAATAAAGTACCTGCCCATCAACATCTTCAGGGACAGCCTTCACATGCGACATCTGTAGTCGAGAATGTTTTTCTAGCATTGGACTTTACAGTCTCAGGAGGCCCTGTAACTTCAGGGGCATAAAAACTATATTATAGTCTTCTGAGAGTGAAATGCAAATGAATGAATGAATAGACGTTTTATTGTGTGTTTTTTAATACCAAAATATTTTGAATATTTCAGTAATGATTTTCTTTGTAAAAAATATAATGTGTGAAAATAAATATATTTCTCTTTTACTTCCTTTCGTTACGTTTTTCAAAGAAAATATAATGATGATTGAATTAAAATGCTTCAGTCAAAATGCTTTGGAATATTCGCGCATGCGCTAATTGACGGTTGGAATCGATATAACGGCGCGTTTCGTTGCCTTGGAGACGCGTCCATCACAGAAAACGTGTCGAGTTTGTTGTTTGTCTTTGTACAAACAAAATCTTGCTCTGTTTCTCGCTGATATTTCCACTTGCTTCATCGACTTTTTTCAAAGGATTAATTTCATCTGTTTCATCTTTTAGTGAGTTTTTTTTCTAACCATTTGATTTTAATTTAATTAATTTTATTCCAGTCAATTATTTAAACTTTCCGAGAAAGTTTGAATTCAAATAGGTCAGGAACTTAATAACCATTAGTACTTTTTAACATTCTTTAAGATTTTTTTTTAATTTTTTTAATTTTTATTATCAACTATTTTATTTATTATTTAAATTTTTTCTACCTAATCTTAGATATTTTACTGTTCTTTGTAAAATAGGCATATTTTAAACAAAAAACTTTGCTATTCCGATTTGACAAAGAAACCGCTTTAATAGCGCTGATTGAAAAATAATTTAGTAAAAAATTCCTGTTTTTCTAAGATCTTTGTATTTTTTTAGTCAAATTACTTGAATTACAAAAATAAAATAAAAACTAATCGTGTGATACATACCAGTCTTTGAAATTAGTTAACAAAATACGCACATTAAAAATTATTAAGGTATTGACATTCAATTTAAGATTTGTATTTTTATTGTTATTTTTATTTTATAATTTTTTTTAAATGAGCGCATTTTTCTGTGATTTAGTTTTTTTCTAAGACCTTTCTATTTTCTAGTCAGTTACTTGAATTAACCAAGTGGTAAATACCGGTCTTTGAAGTTAATTAACAAACTACGCATATTCGAAATTAATGAAGGTATAGCCTAGGTATACTCAATTTTTCGTCTGCTAAAGATTTTTAAAACGAATTAAATTAATTAAAATCTATTATTCAAGGTCAAACTTTTGTCTAAAACGAAAAGTAGTAATCATTTCATTGATGTAAGGTTTGGTTTGGTTTGTTTTATAAAACCTCAGTGGGCCATTTAATGCCGACAAAGTTTTGAAATAAATTCATTCTTAATGCATAATACAATTTTGTTTATCAACTCACGTTTTTCTATTTAATCCATAGATGGGACCGTAACAGGTACTACCACTCCGGGTCAGAGTGGACCAGGGAGCAATGGTGATGAAGGGGTGCTCCACATTCCCCAAGCCTCCAAAAGCTGGAATCTCACCATCAGATAGAGTTTAACGTCATTCCCCGGGCATGTAGAACCTCAGTCACCGCCTTCTAGCACCCATATGATAAAAAGGGGTTGGGGTTTGCCATAAGGGCCATAGGGTTGGGAAAAGCATGTAGGTGCTAAGGCAGCCGATTGATCGGAGGGGGCCTCTCCGGCCGACCGTCTAGCCCAAGATAGGGCCAAAGTGGAGTATTGCAAGTCATGAACTGCTCATCCACCTGGGCTCTATCCTTAAGCATAACGAGTCGCCACCCACGGCCAACCTGTGGCCCATTGGGGGAGTCTTACCCCTCTGCAGAGGTGCAGTCGGTGCATTCTAACGTCCCACCGACAGGACGGCTCATTGATGTAAATATTTTTTAATGTGCCCCCTATATTTAACACAATGAAACTTGCATAAAGCTTAATATTATCTTGAAAATATTTGTTCAATCGAAAGAAGAAACATTAAACAAAAAGATTTCAGCGTAATAAAATAATGAAAAACATGAACACAAAACAATGTTTTCATTTATTCAAAGTTAAATCAATTGAAATTTTAACGTAGCCAAAAAGTTATGACTAGAGGCTTTTTTAAAATTCTATGAAAAATCATTTAATTGTCAGATGGTCACGAAAATTTCCATAATAACGTAGATATGTTAGAAACGATTTTTACTTTTTTTTATATCTAGATAAGAGTCTGAATAATTATATCAGAAGATTTTTATAAGTTTCAATCCGAGAGTTTTTTTTTAGTAAGAGAACCATGAATACAGAATTCTGCTAAAATATATCAATAAAGAAATTGACCCTGTTGTAAAAAAAAAGTTTTTTTTTAAATAAAAAATGGATTTGTTTTACTTATTTTTCAAAATAACGGTGAATAATTTTTCCCCAGTCAGATAATGTGATCTTTGTATTAACTTTTTTTCTTTGTAACAACTATTTATACTCGTTATTTCTTTTTTGGGGAGATTTTTAAAAAGTTCAGAAATATTTACGTTTCTTCCTTCAATATGCCCTAAACTGGTCACGTGACGTACTTTGGTGGTACCTAATTATCTGAATGATAGCTCTCATACGAGTCCCCTGCCGATGAGACAATTTCTTCTTCACACAAAGTTAGGGAAGAGGATAGTTGTGGTGTTTTGGATGATAATTGGGTGGAGTCTGTGAAGGAAACTATATTAGGGTCATGAAGAGGAGCTTACGTGTGAAGGTAAAATAAGGAGAGTTTTGGGGAAACGGATTAGACGAAGATTCGAGGTATTCTGCGTAATATTTATTGCATTATTCCAAACATCCTAGATTAATGAGGCAGATAAAGAAAAATAAACTGTTCCTTTGTGATCATCAATATATATACATATAGTTCTAATTCATTCCATCGTCTTCAGTTTTTTTTTTATCGTTACCTTATTTAATCAATCGTTTTGTTTGCGGTTTTCTTGGACCGTCTTGGTTAAGCTATCTGTTAAGTTACGCAGTCTAACAAAACAGAATAATCTCTATGCAACATATTTCAAGATGCTCATCAGAAACCCAGAATTCCAGTATCATCCTCATCGATCAACATTTCTGTCTTGCCAACGAAAAATTTTATGAAATCTATTAATAATGGAGATTCGCTTCCAGTTTTTGTCTGTAACAAAAATTACGTCACTGTTACGTCACATTACCCAAATCGTCATAACATAGAATAAATACACTCAAAATTTGAACATTGCAGCATTAGACAGTCCTCATTGTTTTTAAAACAAGTTTTAATAAATACATGACTGGTTTATATATCTATATATAGTTTGTTTTATTTTAATACATATTTAAAGTTTACATTTCAAGTGTTTTGTATTGATCCTTTAATGAATTTGATGATTTTACTTATTTAGGGTACAACTCGCTGACATTGAATTTTTTACTCCTACCCTCGGGCAATATGTTTCAAAAATCTATTTTACATCACCGGAGAGCGTTTTTTATTGTATCAGTAAAAAATAAATAAAAAATATATTTTACTTTTCTGATTCTTAAACGTATTAAGGAGCAATGTCTGTTTAGCACGTCGCTAAGAGGATGGCTTCGAAAGTAAGTATTTACCCAATCCGTTCGACATGGGCAGGAAGCTCGCATGTATGGGACATCCACCGTAGATCTAACTCTATATTCAGCTGTAAGTATTTACCGAACAGGTTCACTATGGTTAGGATGGGATACAAGATCGCAAGTATGAGGCATCCAGCGATTTTCGAATTCACTATTTATCTTCTATTAATAATGGAGATTGTAATTCTGTCTGTAACAAAAACTACGTCATAGCTCTACGGCACAGCTTATGTCACAATATTCTTATCCTATATACACCCAAATTTGAAGTAAGCAATTTTAAAAATTGTTTTTACTCTCGTTCTTTTTTTTTTAATTTTTTTATTTTACAGTACAAAAAGTAAACTAAAAAGTTTACAAATATAAATACCTACGATTTTGTATAAATTGAATGAGGAAAATATTCAAAATAATTTTTGATTATTACATGCATGCAAACATTTTATGAGAGGAACGGGGCTCAGTTTTCATTTCAATTTATTATTTTTTTGTTGTTGTTTACTCCTTTAATAAATATGAAGATTTGTCTTACTTATGATACAAACCTTCTGACATTAATTTTTTAACTCCCACCCTCTCAGGCAATGTCTTCCAAAAATTATTTTTTACGACGCCCGGAGGGTGTTTTCTGTTGCTAATGTTTATAAAGAAAAATTTTAGATTTAAAAAATAAAAAAACATTACAGCACATAATTCATTATATTCTATCTATGTTTATACATTACAGCGCTATTTAATGATATAAAAAATAAATAGAGTGCATTCGAATGGCAGAAATAAAACAGACAATAAAGAATCTGAAATTTAACAAACTCATATATGTGCTAGAAGGCGGTGGCCTGATAGTCTTAGTGTCCTGGGTATCAGGTAAACTGGGTCTAGTGGTGAAGTTCCAATTCTGAAACTCTGGAGTATGTGAGTATCCATTTATCGCCATTACTCCGAGATGCACTCTGCTTTAGTGGTCTAGTACCTAGGATGTAGAGGGTTAGAGATGTGTTCAAATAAGAAATATGATAAAATAATAAGACACAGTTTATGCAGAATACGGAGATATAAAACAAAGCATGTATTACATAAAATAACAAATAAATTTTTCAGAGAATAAATTGTAATAACAACAAAATTAAATGTTCAATGTTGAAATGCTAAAAGTCGTGTGTAGAGTAGTAGAAAAGTTCGGTTCAGATGTGTAATGTCACAATGCAAATGTTGTATGCAGATCGTCAAAGTTCGCTAGGGAAGTAAGAGTGTAATGTTTACAATGTAAATATGTATGCAGGGATTAGGGTGACAAAAGGGAAAATTAAAGTTTGTGAATACGACCTGATTAAATGTATTGTAATATTATTGGTTGGTGAGATCTTGGTAGTAGTAAGCTGTGACTCTGAAGGTTTGTGTGTTTGTTTTGGTGTTGGTGAGTCTTTCGACTCGACATCTCTTTCTTGGGTAGTCGTCCGTGTGTTATATCTGGCAGAGAGATGGAATCTGTTCTGAATGTTTTGATTTTTTTCTCTTATTATAATTTTAAATAGGATCGGATGCGTTATTTAATTTTTTAGGCGGCGAATGCACGGACACGTTAGTCGAAGACGTGCTAATCTAGCCAGTCGAACCTCTGTGTTTTTGTATTAAATTTGTTTTATCTCTTTTCTTTAAGTGGGAAAAGAAATGTGTTTGGATGTTTATTCTTATTTTATATAAAAATATAGGATATTATCCCAATAGGATAGAAAAAAATTGGTGTAGATTTATACTTGCCTGTGATTGTAAGTGTTGTCGGAATGTTAATTTCTCCTCATGCTTTTTTATCGCATTTGCATAAGATGTAATGGTGGTATATAATAAATAGAAATAAATCCGACAGTTATGCATAGAAAACACAAATGTTGCAGTATTAAGCTGCTTTCCTCTTTCTTTCATTATATAACGAGAATGAAAGTAACTCTGGCGGGGGGGCACCAGTCAAGTTCCGAGGCATATGCTCTCCCAAACTGACAAAGGTCTTTCAGTCTTGCAATAATCTCCCACCAAAATTACTCCCTCTCTTAACAGGCAAGATTCAAACACGACCATACTGTTTACATTCGGTTACTCTGCACTTGCTCGTGCGGAATGTCATCACGACGAGGAGGTGGCGGTTTCAATTTCGTGTTCACTCACCACACACCTCCTCGCACAGGCCTAAACTAATCCGGACCCGCTTTGTTTGTGGGGTTTGGGATCTGCTCTCCACAGTTCTGCCTTCCAATTTCGCTACATTGAGGAAGACCGTTTTCATAAAAGGTCGAAAGATATATCGTCAGCGTTTAAAACCATTATCATTTTGTTTTTCTATCTCATTTTTCAATCATAAGATAGTGTTGTAAAGGAAGAAAAGGAAAGCGTTGGACACTTGTGCTTGTCTTTATTATGCTATTAACTCGTCGGTTTTTAAAAGTTAAATTGTATTTTACGAAGTTTGACGTATTATACGCTGCTTGTAAGCAACGACTAAAGAAGATTCGTTGCAACCCACTATTAACCAGTTTATCCAGGACTGAAAAGAAACAAAGTAATAGACCAAACCAACAACTTTCTCCTTTTCATAATCGGCGGACCCTATTAATTGAATTTATTAAATTCATTAGATTTATTTTAAAACTTAACAAAAAAAAAAAAAGAAAAAAACTTCGGGCCTTGTAAAAATACATTTGAGACATTGCTGAGTGGGGAAGGAAAATTAAAATTTTTAAAATGTTTAATATTTTTAAAAAGTTTATTATTTACTTAAAAACATTCATATTCACTCCAGTTCCACCGAGATACTTGTTTTAATTTTAATTCTAAATTGTTTAAATTTATTATCTCTACTTATATAATGGGCAGTGTGTGCGTCTAATGTCCGGAGGAAACAATTAACGACAAGTAAATATATATGCACATTAAATATCACCAGGGCTTGGTTTTTGACCAAAAATAATGAAGATTTGATTTATATTTGGGAAAGATATTTTAAATTCAAAATTTGAAAAAGTTAACAGAGGAAAAGTCATTTGATGTATTTTTTAAATCTTTTTGTAGGTCTTTTTTTTTCTTTTTCGCTTTGAAATGGATATTGATTGATTGAATTAATTGCACTTTATATCTTTTCTTCTTTTTAAATTGTAATCACTTGAATGGGACATTTCTTTAACAATATTTCGTTATATATTTCCGTGAGATTTTACCGGACAACCGGCCGAGGATCTCAATCGTGATAAGTAATAATGTTAATCTGCGAGACTACTTTTAAAAAATACCCTCCTCTACCCAGGCGAGCCGGGTAGCCACTTTTCTAGTATTCTAGTATATTCTATTTATTATAAAATTGAATATATGTAAAATAAAAGATAATCAATTTTTATTTTCAAAGGATCAATTCGTAATTTTGAGATTTCAGTAAAGCGAATATTTGTCCCGAAAAATGTTCTTTTTTTTCATTTATTTCATTTCATTTTCAGTAAGATGCATTTGTAATTCTGGTAAGTTAATCTGAATATTCGCTCTGACTTTACAGTCCCAGTCATATGCTAAGTACCCTTCCAGGACCATAGCAGCTTAATTCATGATATATCACGAAATCAATTCCTTGTTCGTTACTCAGATGGGGTCAATTATTAACAAAGCCAGAGTTAGGTTGTGGTTATAAATTGACTCCATCTGAGATTAAGTAAAGCTTTAGTTGAAAATCAGCTTGAAATAGGAACCTGGAATCAAGGAGTTAATGTAACGTAACATTTTCAAGGGAATAATTTCTCAACAAATGATAGAGTTACTTCCCTATAATTTAGTTGAACTTAACTATTTAGAAGTAATGATTTGCTGAGATTAGCTCTAAACCAGGGAACTGGGTATGGATTCAAATATCATTTGGGGTGGGGTTAGGGGGTTGGTATCCCTAATGGAATTAAACGTTTTAAAACTGGTCAAAATAGATTTAAAATTTATGTAATTTTTTCTTGTATTAAGAAAGGGACGATTTTTTTTTAAATCTTATAAAACCTTAAAAAAAAAATTTTTAGTAAAAATTAAGTATTTTTAAAACGGGATAAAATTTTAAAACGGCATAATTTTATAATTGAACTATCAAAATTTTTTCCGTTTTTCTCTCTTGCAGATGTAAATTCTTTTTACGTGGTTTATTCATTGTTATAAATTAAGTAATTCATTGAATATCTTTTATATACGAGTTCTTGGGGAGAAAACCAATAAAATAAGTGACAATTTACAAAATTCTTTATTGAAGTTTAAAGAAGGGGGGGGCTTCGTACCGAAATTCTTGGCTATGCCACGATGAACAATTGCCTACAAAAAATTAAATTAAATCAAAATTAAATAAAAATAGAAAATGCGCTACAATTCAAATAATTTATTGTTTAGTATAGCATTTATTATAACTAACGACAACCAATGAATGAATTAAAACTTTTGTTCAATCTTACGCGTTTATTAACAACCAAACAATGACTTAAAATACGAGGCGAAATAAGTAAATCACTAATTAAGGAGGAAACATTCAACGACTCTGTAATCCCGGAAGTAGTAAAACTTTACTTACCTACCTGTTGCAACCTTGATAGGCAGTATGATCACCGGTCTGGAACCCCTACTTGTCCAGAATATTAACCTCTAGAAACTGTACAGAGATGTGCAACCAAACGAATTTCCTCCATCAGGCATCTAACCATACTCTGAACGTCTCGCAGCCCTGGGAATGGATTCAAATTGAAAACTTCGGCGTTCTGGAACTGACCTGGTAAAAGGTCATTAATTCATCTTAACAACACAACCTGAGCACCTTTTTGATCTCCATCTTTCAAACACACGGGGCATGGCCTACAAAGTCGAGAAAACAGCACTGCTCACGTGATTTTCGGTAACATTCACGCTCAGAGTGCGGAGCATGAAAAACTGCCCGCATCTGTTGAAGCTGCCGAAGCATGAGCTTTCAAGCCTCATGCTTCTGTAGTCCGCGACACTGTACCTGATTGCCACTCCCACCATTATACATATGCACCCACGTTGCACACATACATGCATATCACCACTGTAAACTGTTCATGTTCCTTGACTACTACATTATTCTGTATACTTGACATGAGACTTTGATGAGTTGCGGTGCCCTGAGCACTGTACACAATAATTTTCTTTCATTATTATGTGAAATAATCTCTTAGGTTGGTAAGTAGTGACAGGAAATTAAATTGGTAATAAAGGAATACTTTCTGCTGTTACCGGCCAACTAGACCTTCTTACAAAATACTTCAAAACTAGCAGATAACAAGTATTATAAACCCATTCAACCAATCAAAAACGACAATTTAATGTTAATCAACATAAACAAATCATTTTGACATCCTTCCGTCTACTAAAGATGATGGCGTTACTGTCCACTTTTTTATCTGCAATTGCGTGAGTGGCCTGAACAGACCAATTTTTGAATGGCAATCTCTGGCGCCCACCAGTGACTGAAAATAAACGTTTGATGCTTTCATGGAGATTGCTGTGTCTAACCTTCCTTTTGGTTCTCTTTATCCGTTGGCGGCTTAATTTCCTCTTTTTCACTCCTCTCGTTCCTTGTTTACAAAGGCGCCAGGGTCACACGGTCTTCTGCTATAAGCCTCCCATGTGTTGATGTCAATGTGCATGTCTTCATGTTCTCTCTTACAGACATATTTAAAGCGCAGGTGTGGTTCCCTTACGGCGGTGCCCTCTACAAATTCACCGTACAGTAGGTCTTTGGGGATGCGGCCTATAGTCCATCCCGCTGACCGTGGAGCTATCGCAGGCGTCTCTCGCAGATGATGGCGAGCATGTGTTAATGTTTGCTCGTTCAGCACGTCTTGTTGGAACGAGCAAAACATAAACAGTTCATACCCACCATCATAAACATTCCTTCGATTTTCCATCCACAAAGATGAAGTAAGTAAATGTTTTCACAGCATTTCCCCCATATTTTCAAATATATGGCTCCTTTCTTTTAAATTGAATTAAAATTTTTAAACTGGTTTGAATAGGAACTAAGCATTTTTCTTTATAATTTTGTTTTTGAACGTCTCTATATGCAGTTTTCACAGTTATTATGGATCAAGTAACAAACGATAATTCTTTTGCAAACAATTATAGCTTCAAGTGTAAAAAAAAAAAAAAAAAAAAAACTATTATAATATAATAATTTACAATTGGACACATGGCTAGTGGATACGGTGTTAGGTTAAGACCAGTTCTAAGTTGACAGTTATTCTCTGGATTCCGGTTCAATCTTAAGTAGAGGCCATAACA
>CM042177.1:7468977-7493977 GCA_023376005.1 Doryteuthis pealeii
TCCAATGCAAATTATATCAACACTATTTGCATAATTGATAAGCTACTCTTGAATTATGTAACACAAACCCCGACCAAACCTTCAACTACAGCTGCTGTGACCGTGCCTGTCCTGCATTGGCCTTATTAGACACGAACATGCCTGCAGTGAACGGAGACCACCCCCTTCTTAATCTTCATTCTCGAAGCCAAGCCATGATGATGTCAAAATTTATTAAGCTTATTTAATGTTATTTACTAAGAAGAGCTTGTCAGTCGCCTCACACATGCTTGTAGGAGTTCGGATTTTCCATAAGTCTAAGTAAGACTAAAATAATCGCACAAAACGTGGACTCTCCTTTGAATATCAATATTGATGGGTGTAACCTTGAATCCGTGGAGAGTTTCAAGTACCTCGGGTCCACCATCTCCGACTCAGTCTCCTTTGATTCTGAAGTCAACAGCAGAATAACGAAAGCAGCAGCAGCCATGGCCAAAATGAGTAAGAGGGTCTGGAATAATGCCAGTCTCACCAAGAAAACCAAGATGTGTGTCTACAAAGCGTGTGTCCTCAGTTCACTCCTCTACAGTAGCGAAGCGTGGACAACATATACAAGCCACGAAAGGAAACTCAATAGTTTCCATCTCCGATGTCTACGACGTATTCTACACATTCGCTGGCAGGATAAAGTGCCCAACACAGACGTGCTGGATTGCGCCGACATGAACAGCATATTCTCCATTCTCTGTGAGAGGCGCTTTCGTTGGCTTGGACATGTCAGGAGAATGGAAAATGGACGCATCCCAAAAGATCTTTTGTGCGGCGAATTAATAAAAGACTCCCGATCGGTTGGTAGACCACGCCTACGATTTAAACATGTCTTCAGGAAAGTTATGAGGATATGCCATATTGACACAAACACGTGGGAGGTAGATGCAAATAATGGAACGGCCTGGCGCATCAACGTTAGTCAAGGCACGGAGAAGAGTGAGGCAGAGAGGAGAGTAGCCTCGACAGAAAAGAGAGTCAGAAAGAGAGAGAAAAACCAGCAGCCCCAGAAAGCATCACAGTTTGTGTGCATTCAGTGTACCAAAGACTGTCACTCACGAATTGGCCTGCAGAGTCACTTGCGCAGATGCAGATACATTTTTATTTTTCATTTTTTTTTTGGTGGGGGGAGGGGACACTACGCCATCGTCCTTAGTGGACGGAAAGGATCCAATAAAAATAATGTACTAGGCACACAGGTCTCAAGCTTATTGTAGATTATCATCTAAAATTTACGTTGTTTTCGTTATTGTAGAAATAAACGACTCCAGTGAGTTACGATGAAAAAATTAACAAGAACATAAAAGATAGAACCACTTAGTAGGAAAGATTACTAGTAACAATTATTGTGAGGTTAGACGTTTTCTATGTAAGTGTTTAGACGTTGGCGTCGTCTCTGATGGCTGGACCATGTCCACCGGACTTATTGATGGACGAATCTCGAAGGATATCCTTTACACAGAGAGTCTGGCAAGAGACAGATTTGTCGCTCACAGCTGCGTTTTAACGATGTCTGCAAGAATAATCTTAGGTGCTTTGACATTACACCTTCCAACTGGGAAATTTGGGCTCGGGACCACCCTCGGTGGAGGCAGGCTCTCCGTAGCGGTCTGTTCATGTCACCTTGGCGTAACACCATGAAGCCATGGGGTCCAGAAGAAAGTGTCGCCAATAAAGTACCTGCCCATCAACATCTTCAGGGACAGCCTTCACATGCGACATCTGTAGTCGAGAATGTTTTTCTAGCATTGGACTTTACAGTCTCAGGAGGCCCTGTAACTTCAGGGGCATAAAAACTATATTATAGTCTTCTGAGAGTGAAATGCAAATGAATGAATGAATAGACGTTTTATTGTGTGTTTTTTAATACCAAAATATTTTGAATATTTCAGTAATGATTTTCTTTGTAAAAAATATAATGTGTGAAAATAAATATATTTCTCTTTTACTTCCTTTCGTTACGTTTTTCAAAGAAAATATAATGATGATTGAATTAAAATGCTTCAGTCAAAATGCTTTGGAATATTCGCGCATGCGCTAATTGACGGTTGGAATCGATATAACGGCGCGTTTCGTTGCCTTGGAGACGCGTCCATCACAGAAAACGTGTCGAGTTTGTTGTTTGTCTTTGTACAAACAAAATCTTGCTCTGTTTCTCGCTGATATTTCCACTTGCTTCATCGACTTTTTTCAAAGGATTAATTTCATCTGTTTCATCTTTTAGTGAGTTTTTTTTCTAACCATTTGATTTTAATTTAATTAATTTTATTCCAGTCAATTATTTAAACTTTCCGAGAAAGTTTGAATTCAAATAGGTCAGGAACTTAATAACCATTAGTACTTTTTAACATTCTTTAAGATTTTTTTTTAATTTTTTTAATTTTTATTATCAACTATTTTATTTATTATTTAAATTTTTTCTACCTAATCTTAGATATTTTACTGTTCTTTGTAAAATAGGCATATTTTAAACAAAAAACTTTGCTATTCCGATTTGACAAAGAAACCGCTTTAATAGCGCTGATTGAAAAATAATTTAGTAAAAAATTCCTGTTTTTCTAAGATCTTTGTATTTTTTTAGTCAAATTACTTGAATTACAAAAAAAAAATAAAACTAATCGTGTGATACATACCAGTCTTTGAAATTAGTTAACAAAATACGCACATTAAAAATTATTAAGGTATTGACATTCAATTTAAGATTTGTATTTTTATTGTTATTTTTATTTTATAATTTTTTTTAAATGAGCGCATTTTTCTGTGATTTAGTTTTTTTCTAAGACCTTTCTATTTTCTAGTCAGTTACTTGAATTAACCAAGTGGTAAATACCGGTCTTTGAAGTTAATTAACAAACTACGCATATTCGAAATTAATGAAGGTATAGCCTAGGTATACCCAATTTTTCGTCTGCTAAAGATTTTTAAAACGAATTAAAATTAATTAAATCTATTATTCAAGGTCAAACTTTTGTCTAAAACGAAAAGTAGTAATCATTTCATTGATGTAAGGTTTGGTTTGGTTTGTTTTATAAAACCTCAGTGGGCCATTTAATGCCGACAAAGTTTTGAAATAAATTCATTCTTAATGCATAATACAATTTTGTTTATCAACTCACGTTTTTCTATTTAATCCATAGATGGGACCGTAACAGGTACTACCACTCCGGGTCAGAGTGGACCAGGGAGCAATGGTGATGAAGGGGTGCTCCACATTCCCCAATGGTGATGAAGGGGTGCTCCACATTCCCCAAGCCTCCAAAAGCTGGAACCTCACCATCAGATAGAGTTTAACGTCATTCCCAGGACATGTAGAACCTCAGTCACCGCCTTCTAGCACCCATATGATAAAAAGGGGTTGGGGTTTGCCATAAGGGCAATAGGGTTGGGAAAATCATGTAGGTGCTAAGGCAGCCGATTGATCGGAGGGGGCCTCTCCGGCCGCCCGTCTTGCCCAAGATAGGGCCAAAGTGGAGTAATGCAAGTCATGAACTGCTCATCCACCTGGGCTATATCCTTAAGCATAACGAGTCGCCACCCACGGCCAATATGTGGCCCATTGGGGGAGTCTTACCCCTCTGCAGAGGTGCAGTCGGTGCATTCTAACGTCCCACCGACAGGACGGCTCATTGATGTAAATATTTTTTAATGTGCCCCCTATATTTAACACAATGAAACTTGCATAAAGCTTAATATTATCTTGAAAATATTTTGTTCAATCGAAAGAAGAAACATTAAACAAAAAAGATTTCAGCGTAATAAAATAATGAAAAACATGAACACAAAACAATGTTTTCATTTATTCAAAGTTAAATCAATTGAAATTTAACGTAGCCAAAAAGTTATGACTAGAGGCTTTTTTAAAATTCTATGAAAAATCATTTAATTGTCAGATGGTCACGAAAATTTCCATAATAACGTAGATATGTTAGAAACGATTTTTCCTTTTTTTTATATCTAGATAAGAGTCTGAATAATTATATCAGAAGATTTTTATAAGTTTCAATCCGAGAGTTTTTTTTTTAGTAAGAGAACCATGAATACAGAATTCTGCTAAAATATATCAATAAAGAAATTGACCCTGTTGTAAAAAAAATGATTTTTTTTTAAATAAAAAATGGATTTTTTTTACTTATTTTTCAAAATAACGGTGAATAATTTTTCCCCAGTCAGATAATGTGATCTTTGTATTAACTTTTTTTCTTTGTAACAACTATTTATACTCGTTATTTCTTTTTTGGGGAGATTTTTAAAAAGTTCAGAAATATTTACGTTTCTTCCTTCAATATGCCCTAAACTGATCACGTGACGTATTTTGGTAGTACCTAATTATCGAGCATGATAGCTCTGATACGAGTCCCCTGCCGATGAGACAATTTCTTCTTCACACAAAGTTAGGGGAAGAGGATAGTTTAGTGGTGTTTTGGGATGATAATTGGGTGGAGTCTGTGAAGGAAACTATATTTAGGGGTCATGAAGAGGAAGCTTTACGTGTGAAGGTAAAATAAGGAGAGTTTTGGGGAAACGGATTAGACGGAAGATTCGAGGTATCTTGCGTAATATTTATTGCATTATTCCAAACATCCTAGATTAATGAGGCAGATAAAGAAAAATAAACTGTTCCTTTGTGATCATCAATATATATACATATAGTTCTAATTCATTCCATCGTTTCAGTTTTTTTCTTTTATCGTTACCTTATTTAATCAATCGTTTTGTTTACGGTTTTCTTGGACCGTCTTGGTTAAGCTATCTGTTAAGTTACGCAGTCTAACAAAACAGAATAATCTCTATGCAACATATTTTCAAGATGCTCATCAGAAACCCAGAATTCCAGTATCATCCTCATCGATCAACATTTCTCTGTCTTGCCAACGAAAAATTTTATGAAATCTATTAATAATGGAGATTCCTTCCGGTTTTTGTCTGTAACAAAAATTACGTCACTGCTTACGTCACATTACCCAAATCATCATAACATAGAATAAATATACTCAAAATTTGAACATGCAACATTAGACAGTCCTCATTGTTTTTTAAACAAGTTTTAATAAATACATGACTGGTATTATATATCTATATATAGTTTGTTTTATTTTAATACACATTTAAAGTTTACATTTCAAGTTGTTTTGTTTGATCCTTTAATGAAATTGATGATTTTACTTACTTAGGGTACAAACTCGCTGACATTGAATTTTTACTCCTACCCCTCGGGCAATATGTTTCAAAAATCTATTTTACATCACCCGGAGAGCGTTTTTTATTTTGTATCAGTAAAAAATAAAATAAAAAATATATTTTACTTTTCTTGATTTCTTAAACGTATTGAGGAGCAATGCCTGTTTAGCACGTCGCTAAGAGGATGGCTTCGAAAGTAAGTAACTACCCAACCCGTTCGACATGGGTAGGAAGCTCGCATGTATGGGACATCCACCGTAGATCTAACTCTATATTCAGCTGTAAGTATTTACCGAACAGGTTCACTATGGTTAGGATGGGATACAAGATCGCAAGTATGAGGCATCCAGCGATTTTCGAATTCACTATTTATCTTCTATTAATAATGGAGATTGTAATTCTGTCTGTAACAAAAACTACGTCATAGCTCTACGGCACAGCTTATGTCACAATATTCTTATCCTATATACACCCAAAATTTGAGTAAGCAATTTTAAAAATTGTTTTTTACTCTCGTTCTTTTTTTTTAATTTTTTTTATTTTACAGTAACAAAAAGTAAACTAAAAAGTTTACAAATAAATAAATACCTACGATTTTGTATAAAATTGATGAGGAAAATATTCAAAATAATTGTTTGATTATTACATGCATGCAACATTTTATTGAGAGGAACGGGGCTCAGTTTTCATTTCAATTTATTATTTTTTTGTTGTTGTTTACTCCTTTAATAAATATGAAGATTTGTCTTACTTATGATACAAACCTTCTGACATTAATTTTTTAACTCCCACCCTCTCAGGCAATGTCTTCCAAAAATTATTTTTACGACGCCCGGAGGGTGTTTTCTGTTGCTAATGTTTATAAAGAAAAATTTTAGATTTTAAAAAAATAAAAAAACATTACAGCACATAATTCATTATATTCTATCTTATGTTTTATACATTACAGCGCTATTTAATGATATAAAAAAATAAATAGAGTGCATTCGAATGGCAGAAATAAAACAGACAATAAAGAATCTGAAATTTAACAAACTCATATATGTGCTAGAAGGCGGTGGCTGATAGTCTTAGTGTCCTGGGTATCAGGTTAAACTGGGTCTAGTGGTGAAGTTCCAATTCTGAAACTCTGGAGTATGTGGAGTATCCATTAATCGCCATTACTCCGAGATGCACTCTGGGCTTTAGTGGTAGTACCTGTTAGGATTGTAGAGGGTTACGAGATGTGTTCAATAATATAGAAATGATGATAAAATAATAAGACACAGTTTATGCAGAAAATACGGAGAAATGATAAAAACAAAGCATGTATTCATAAAATAACAAATAAATTTATTCAGAGAATAAATTCGTAATTAACAACAAATATGTAAATGTTCAATGTGAAATGTAAAAGTTCGTGTGTAGAGTTTAGAAAAGTTCGTCAAGAAATGTGTAATGTCACAATGCAAATGTGTATGCAGATTCGTCAAAGTTCGCTAGGAAGAGTGTAATGTTTACAATGTAAAATATGTATGCAGGATTAGAGTTGACAAAATGGAAAATTAAAGTTTGTGAATACGACCTGATTAAATGTATTGGTAATATTAATTGGTGTGGTGAGATCTTTGGTAGTAGTAAGCTGTGACTCTGAAGGTGTGGTGTTTGTTTTGGTGTTGGTGAGTCTTTCGCTCGGACATCTCTTTCTTGGTGTAGTCGTCCGTGTGTTATATCTGGCAGAGAGATGGAATCTGTCTGAATGTTGATTTTTTTCTCTTTATATAATTTTAAATAGGATCGGATGGTATTTAATTTTTTAGGCGCGAATGCACGGACGTAGTCGAAGACGTTGCTAATCTAGCCAGTCGAACTCTGGTTTTTGTATAAACATTTGTTTTATCTCTTTTCTTTAAGTTTGGGAAAAGAAATGTGTTTGTGTGTTTATTCTTATTTTAATATAAAATATAGGATTTTATCCAATAGGATAGAAAAAAATGGTGTTAGATTATACTTGCCTGTGTGTAGTGTTGTCGGAATTTAATTTCTCCTCACTGCTTTTTATCGCATTTGCATAAGATAGTGTGAGTATATAATAAATAGAAATAAATCCGACAGTATGATAGAAAACACAAATGTTGACAGTATTAAGCTGCTTTCCTCTTTCTTTCATCAATATAACGAGAATGAAAGTAAACTCTGGCGGGGGGCACAGTCAAGTCCGAGGCATATGCTCTCCCAACTGACAAAGTCTTCAGTCTGCAATAATCTCCCACAAAATTACTACCCTCTTCTTAACAGCAAGATTCAAACACGACCATACTGTTTACATCCGGGTTACTCTGCACTGCTCGTGCGGAATGTCATCAGCGACGAGGAGGTGGCGGTTTCAATTTCCGTGTTCACTCACCACACACCTCCTCGCACAGGCTAAACATATCCGGACCCGCTTTGTTTGTGGGGGTTGGGAATCTGCTCGTCCACAGTTCTGCCCTTCAATTTCGCTACATTGAGGAAGACCGTTTTCATAAAAGGTCGAAATAGATATATGTCAGCGTAAAACCATTATCATTTGTTTTTCTATCTATTTTTCAATCATAAGATAGTGTGTAAAGGAAGAAAAGGAAAGCGTTTGACACTCTGGTGCTTGTCTTTATTATGCTATTAACTCGTCGGTTTTTAAAGTTAAATTGTTATTTTACGAAGTTTGACGTATATACGCTGCTTGTAAGCAACGACTAAAAAGGAGATTCGTTGCAACCCACTATTACCAGTTATCCAGGACTTTGAAAAGAAACAAGTAATAGACCAAACCAACAACTTTCTCCTTTTCATATCGGGCGGACCTATTAATTGAATTTATTAAATTCATTAGATTTATTTTAAACTAACAAAAAAAAAAAAAAGAAAAACTCTCCGGGCCTTGTAAAAATACATTTTTGAAGGACATTGCCTGAGTGGGGAAGGGAAAATTAAATTTTAAAAATGTTTAATATTTTTAAAAAGGTTTATTATTTACTTAAAAACATCATATTCACTCCAGTCCACCGAGATACTTGTTTTTAATTTTTAATTCTAAATGTGTTAAATTTATTATCTCTACTTATATAATGGGCAGGTGTGTGCGTCTATATGTCCGGAGGAAACAATTAACGACAAAGTAAATATATATGCACATTAAATATCACCAGGGCTTGGTTTTTGAGCAAAAATAATGAAGATTTGATTTATATTTGGGAAGATATTTAAAAATTCAAATTTGAAAAGTAACAGAAGGAAAAGTCATTTGCATGTTATTTTTTAAATCTTTTTTTGTAGGTCTTTTTTTCTTTTTTTCGCTTTGAAATATGATATTGATTGATTGAATTAATTGCATCATTTATATCTTCTTCTTTTTTAAATTGTAAATCATTGAATGGACATTTCTTACAATATCGTTATATATTTCCGTGAGGATTTTTACCGGACAACCGGCGAGGATCTCAATCGTGATAAGTAATAATGGATCTGCGAGACTAACTTTTAAAAAATACCCTCCTCTACCCAGGCGACGCCGGGTAGCCACTTCTAGTATCTAGTATATCTATTTATTATACAAATTGAATATATGTAAAATAAAAGATAATTCAATTTTTATTTTCAAAGGATCAATTCGTAATTTTGAGATTTCGTAAAGCGTAAATATTTGTCCCGAAAAATGTTCCTTTTTTTTCATTTATTTCTATTTCATTTTCAGTAGATGCAATTGTAATTCTGGGTTTAAGTTAATCTGAATATTCGTCTGACTTACAGTCCAGTCATAATGTAATAACCCTTCCAGGACCATAGCAGCTTAATTTCATTGATATATCAACGAAATCAATTTCCTGTTCGTTACTCAGATGGGGTCAATTTATTAACCACAAGCCAGGTTAGGTTGTGGTTAATAAATTGACTCCATCTGAGATTAAGTAAAGTTTAGTGAAAATCAGCTTGAAATAGGAACCTCGGAATCAAGGGAGTTAATTGTAACGTAACATTTTCAAGGGGAATAATTTCTCAACAAAATGATAGAGTTACTTCCCTTATAATTTAGTTGAACTTACTATTTAGAAGTAATGGATTTGCGAGATTAGCTTCTAAACCAGGAACTGGGTATGGTCAAAATATCATTTGGGGTGGGGTAGGGGGTTGGTATCCCTAATGAATTAAACGTTTAAAAAACTGGGTAAAAATAGATTAAATTTATTGTAATTTTTCTGTATTAAGAAAAGGGACGATTTTTTTTTAAATCTTAAAACTTAAAAAAAAAATTTTTAGTAAAAATTTAAGTATTTTAAAACGGGATAAAATTTTAAAACGGGATAATTTTATAAATTGAAATCTATCAAAATTTTTTCCGTTTTTCTCTCTTGCAGATGTAATCTTTTTAACGTGGTTTATTTCATTGTTATAATTAAGTAAGTCATTGAATATCTTTTATATACGAGTTCTTTGGGGAGAAAACCATAAAATAAGTGACAATTTACAATTCTTTATGAAAGTTTAAAGAAGGGGGGGGGGCTGTCGTACCGAAAATTTTGGCTATGCCTACGATGAACAATTGCCTACAAAAAATTAAATTAAATCAAAATTAAATAAAATAAGAAATGCGCTACATCAAATACATTTATTGTGTTAGTATAGCATTTATTATACTAACGACAACAAATGAATGAATTAAAACTTTGTTCAATTCTTACGGTTTATTTAACAACAAAACAATGACTAAAATACGAGGCGAAATAGTAAATCACTAATTAAGGAGGAAACATCAACGACTCGTAATCCCGGCAAGTAGGTAAAACTTTACTTACCTTACCTGTTGCAACCTTGATAGCAGGTATGATCACCGGTCTGGAACCCCTATCTTGTCCAGAATATTAACCTCCTAGAAACTGTACAGAGATGTGCAACCAAACGAATACCCTCCATCAGGCATCTACCATACTCTGAACGTCTCGCAGCCCTGGGAATGGATTCATTGAAACTTCGGCGTCTGGCAACTGACCTGGTAAAAGGTCATTAATCATCTTAACAACAGCAACCTTGAGCACCTTTTTGATCTCCATCTTTCAAACACACGTGGGCATGCCTACAAAGTCAGAAAACAGCACTGCTCACGTGATTTTCGGTAACATTTTTTCACGCTCAGAGATGCGGAGACATGGAATAAACTGCCCGCATCTGTTGAAAGCTGCCGAAGCACTGAGTCTTTCAAAGCCTCCATGCTTCCTGTAGTCCGCCGACACTGTACCTGATGCCACTCTCCACATACATATGCACACACGTGCACACATACATGCATATCACCACTGTAAACTGTTCATGTTCCTGACACTACATTATTCTGTATACTTGACATGAGACTTTGATGAGTTGCGGTGCACCTGAGCACTGTACACAATAAATTTCATTTCATTATTATGTGAAATAATCTCTTAGGTTTGGTAAAGTTAGTGACAGGAAATTAAATGGTAAATAAAGGAATACTTTCTGCTGTTACCGGCCAACTAGACCTTCTACAAAATACTTCAAAACTAGCAGATAACAAGGTATTTATAACCCATTCAACCAATCAAAAACGACAATTAAATGTTAATATCAACAATAAACAAATATTATTGACATCCTTCCGTCTACTAAAGATGATGGCGTACTGTCCACTTTTTTATCTGCAATTGCGTGAGTGGCTGAACAGACCAATTTTTGAATGGCAATCTCTGGCGCAGTGACTGAAAATAAACGGTGATGCTTTCTGGAGATGCTGTTGTCTAACCTTCCTTTTGGTTCTCTTTTCCGTGGCGGCTAATTTCCTTTCTTTTTCACTCCTTCTCGTTCCTTGTTTTACAAAAAGGCGCCAGGTCACACGGTCTTCTGCTAAAGCCTCCCATGTGTTGATGTCAATGTTGCATGTCTTCATGTCTCTCTTACAGACATATTTAAAGCGCAGGTGTGGTCTCCCTACCGGTCGGGTGCCCTCTACAAATTCACCGTACAGTAGGTCTTTGGGGATGCGGCCTTAGTCCATCCCGCTGACGTGGCCAAGCTATCGCAGGCGTCTCTCGCAGATGATGGCGAGCATGCTGTTAATGTTTGCTCGTTCCAGCACGTCTGTGTTGGAACGAGCAAACATAAACAGCATACCCACCATCATAAAACATGTGCCCTTCGAGTTTTTCCATCCCACAAAGATTGAAGGTAAGTAAATGTTTTCACAGCATTTTCCCCCATATTTCAAAATATGCTGCCTTTCTTTAAATTGAATTAAAATTTTAAAAACTGGTTTGAATAGAAAACTAAGCATTTTTCTTATAATTTTGATTTTGAACGTCTCTATAATGCAGTTTTCACAGTTATATGGGATCAAGTAACAAACGATAATCTTTTGCAAACAATTATAGCTTCAAGTAACTATTATTAATACTAATAATTTACAATTGGACACATGGCCTAGTGGATAAGGTAGTTAGGTTAAGACAGTTCTAAGTGACAGTTATCTCTGGATTCCGGGTTCAATCTTAAGTAGAGGCAGTAACATGGAAAAATAATTAACACAACTCCTACCCCAGCTATGGTTAGCGGAATGAGAACAGGATACCCCCGTGGACTAAATAAAAGGTTAGGTTCAAAGTTCCGTGATGGCTCCTGATTACGACAAGAAGGTTCCCGAGTCCGAGGAGGTTCCCGAGTCCGACAAGAAATACCTGAAGAAGACCGGAGGGCATATCGGCCGAAGCGTTGTACAAATAACAATAAAGATGGGGACAATAGTCGGAATAACGCAGATAATACTAAATAATGTACAGTTATATGGCATCAAGTATTGCTATTGAATACGAATATTTTTAAACAGATATATTTAACCTTTAGATGGGTCCCTAACAGGAACTACCAGTCCGGGTCAGAGTGGAATTAGGAGTAATAATAATGAAGGGGTACTCCCCACTGGAAAATCGCCTCTACACAACAGAGTTCCATTTCTAGAGCCTCAACTTTAAAAGTACTTTAGTGTCATACACGGGACATCTCTTTTTGGATTCGGGAGGTCTTACCTCTCTACAGGAGATACAGTCAACGTAAGCCCCTGTCAACAGGGTGTTAAGCAGAAAAGGAATTGAACTCATTAGTCGTCATCTCTTGCGAAAAGAGCTCAGATATAAACACTGAGATTGATAGTGTTTGAATATACGAAAATGGAATTAACGTTGTTATTTTCTACGGTCGAGGGTCGAAGCTACCGGATACCCCTGTGGCTTCGGCCCTGGACCGTAAAAGATAACAACGTTAATCCCTAGGGACAATCCTCCTAGGCAACACCTCCCCTGTTGATTTAAAGGGACAGGACTGGGTTTATTGTCCGGTGCCTGAGGCGCACCTCTTGAGGGGGAATGTTGACGGGATCAATATATTTTTTGCACCCGTCTCCCATGAGCTTCGGTTCGTGGGTCGTCCCACATTAATAGGGTCTTGTGCTTAACCCATATACGCGGGGTACGTGATAAATATCTATAGGAAAATGGAATTACTTCCGAATATTTGAAAAAAAAAGATAAAAGGAAAAACAATAATATAGATAGTGCTAACAAGCGCACGTTTTGACATTATGATATTTATACAATGTAAAAAAAAGTAAAGTGGTCTAAATTCAATATCAACCAGACAGCGAGGGAGTCTATCCTCTTTTCACTAGCGCTAGACTAAGGGGATTGTTTTTGGGTCTCTGTGGTAAAGCGCCACACCTACAATCATCTCCTCACTTTACCGTTCATATCCATGTGCTACTCATTCGCTGAGTTGGCCAGGGTTGGTATCGAACCAGGAACCTTGTGGCTCCTAGTCGGATGCTAGGCATTGTATAAACTATTCGTCTTCTTCAGAGCACAGAATGAGGAAATGGAAAATAACGGCTGACACGAGAAATCCAACAAACGCTTACGTTCTGGGCGGGAATGTCTTCTTTTGTTTTAATTATGAAAACGTATTTTGGTTAAAAATAATGTAAATTTTATTTTTAAATCTTAAATGTCTCAAACATCGATGAGAAAAACTCATCAAAGTTTTTTTTTTAATATTTTCTATCTATTATCTATTAATAATGGAGATTGTCTGTATTTCTGTCTGTAACAAAAACTACGTCATAGCTCTACGTCACAGCTTACGTCACAATATTATTATGCTATATACACCCAAAATTTGAGTAAGCAATTTTAAAAATTGTTTTTTACTCTCGTCCTTTTTTTTTTTTTTACAGTAACAAGAAGTTAAGTAAAAAGTTTACAAATAAATAAATAAATACCTACGATTTTGTGTAAAATTAATGTGGAAAATATTCAAAATAATTGTTTGATTATTACATGCACGCAATATTTTATTTGAGAGGGACGGGGCTCAGTTTTCATTTCAAATTGTTTTATTTTATTTTACTCCTTTAATAAATATGAGGATTTTTCTTACTTATGATACAAACCCTCTGACATTGAATTTTTAACTCCCACCCTCTCAGGCAATGTCTTTCAAACATTAATTTTTACGACGCCCTGAGGGTGTTTTCTGTTGCTACTAAATATAAAGATATAAAAAGATGTAAAAGATTGATGGGTATATAGATATTTAACTTTTACAAAAATATGATTTTTGATATGTAAAAATGTTTCAAGGGAGATAATAAAATGTTTTATGCAGAAATTATGTCCCTTTAATTTTTGGCAGCTTTCATTGTAGTCTAAGATTTTAGTTAATGTTACAGAATTCATCTCTATTTATTTTTTGTTTTGTTTTTAATTTAAATGAAAAGGTATACCAAACTGGAACCAGCACTCATGAAGCCTACCTCACGAAAAGCACTAACAAGAAAAATTGAATTACAGTACAATCGAAACAAAGATCTAGAATTATATCACAAAAGAAACACACACACACACACACACACACACACACATATATATATATATATATATATATATATATATATATATATATATATATATATATATACATGCATATATTGTTTCATTTTTGTTTTTGTGCTCTTTTGTTTTTTGTTGTTTTTTTTAATCATGCCTTTTGATTACGGACATAAGTCAGGGTCATCGTAGTTATTTACCCAACTCGATCACCAGGAGTAGGATGTCACACAAGGTCGCAAGTATGGGGCATTCAATGAGGATTCAGTAGTAATGGATCTGCGAGACTAGCTTGCTAAACATTACACCATGTCCTCAACACACACACACACACACACACACGAAACCATTCGCTACTGGTAGGATGGGACACAAGGTCGCAAATATGAGGCGTCCAGCGAAGATCAAACGCGCTATTCAGTAGTAATGGATCTGCGAGACTAGCTTGCTAAAGATTACTCCACGATTAGTCGCCCTCTTGAGGGACAGTTAATTGTTGAAAAGGTATCTTAAATGAGATAATCCCCAAATCACCCGGTCAAACCTTCTCCCCTCATCCCCCAAAAAAAACTTTACGCAAAACCACTTGAGTAACATTACCCCAATTCTTAACCTCTCTCAATACTCAAATAAAAAATACAAAAAATTTAATTTACCTACGACTCACCATGATGTAAGAATTATCCAATTTCCTTTAAGTTAAGATAATACCAATACCCCTTATTAATCCACCTTAGTGAATAATTTTCTAAATATTTTTCAGCATATCTTCCAATAAAACTCAATTAACTTTTTTTTTAAAGTTACATCAAGCGACTTTACTGCCTTAATCGGTAAATACAACAATTATTATAAGTACCTCCTGAATCTAGTTTCATTTACATTATCAATTCTAACACAACGGGTAAGTCATTTGTATTTCTTAAATATTAGTCTATTTGATCCCCTACATTCACCATTCATTCACGCTTAAAAAAACAGTATTTTTTATAACACAAATATGTGAAGCATACGCGAAACCCTTATATATATATATATATATATATATATATATATATATATATATATATATATATATCTTATTATAATGGAGATTGTGTGTTTTTCTGTCTGTAACCGAAACTAAATCACTACTCAAGTCACAATTCCCTTAGTAATTGACGTCACGTTCACCATGAATTTATTATTTTAACCTCAATTATTGATAAAATTGTTTTACATTATTTATACTGTTAACCATATCTACATAATAATAACATGCAATTGTATTTATATATACAACAAAATAGCGGTTTACAGTGTGAACGGGAAGGCTAATTTGCATATTGATATTAGAAATGTAATTTTAATAAATATATGCTTAGTATTATTGGTTTCTAACTGTTTGATTTTATTTTAATGAATATAAGCAAAAACCTCTTCAATTAATCTTAAAGGAAATCCATTAACAAGAAAAGATAAGTGTCATTTTATTCTTTACTTCGTATTTTAACTAAATACTTAAATTAGAAAAAAGAACAATGAAAGACGAGAGTGATGGAAGAGTAAGTTTCAGTTGTTCTATTTTTCGATTATACCCTCCTCTGTTTCAAATATTTTTATCTGCATTCTTATTTAGTTTCATTAGCGTTTCTAATTTAATACGATATTTCATTACATTAAAACTTAAATACTTGCACCCGGAGGGTGCATATGTTTGCTAGTATATATATATATATATATATATATATATATATATATATTTCTATGGCAAATAATCCAGGTCATGAGTATAAAATGTGTTGTAGTGTTTCCCTACTCCTAAAAATTGGTTTATAAAAGCATTTTTGCTCAAGGAATCCAAAAATACTATAGAAAAAGTCTGAATGTTAACCATTTTTAAGTTATTGATGATTTCTTATTTTTTATAGAAAGATCAATATCCCGATGTGGCACTGCATCTATGACAAAGATCTTTTTTATTATTATTTCATATCTATTGAACATTATTTGTACCAAAAAGATAGTTTGGTTTTACTCAGAACCAAAGCTACAAAATTTTGTTCAATTTTCTCACTTCAATTATTCTGAAATTTTGTCCAGTCGTGGACTATCTTAAAGTTAGACAATCCCCAACATTTGATCTTCAAATTCCAAAAATTGGAAGAGATATGTCAATTTATAACTTTCCAAATTTGGGTGGTCAGGTGGCGACTTTTTGTAATCTATTTTATCTGTAAAATGAGTTCTTGAGCTTACCTACTCCTAAAACTTGGTTTATAAAAGTATTTTTACCCAAGGAATCCAAAAATGCTATCCAAAAAAGTCTGAGTTAACCAGTTTTAAACAATTAATGATTTCTGATTTGCAAAATGTTAGCTGATTCTTCGGTTCTGGGCAAACACTAAAGTATCTTTTTGGTACAAATAATGTTCAATATATGTAAAAGAATAATAGAAAAAATTATCTTAGATTCAGTGCCACATCGGGATATTGATCTTGCTATGAATTTTTTTTTAAATCATCAATAACTTAAAATTGGTTGACTTTCACACTTTTTCGATAGAACTTTTGGATTTCTTGGGCAAAAATGCTTTTATAAACCAATTTTTAAGATTATGGAAGCTTGAGAACTCATTTTACACTCAGAAATAGGTTACAAAAAGTTGCCATTTTTCGCCAACCCTACCAAATTTGAAGAAGTAGAAATCGGCATAACTCTGCCAATTTTTGAAATTGGAAACTCAAATTTTGGGGAATATCTAACTTTAACACAGTTCACACCTGTACAAAATTTCAGAAAAATTGAGGGGGTGGGTGACAATTTTATGTTTTTCCGAATGATTTGATATGGAATTGCCCATATATACATGATTTATATATAATTATATATATATATATATATATATATATATATATATATTTAAAAAAAAATAAAAATAAAAATTTTAAAAAAAAAAAAATTTAAAATCACAATAAGAACAATGACGACAAATAGTGATGCCGTTGAATGATGAAAGCGAAATGCAGGAGCTATTAACGGATCGCGTGGATACGTGCCGGGAGTTTTAAACTGTCCAATTTTTTTTCAAAAGTCAAACGCCTCTGAAGACGAATAACACCAAAAAAAGTGTTATTCAGAAACCAATGGTAGGAGCGACTTTGTAATTATAAATAAATATATATATATATATTCTCGTAAATCTAATTTCAACTGTCTTCGAAAATATAGATCAAATCTTCATAATTTTGAACACGAAATAAAAGAGAAATGAATGAGAAAGCCAAACTTGATGTAGATCGTAAGTAACCACACTATTTAAACTTAGAGAGACATTTGACCCTGCCTGGCAAGACCTTGGTAGATCGGCGTTTCCCCCTTGATGAGTCAAGATTTCAGCTTTTGAAGATGAAATTAGAGGATGGGTGTGGTCGGTGACACGTTTGGTATCGGGTTTTTCGATTGACAGATGAAACAAACCGGTCTGAATAAGAAAAGACAATATATTTTAAGTACAAATATATTAAAGGAGATAAATAGATATGAATAGACTGGAAGGATAGACAGATATGGATATACTGAAAAGATAGATATAAAGAGACTGAAAAGATAATGAAGGGGCTGAAAAGATAGAGAAATATGAAGAGACTGAAAGGATAGAGAGATATAAAGTTTTTGTTATTATTTAACAAACAAGAATGGACAGACACCCAGCCCGAATAAATCAAGCCGGAGAAACAACCCACAGAAGAAGCCCAACAAAGGAAAATGCCAGTGTAAGGTTCAAGGTTATATATATATATATATTATAACTGGTTGAAACAAACAACTCCGACACGAGTGTTGAACATATGTATATACATATATATATATATATATATAAGATCCAAAGTTATATATATATTATAACTGGTTGAAACAAACAACTCCGACACGAGTGTTGAACATAACATAATGGACTTTAATAAAAGCACATGGAGAGACATTTACGACATGAAGTACATATATATGAAACAAGATACATATACGTACATAGATACATAAGAAGAGTTACATAGAAGATATGTTTAGTTATGGAGAGTTCATATACTAAGGTCACTTACTAGTGTCTCTAATAGGGTTCGAAGCCCCCACACGAGAAGGTGTAGACATAATTGTCTAACCAATAGTAGTCACGTCCTGAGAAGCAAGAGAGTGAGAGAGTTTGAAACAGGCACTTAAATACAACAGACCCCTGGTGGTCAAACCGGGAACCCAGAGGGAAGATAACTCTTCCAGATCCAAGGGAAGACAATCCAACACCAGTAATAAATAAGCAGAACAGGAAGTAAGAACAAATACATTATCCCCTCATTCTGTCTTCTCTATCGCCATTCATGTACCCGATGTTAATATAGGGGTATATAACATATCTATCTGCCTATCTGTCTGTCTGTCTGTCTAGCTAGCTATCTAGCTACATTACTAAATGCCTGTAAATCTGAACAGAATGTCACGCTTGATTTAAATTATTTTTGTACGGAACGTTCTCTTGAGCTAAATTCATGATTGTCGGCATATTCGGTCAAATAAATACTATTGGAAATTGGGTTATCTGCCCTCTACCAGAAGTCCGGACAATAGGGGGCAGAGATAGAACCCTGACTCAACAGAACAGAGTCTGCACCCGTGAGAGTAACACGTCAACTCCGACAGGCTGACATCATAGAAGCGGACAACTTCGGGACATTGCTGAGACAGATACAACAAAGTTAAGTTTCTTAAACCTCTAGATACTTACATATATCCCGCCGAGAGAAATTCTCTGGCAACCTCTTACAGACATTTACGCAATTAAATGTGTGAGTATACAACTCACACATTTAATACCACAACCAATAAATTGTTAACCCAATTATATACTCTATAATTGCCTTGTCTCCTTTCCTTTACGACAGAGATACTAATTCACCCCGATATTTCTGTTAATACAATTTCGCAAATTAATTCACAAGAATATTATTCGTTCATTCATTCCTTAAAATGTTTGAGTTTTAATTAGAAATTATTATATTTTGTTCTAAGAAATAAGTCACTTGTGTCCGTGTGTATATATACAGAGTAGACCATAATTATGGAACACATTTTAAATGCTATTTTCTCAGATTACAAAAGGGACACTGGGTACTAGGTATATTTATTACATAACTGGTACACAGGAGTTTTACATGTGATCTAAGATTTGAATATTATGTCCTTGAGATGATCACCAGCATGACGAAAAATCAAGAGCTCGATTTCTCATATCACGTAAATTGTGGTTTAGCATATGTAGTGTAATAATATGGTCACCGTACCAAAAGCGATATATGTATTATAGCGGATCTTGTCAACGTGCCTCTAAATTCACGGCACCAAAGAGGTATTTGTTACGCAGCGGTCGTCTTGTAGATAAAAAAGGTAAAACGCGTGAGATATATCGTCACAAGGGCCTAGCTTTTATTTTCGGGCTCGTGTCGTGGCTCTGTTCGGAAAAGGCAGAGAGAAAGAGAGAGAGGACACTGTTAAATTACTGTAATTCAAAATAGTACCAACTATACCGCTGTCCCAAACTAGGGACCAGCAGCCCCCGTCCGAACTCTATGCCGCCGGAAAGCAAAAAGAGGCCGATCTTGTTGTTCCTCGTAACCACGTGACTTCCGGTTACGGTCAACACCCAAAATTTCCGGTTGGCTTCCAATTCCTCTTCCGGGGGTCATACCTCGGTCAAATTACCGGCAACCCGTTGTGTGTCCACTCCTCCTTTTTTAACTTTTACTTTCTCTTATTTCTTCTTCCTCTCTTTTTATAGCAGTCCTCTCGCAGTTTTATTTCCACTATCAAACTCCGGTGGACCTTCATAATCACGTTACACATATCAACTGGAATAACTGTGATCTCTCTACGGATGCTTTCTTTCAATTCCGCTGTCGTGTGGGGCCTTTCGGGATGCTGCCTCTTGCTTTCCAAAATGCTGTCGGAATTTTCTTTGGGCTTTCAATGATGGATCTTTGGCTGGCGAAATATTCTCTGACTACATATGCAATTATTTTTGGACCCTACGGCATTATGAGGATCAGCAAAATCAATACCTGAAAGTAATCAAAACTTTATGGAATATTCAAATCTTAGATAACATGTAAAACTCCTGTGTATCAGTAATAATGTAATAAATATATTTAGTACTCTGTGTCGTTTTTATAATCTGAGAAAATAGCATTCAAAATGTGTCCCTTCATTATATTACTATATACAAGCATGTGATACTGTAACCTACAAATAGTACTCATTACAAATACGGAAATAAAAATTTTAAAAATTGAACTTGGTATTTTTTAGTCATTAGTTAGCGTCCTATTTAAAAACTGTGGGATTGAAGATTGTTCACCAGCTTCTCTTTCCCTTTCTCTTTTCTTTCTCTTTCTCTTTCTTGCTAGAAACTCTGTTACTGAAGAACAAAAATGCGATTCACCCGTTCAGGCAAAATTGGGTCGCTTTTATAGCCAAACAAAAGTTGCATTGCATTATGGGTTTTAGCATATCAACTGGAATAGCTGTTATCTCTCTACGGATGCTTTTTTTTCAGTTCAGTTTCAGTTCACCCATAATGCATTGCAACTTTTATAAAAAGTCCACTCTGCCCTCTCCAACTTCTTGACACTTCTAACTCAGAGTGGGTACAGTGGCGTACTGCCCCCAAGTACATTCCTTCTTCAACCATGGCTCATTTTACAGACCAGGCACCGAGGACGCTTCGAGTCAGGTAAGTTCGACCCGTCACTACAGGGATATATAGAATACAATTCTATATTTTTAAATAAATACACGTACACATTTCTCTTTCCAAACTTAAGGAAAAGAAATTAAAATAAACATACAACACCATCCTTTTTCCAAACTTATGGAAAAGTAATTAAATCAAACACACGAACACAAATCCTTTTCCAAAGATTTAAGGAAAAGTGATTAAACCAATTGTTTACACAAAAATCAGAATCGATTGGCTGGGTTAGCATTGTTCACTACTACGTCCGCGCGTTTGCGCCAAAAAGTTAATTACTTTTGGATCCTATCTCCTGATTATAAAAGATGGATAAGAAATCAACAATTAGACAGAACCCATTTCGCTATCAGAGAGGTCAGGATTTTGCTAGCAGACGACACAGACTTCATCTCACGTTCAAACCGGACACATTCCGACGACCACAAACAAACATACAGATATCGTCTCGCTGCCAGATAGACCAACGGCCAAGAAACAGGTGTTCGAACAAACGGCTTCACTCTCTCAACACAATTACTACTACTACCAGTATTCTTACCACTTCGTTCTACCTACATCAGGAATCCGTTTCAACAGGTCAGATACACAAACTTATTTCTCATTTCTGTCCACATCAAAACGAACTTTTCCAAACTTAACATACGAACTTTTTACATTTTACATTACACATATCAACTACACTATTCCTTTCGAACATTTACATATTTGTTGAATACTTGCGAATTTATTCTCTGTCAATTTTAATACACCAGTTCGCCTCTACAAAATTATTATTGCAGATTTATTCTCTGAATAAATTTATTTGTTATATTATGCATTTGTTTTATTGTTTTATTATTGCATTTGTTTTATTGTTTCTCCGTGATTTCTGCCTAACTGTGTCAATATTTTATTCGTCATTCCTAATATAATTGAACACACATTCACATAATCCTCTACAGATATTAGCCAACCAGCCAGTGTCCTATTTCAAAATTGCACGACGTAAAAAAAAATGTATATAATTATCATGTTTTTTCTTATGATTGATATTAAGATATTTAGAATCTGTCTCGATCACAGTCCATAATCCTACGCTCACACAGGCACAGGAATCTGCTATTAGTGAACATATAAACTGCACAGATGTCAACCAATGGCAGAGTCTTGTGCCTGCGAGAGCCCGGATGTTGATTGCGGTACGCTTCTTATTCGAAATCAACATCCGGGCTCTCACAGACACAGGACTCTGCCAATGGTGAACATCTGTGCAGTTTATATAACTGCAGAATTAATTACAACGATCAGCAATTTTCCGTCATACACAAGGCTAGGTCAAACCAGCACCTGTACATTTTAGAGACAGTTGCATTTTGTTTGCACTGTTCTTCCTTGTGTATGCAGAGACGAGTTAAACATTCCCTAACATTATTTGCTGGGGATGTTGTTGCAGAGAATCGAGTAATGTGAAGGGATATATATATATATATATATATATATATATATATATATATATATATATATATATTTCTCCCTTCCTATTACTACAGGACATTATTTTACCCTTTTACCCAATTTGTACACTTTGACTTTTAAAATGATTTACGGATTGTAAACTTCTGACGACGCACCGGTTGAAAGGGCCCTTAAGTCTCCTTTTTTTCTTTCGTTTTTTTTTTTTTTTTTTCATCCTTTAACCCACCTTTTAGTGTTTAAATAGTTGATCGAATCGAATAAAATATGATACTATTTAAGTTTCTATATAAAATCAGTTGTACCGAAAATTTATATATATATATATATATATATATATATATATATATATATATATATGCCGTCAACAAGGGAGTTGTTAAGGTTAGAGTTATCGCCCTTTTTAAAAATCTCCCAAAATTAAATTTACCATTTCGCAAAGTTATGGAAGACTAGATGTGTGAAAATCTTCTACAAAAAATGTTACACGGCGTAGCCAAAACATGTAAGAAAAAATAACAATGCAACAAGGATACACACACTGAACAGTTGGTTCATGTCCAGAATAAAAATTGGGATATTTTGAAAAAAGGATTATAACTTATGTCCCTTTAGTCTTCCGTGGAGAAAAAAAAAATATCGTTAGTAATACTTTTTTTAATAAATTGCGCATTTTAAATTTTACATTTTTGGATAGATTAAATAGTGAATATCATCTTAGACAGTCATAGTAACAGACGTTTAAAAATCACAATCAAATTTTTATAGGCCAATCGAAGCAGAAAATCAACTATCCAAATATCTAAGCATATATATATATATATATATATATATATATATATATATATATATATATATCGGTGACCTAGTGGTAAAGTCTCTGACTCTGCGCGCTGGTTTCGATTTCTGTCGGAGGGAAATCGTAAGTATACATCGCTGATGAGACTTAATAAAGTTGAAACAGTTGTACGATGTTCTACATAGGGGCGATATTTGCCGAGTTCGCTTGTCATGATTATTTTCATTAATTATCGAATGTTATACGATATACGCATTGTAACTGCCTTCAAGCAAAAAAAATATATAAATAATAATATACTTTACTCAACAATGTTTCTAAGGCAAATTATCTTAATAATATATATATATATATATATATATATATATATATATATATATATATTGTCTGGTCGTGGTAATATGATTCAAAATTATCAAATATATATATATATATATATATATGAGGAAAAATGAGTAAAGAAAAGAAATGTAGATGGATAAAAATGAATTTAATCGATATCACTTTTAATCGATATCACTTACACATGTGTTTCGGTCCGTTTACCAAAATGTATACGGATTACGCTATTATTATTATTAAAATAATCAGATGAATAATCTCTACTCAAAAAATAAAAAAAATCACTCTGATGAAGGTCGTAAAAAATCACTCTGTGTACGGAATATTTTTACATTTTTCCTATTATTTTTATTATCATTATTTCAATTTCATCTGATTATTTTAATAATAATAATAATAATAATAATAATAATAATAATAATAATAATAATAGCGTAATCCGTATATATTTTGATAAACGGACCGAAACACATGTGTAAGTGATATCGATTAAAAGTGATATCGATTAAATTCATTTTTATCCATCTACATTTCTTTTCTTTACTCATTTTTTCCTCATATTGTCAGATTCAATTCCCTTTCCATTCTTACATATATATATATATATATATATATATATATATATATATATATATATTATGGACTCTCTCGTCGATTTTCGACGCATGAGGGTTCACACACACAATGATCACCCACACAGTGATTTGTTTATAGTGGTGAAGGATTGTGTTGGACCATCCACACTTTTTGGCACAGTCAATAGGAAAGAATTGGTGCATCAAGGGTTGCCACAAACCCAATCAACGACCGACCTCAGGAATTTTGAATTCAGAGTTATCCCTCTCCTAGACTGGTTACCTACCCAAGGCTGGAGGGCCCAGTCTGCCCTACTATTTAACCCATAGCTGGAGGGAATTTTGAATTCAGAGTTATCCCTCTCCTAGACTGGTTACCTACCCAAGGCTGAAGGGCCCAGTCTGCCCTACTATTTAACCCATAGCTGGAGGGAATTTTGAATTCAGAGTTATCCCTCTCCTAGACTGGTTACCTACCCAAGGCTGAAGGGCCCAGTCTGCCCTACTATTTAACCCATAGCTGGAGGGAATTTTGAATTCAGAATTATCCCTCTCCTAGACTGGTTACCTCCCCAAGGTTGAAGGGCCCAGTCTGCCCTACTATTTAACCCATAGCTGGAGGGAGAATATATGGATTCATACATTTCCCAAGGGTATATATATATATATATATATATATATATATATATATATATATATATATATATACCCTTGGCAAAGGTATGAATACATATATTCTCCTCCAGCTATGGGTTAAATAGTAGGGCAAACTGGGCCCTTATATATATATATATATATATATATATATATATATATATATATATATATATATATATATTCAGAATGAACACAATTCCCTTACTCACTAGGCATAAAAGAATCCTAAATGGGTTAATATGCCGTTAACTGACTATCTGAATTAATCACAAAATATAGAAGAAAATT
>CM042177.1:7498977-7501477 GCA_023376005.1 Doryteuthis pealeii
AGACTGGTTGCCTAACAACGGTTGAAGAGCACAGTTCGCTCTACTATGTTACCCATAATTAGAGGGACAATAGTTGGATACATACCTTTCCCAAGGGTGTTAGCTCAATATAAAATGTCAACCCATGCGAATACTTAAATTCCGCCCACCCACATAGCAGTTCAATTCAAACAGCTAATAAAAACCTTTCTTTCTATTTCCACCAAAGTCATGAATTCCCAAAGACAGGGGGCAACGCAAAAAACATCAAAGACAATCAGTCTTCTGACCACCCGACCAACACCATGAGAACCCGAAGGAAAATATATATATATATACCCGACCAACGGGTAGGATTTGATGTTGCATTATCATGCAACGGAAGAGGAAGCTTCCGGCAAAAAGACAAAGAGAAAGATAAAAATATATATTTAAAAAAAGGGAGAACGGAAGAGAGGTCTTGCGGTCAAGAAGCAGGGAGAAGATAAAGAAATAGATAAAAGAAAAAAGGAAAACGGAAGACACCTCTTCCGGTGAAGAAGCAGAGAGAAAGATAAAGAAATACATAACAAATGTCCGTTATCAGATCAAAAGATAAAAAATGCGTGGGCATATTTTTTGTATAAAAAGGCTAGCGGATTATGGGTGAAATCAGTCCTCGGCGAGCAGCAGTCAGCGTAACCTCATCGCCTTCCGTTACCCTCGGGCAGTTCATTGTGAACACTGCGCTCTTCGCCAGCCACCCGGCATTTTCATTGTGAACACTCGTTGCCCCTCACCACCCACGCACCGAAGAAAATAAAGACGGGTCCTATTTTTATATATCCATGTCTGTGGTTTTATTGAAGTACAGTAGTCGGCTATACAGCATTTGACAGAAGGCTACAAGTATCTGGCACTCAGCGAGGATTCGCCCAGTCCGTTGGGGAAGAAGAATACACAGACTGCACCTCTGCAGAACGGTAAAATACCACCACCACCACCCCCGGTCGGATGGCGACCGGTGATACTTAAGGATGGAACCATGTTGGCTGATCAGTCTATGACATGCAAAACACATCATTCACGATTATAAAGTAAATCTTTATTATTTTTGCTCAAAAAGTGATAGTGAATGTGTATATATAAATAATTACTTTGTTGTTAATTGTTTTATTTTCGTAGTTTCTCCCCGGACATACATACACACAACTGCCCTTAATATAATAACTAGAATCGGCTACCCGGCGTCGCCTGGGTATAGGGGGATTTTTTAAACGTTAGTTTCGCAGGTCCGTTATTACTTATCGCGAGTGAGATCCTGACTGGTTGCCCCATAAAAATCCCCACGGAAATATATAACAATATAGTAATTAATGTCCATTCAATCATTTACAATTAAAATATATATATATATATATATAAAGGATGCAATAAATTCAATCAATCTATATTATATTTCAAAGCGAAAAAAAAACATACAAAAAAAATAAGCAAAATAACACGCTAATGATTTTCCCTTTAAATATCTTCCCAAATATAAATCAAATATTCATTATTTTTGCTCAAAAAAACAAGACCTGGTGATATTTAATGTATATATACGTTGTGGGGTAAAAAAATAAGATAAACGACTGATGAAATGTATACAAATGTATTGAACAAAAATGAGTAGAAATTACAGAAATGAAAGTGGATTGCGTCCGACCATACAGTTGCAAACTGACTCGCGTTGCTTGTGTCCAAAGCCACAACTGTCCCTGCTACTTACAATAGAAGTCGGCGGATTCCATTTATGTTTATAGGTTATATCACCTATAACAATATTTACTTTGTCGTTAATTGTTTTATTTTCGAAATTTCCTCCGGACATACTTATACACACAACTGCCCTTTATATATGTATTGATAAATTGATGTCCCAAACAGATAAACTGTCTACAACGCATCAAAGAGCAACCAAACAATGTTTGGTAATGCCAAGTGTCATTTATAGGTTTATTCCTCGTACGTTTGAAGGGTGTGCATCGTCAGCCTAGAGCAGTATGATTTATCTCTCAAGAAAGAGATAAGAATAGGCGTTCACTTCAAGAAGGGATGAGAAAAGGGTATCGTTTTCTCACATGATCAACGGTCAAGAGATGAGAGAAATGATATCTCAAGAGATCAAAGAAGAGATCACACCTCCCAGCCAAGATAAGATAACTCCTTTTTTACCATACGATATCATAACGGTATGCAAAAACCTATAAAAGTATTTTGGCCCAAGAAATCCAAAAATGTTATTTAAAAAATCTTGAAGTCTACCAAATTTAAGTTATTGATGATTTCTGATGTTTTTTCATAGCAAAATCAATATCCCGATGTGGCACTGCAACGATGATAACATTTCTTTTCTATTATTATTTCACATATATTGAACATTATTAGTACCAAAAAGATAGTTTCATATTTGCTCCGAACCGAAGCTAAAACATTAGTTAAAATTTTGCAAATCAGGAATCATTAATAACCAAACAAAACGGCGAGGGAGATGAATCTC
>CM042177.1:7506477-7511441 GCA_023376005.1 Doryteuthis pealeii
ACATTAAATGTATAGCAATGTGTTTTTAAGAAATATGTAATTAAAAACAACATTAACCCCTAAACCGTAACCGAATTCGCAAAAAAAGTAAATTCATGCACTGTAGTTAAACTGTTATATATCACCAAATAAGTTTCCGTTTTAATTTTGACCACGATTTGCAAGTTAAACCGATTTATGGTGTTTTGAGATTAAAAACTCTATGAATTAAATGAGTAAAAAAAAAACACACAAACAAACCAATGCCTTTTTATGGTAACTAAGTTTTTGTCGGTAATGTTAATATATACTTCTTATAAAAAATGTATTATGTTTCCTACAGTTTTTAATACAAAACAAATCAAGAGTTTATTAGAAAATAAGTTGATTAAAATTAAATTGTCAGCTACGACAGAATTTATTTACTAAAAGCATAGGTAAATGAAATTATTAGTAAGACCATACAGGTCTCACTAATAATTTCATACCTATTCCTTTAGTAAATAAATTATTTTCCTCTACTTTAATTGCCATTTACATTTAATTCTACTTAAATTCATTTAAATGCCCGCTTAATTGTTAAAAATATTTTAAAACGTCAATAAAAAATGGAAAGTTAACTTTTTAATGTTTTCTTTTACGTGTAATATAAAGAACAATTCCAAGTTTATGTGTTAGAAAAAAGAAAAAAAGAAATTTCTCTTACATAGAACCTAAATTTTTGCATTTTAAAGTAAATTGTCGTAAATGGCCGTAAATTCCCACTCTTTGTTGACAGTTGTTGCATCTTGACGTGTGCACCTTTTCTTAGTATGGAGGACTATACGTATAAAAAATTATTTTCTGAAGCAAAAACAAATTACTAATTTAGCATTTCCTTGATGCCCCACGATTTAACTCTTAATATTATTGAAAAATAAAGCTGGGAAAAGTCTGCTGTAAATAAATAAGAACAATCGTTAGTAAAAAAAAAATTAAAAATTAAAATTAAAATTTCATTAAAATCGGATAATCCCCTGATTTTTGGTAATTTTTTTGCAATCGCGAATGTGATATTAAATTTGTAAAAAAGCCATTTTAAACCAGCGTCTCAGACTGAAAGCGATAGAAATTGCCTGAAAAATCGTTTTAAATGGGTTTTTTCAAACATTGTATATAATATATGTAATGATATTTTTCTTTTTTTAATGATGGTCATTATGTTACTACTTATCGTTTTAGACAAAAGTTTGACCTTAAATAATTGATTTAATTAATTTTAATTCGTTTTTAAAACAAAAGATCTGTCACAAGCAGGCGAATTATGGGCCATCCTACTATTATCTTATAAAAGAAAAAAATATACATCAATATTTGTTCTGTTCAAAAGGAAGGGGTCCTAAATTTTCAATATAGTGTTTCTAAAAAAATTATTACATAACAATAATAGACTAAAGTAGTTATTAAATAGATATTTGTTTTTAGAATCTAGAAATAGGAAATTTGAAACTTAAAATTAGGCGTTTCATATTATAAATGAATTCTAAATATTAATTTACCATAGCGGAAATACCTAATTAAGTCAGAAAGTGTTGAAATAAATAACTGATGCGTTATAAAATTCATTTATTGATAAATCAGCACTGAAAATTTCATTAAAATTGGAAAATTCCCTGATTTTATTTTAAATTATTGTGATTTTTTAACAATATAACCCGAGCTCAATCGGTGACCCAGCGGGTCACGGGTTTTCTAGTATATATATATAATGTGGTTTGTTTGAAAATCGCATAATCAAAAAACTGTAATTAACCAAGTGCTGTTAACTTTATGTCCATACTACCCCAACTTATATATATATATATATATATATGTGTTGTGTGTGTGTGTGTGTAGAAGGTTTTTGTAGAAGGTTATATATATATATATATATATATATATATTATATATATATATATATATATATTATATATATATATATATAGAGAGAGAGAGAGAGAAAGAGAGAGAGGGAGAGAGAGAAGGTTTGAGTCAATGCGGCTCGAGCACTCCTTTCAGAAGCGGGCTCTTCTGTGAAGAAGTGGTAATCACCATATATATATATATATATATATAATTGCACTTATTTTACGCACCGATCCTACAAAATCACGCGAAGGGTGACCTTTTAGAAAAATGATAATTCGGCCGCTTATTCAACCCAACCACCTATCATTAATTTCTTTCTCGAATATGGAAGAACAGAAATGGGAAATAATTTCGATGCCTCCGAGCAAAATAAATGTTAGGTTTATGTACTAACATAGTTAATGTCGTATCATTACGAGGGTGAGTCAAAAAGTAATGCCATGTTTTAAAACTAAGGCCTATATTTAAACCCTAACTAGGCTAAGACCAAGAATCCGATGAGTAAGGCCCAACTTGCCAATCAACACTGTTCTCTGTTTGTATGACTGCTCGACCACACACAAGCATCAGGACAAGGGAGAAAATCGCCTCAGTCGGGTGGACAACTTTACCGCATCCCCCATACGCACCAGATTTAGCTTCTTTAGACTATCATCTCTTCGGTCTCATGAAAGAGGTTTTGAGAAGCAAACATTATTCCAATGACGAGGAAGTGAAATCCGTAGTGAAGAGGTGGCCCAAGAAACAGTCAACAGAATTTAACGAGGCAGGGATTCATGCTCTCATTGGAAGGTGGAACATTGCTATGGAGAGAAACGGTGACTATGTGGAGAAGTGGGGGGGGTGATCCACAGAGGACCAGCTTCTTTTTGTTGCATGATAGATGTTCCTGTGTTGATAATTATACCAATCCTAAACAAAATGGCATTACTTTTTTACTCACCCCCGTAGATGTTTTAAAAGCTAATTATGTTATTCAGAGATATTGTTAACGTGTTTATGGCGTCTTTGGATTTCGGCTCCTCCAGCTGGTTCATAATAGAGCGGATTACCGAGGGAAGCGGTTGCTTATTTTGTGTGTTCCTGATCATGACTTCAGCATATGTGTACGAGCTGATGTATCCAGAGAGAAAATAATGTTACGAGGCTTTTATTTTTGACCCAGGTCGGCCAGTTCGGAAAGTAACTTTTCTTTTGGACCCTGTGTTATCATATCCGGTAATCAAAATAATTTTTGCTTTTTTGCTCCAACTAGCAAGAATATGTACTGTCTGGGAACAAGTATTTAAGTTTTTATATAATTCAATATTATAGTGAATTAGAAAGACTAAAGAAATTAAATAAGATCAACAAAGATTGTATTTATTTTTAATTTATTCTAATTGATTTCAGTATAAAGTTATACATAGTATTGCTTTTAATACGTTTAAGAATAAAACAATAATAAAAGAAATCAATAACACCAAGTAATTATTTATTATAATAATCAAGATTATTATACTTTTTACATATTGAAGTAAAGCAATAGCTCTTAAGTAAACATATCAAACGTTGTAATAATTAAATTACCATACTGTGGTGCATTCACTGGTCCCGCTAGTTATTATTAATTACTTGAAACCATAGAGCTGTGTGTAAACAAATGTATATTATTGTTTAACAGGGATGATTACTTAAAACCATATAATTTTGTATAAATTATTAGAATCATACCCGAAACCATACAATTGTGTGAAAAAACTTGAAAAATACAAAAAAGATATAAATATAAACGTTCATGTGATTCTGTGACCTCTTGGCATAAAATAACCCCAGATGAGTTGACATGCCGTTGAAATAAATCAATCAATCAGCCACGTTTCTTATCATTTTTCCAATTGATTTTTCCACTTTATTTCAGAATACATGATATTTTTTCTACAAAAACTACTGCCTTGAATATCATACATTTTTATATAGTTATTCAGACTCTTATCTTTATAGAAAAAAAGTAAAAACATTTTTTGACACTTTATTTTTTTTATCTCATAAAATAAAGTAGTGGTGTAGAACTCGTAAAAAATATTTCCCTTAATACATTTTAGGAAAAAAAAACTATTTCAGACATATTTACATCCAAAGGTAAATAGTTATGGAAATTTTCATGAAAATCGGAACGTTAATTGATTTTTCATATAATTTTTAGAAAATCCTCTTTTCGTAACTCGTTTTTTGCTACGTTAAAATTCAGTTGAGTTAACGGTGCAAAAATGAAAACATTGTGTTTCAATCATAATTTCCATTATTTCTTTCAGCTGAAAAAACTTTCTAAAATCATCATGTATCGCAACGTTTTTCCCCTCTGCTCTGTAAGTAATTATTTATTAAATATGTTTTTGTTAAAACCAGTATGCAAATATACTTACTTTCTTGGTGGATTTAAAGAAATTCACATTCTGTACATTATGTATAAACCGAGTTCGTGTTTTTTAGAAATGAAGGAGACATCTCCACACTCGATGGTAAACTCCTAAATTCAGTGAAACAATTCACGTATCTAGGTAGTAATATCTCATCAACGCGACGTTAATGCACGCATAGAAAAGGCATGAGCTGCTTTAAACAAATTGTCAGTGATATGGAAATCCGATTTCATTCACAGGTTAAAGCGAAAATTCTTCCAAACAGTAGTTGTACCAATGCTACTGTACGGCTACACTACTTGGACCCTAACGAAGCGCCTAAAGAATAAGCTAGATGGGAGAACAACACCCCACGAGAAAACAGCTGTATAGCCACCTGTCCCATATCATACAAACCATCCCGGTGAGACGAACAAGACACACTGGGTACTGCTGGAGAAGCAAGGATGAATTCATAAGTGATGTTCTTCTGTGGAAACCATCACATGGGCACACCAGAGTAGGTCGTCCAGCAAAGACGTACATAGACCAACTCTGCGTGGATACTGGATGCTGCTCAGAGGACCTCCCAGGGGCAATTAAGGATAGGGAGGGTTGGCGAGAGATTTTCATGGATACACGTGCTAATTGCGCAACATGATGATGATGATAATGATGATAATGATGAAACATCAGGTATGTAAGAGAGAGAGAGAG
>CM042177.1:7511641-7531641 GCA_023376005.1 Doryteuthis pealeii
GTGGTGAAGTTCCAATTCTGAAACTCTGGAGTATGTGGAGTATCCATTAATCGCCATTACTCCGAGATGCACTCTGGGCTTTAGTGGTAGTACCTGTTAAGATTGTAGAGGGTTACGAGATGTGTTCAATAATATGGAAATGATGATAAAATAATAAGACACAGTTTAGGCAGAAAATACGGAGAAATGATAAAAACAAAATATGTATTCATAAAATAACAAATAAATTTATTCCGAGAATAAATTCGTAATTAACAACAAATATGTAAATGTTCAATGTGAAATGTAAAAGTTCGTGTGTAGAGTTTTGAAAAGTTCGTCAAGAAATGTGTAATGTCACAATGCAAATGTGTATGCAGATTCGTCAAAGTTCGTTAGGAAGAGTGTAATGTAAAATATGTATGCAGGATTAGAGTTGACAAAATGGAAAATTAAAGTTTGTGAATACGACCTGATGAAATGTATTGGTAATATTAATTGCTGTGGCGAGATGTTTGGTAGTAGTAAGCTGTGACTCTGAAGGTGTGGTGTTTGTTTTGGTGTTGGTGAGTCTTTCGCTCGGACATCTGTTTCTTGGTGTTGTCGTCCGTGTGTTCTATCTGGCAGAGAGATGGAATCTGTCTGAATGTTGATATTTTTTCTCTTTAAATAATTCTAAATAGGATCGGATGGTAATTAATTTTTTAGGCGCAAATGCACGGACGTAGTCGAAGACATTGCTAATCTAGCCAATCGAACTCTGATTTTTTTATAAACATTTGTTTTAATCTCTTTTCCTTAAGTTTGGAAAAAAGAAATGTGTTTGTGTGTTTATTCTTATTTTGATATAAAATATAGGATTTTATCCTATAGGATAGAAAAAAATGGTGTTATATTATACTTGCCTGTATGTAGTGTTGTCGGGATTTAATTTCTCCTCGCCACTTTTTATCGCATTTGCATAAGATAGTGTGAGTAAATAATAAATGGAAATAAATCCGATAGTATGTTAGAAAACACAAATGTTGACAGTATTAAGCTGACAGATATCTGTTTCAACCTTTTATAATGACGGTCTTCCTCTTTCTTTCATCAATATAACAAGAATGAAAGTAAACTCTGGCGGTGGGGGGGGCACAGTCAAGTCCGAGGCATATGCTCTCCCAACTGACAAAGTCTTCAGTCTGCAATAATCTTTCACCAAATTACTACTCTCTTCTTAACAGGAAGATCCAAACACGACGATACTGTTTACATCCGGGTTACTCTGCACTGCTCGTGCGGAATGTCATCAGCGACGAGGAGGTGGCGAGTTCAATTTCCGTGGTCACTCGCCACACTCCTCCTCGCACAGGCCAAACATATCCGGACGCGCTTTGTTCGTGGGGGTGGGAATCTGCTCGTCCACAGTTCTGCCCTTCAATTTCGCAACATTGGGGAAGACCGTTTTTATAAAAGGTCGAAACAGATATCTGTCAGCGTAAAACCATTATCATTTGTTTTTCTATATATTTTTCAATCATAATATAATGTGTAAAGGAAGAAAAGGAAAACGTTTGACACTCTCTGGCGCTTGTCTTTATTTTGTTATTAACTCGTCGGTTTTTAAAGTTAAACTGTTATTTTACGAAGTTTGACGTATATACGCTGCTTGTAAGCAACGACTAAAAAGGAGATTCGTTGCAACCCACTATTACCAGTTATCCAGGACTTTGAAAAGAAACAAGTAATAGACCAAACCAACAACTTTCTCCTTTTCATATCGGCCCTATTCATTGAATTTATTAAATTCATTAGATTTATTTTAAACTAACAAAAAAAAAAAAAGAAAAACTCTCCGGGCCTTGTAAAAATACATTTTTGAAGGACATTGCCTGAGTGGGAAGGGAAAATTAAATTTTAAAAATGTTTAATATTTTTAAAAAGGTTTATTATTTACTTAAAAACATCATATTCACTCCAGTCCACCGAGATACTTGTTTTTAATTTTTAATTCTAAATGTGTTAAATTTATTATCTCTACTTATAATGGGCAGGTGTGTGCGTCTATATGTCCGGAGGAAACAATTAACGACAAAGTAAATATATGCACATTAAATATCACCAGGGCTTGGTTTTTGAGCAAAAAAATGAGATTTGATTTATATTTGGGAAGATATTTAAAAATTCAAATTTGAAAAGTAACAGAAAGGAAAGTCATTTGCATGTTATTTTTTAAATCTTTTTTTTGGGTCTTTTTTTCTTTTTTTCGCTTTGAAATATGATATTGATTGATTGAATTAATTGCATCATTTTATATCTTCTTTTTTTTTAAATTGTAAATCATTGAATGAACATTTCTTACAATATCGTTATATATTTCCGTGAGGATTTTTACCGGACAACCGGCGAGGATCTCACTCGCGATAAGTAATAATGGATCTGCGAGACTAACTTTTAAAAGATCCCCCTCCTCTACCCAGGCGACGCCGGGTAGCCACTTCTAGTCTCTAGTATATCTATTTATTATACAAATTGAATATATGTAAAATAAAAGATAATTCAATTTTTATTTTCAAAGGATCAATTCGTAATTTTGAGATTTCGTAAAGCGTAAATATTTGTCCCGAAAAATGTTCATTTTTTCATTTATTTCTCTTTCATTTTCAGTAGATGCAATTGTAATTCTGGGTTTAAGTTAATCTGAATATTCGTCTGACTTACAGTCCAGTCATAATGTAATAACCCTTCCAGGACCATAGCAGCTTAATTTCATTGATATATCAACGAAATTAATTTCCTGTTCGGTACTCAGATGGGGTCAATTTATTAACCACAAGCCAGGTTAGGTTGTGGACTTAGATGAAGTAAAGTTTAGTGAAAATCAGCTTGAAATAGGAATCTCGGAATTAAGGGAGATAATTGTAACGTAACATTTTCAAGGGGAATAATTTCTCAAAAAAATGATAGAGTTACTTCCCTTATAATTTAGTCGAACTTACTATTTAGAAGTTATTGATTTGCGTGATTAGCTTCTAAACCAGGAACTGGGTATGATCAAAATATCACTTGGGGCGGGGTAGGGGGGTGGTATCCCTAATGAATTAAACGTTTAAAAAACTGGGTAAAAATAGATTAAATTTATTGTAATTTTTCTGTATTAAGAAAAGGGACGGTTTTTTTTTTTAAATCTTAAAATTAAAAAAAAAATTTTTTAGTAAAAATTTAAGTATTTTAAAACGGGATAAAATTTTAAAACGGGATAATTTTATAAATTGAAATCTATCAAAATTTTTGCCGTTTTTCTCTCTTGCAGATGTCATCTTTTTAACGGGGTTTATTTCATTGTTGTAATTAAGTAAGTCATTGAATATCTTTTATATACAATTTTTTGGGGGAGAAAACCATAAAATAAGTGACAATTTACAATTCTTTATGAAAGTTTAAAGAAGGGTGGGGTGCTGTCGTACCGAAAATTTTGGCTATGCCTACGATGAACAATTGCCTACAAAAAATTAAATTAAATCAAAATTAAATAGAACAAGAAATGTGCTACATCAAATACATTTATTGTGTTAGTATTGCATTTATTCTAAGACAAACAGCAACAAATAAATGAATTAAAACTTTGTTCAATTCTTACGGTTTATTTAACAACAAAACAATGACTAAAATATGTGGCAAAATAGTAAATCACTAATTAAGGAGGAAACATCAACGACTCGTAATCCCGGTAAGTAGGTAAAACTTGACTTACCTTACTTTTTGCAACCTTGATAGCAGGTATGATCACCGGTCTGGAACCCCTATCTTGCCCAGAATATTAACCTCCTAGAAACTGTACAGAGACGTGCAACCAAACTAATACCCTCCATCAGGCATCTACCATACTCTGAACGTCTCGCAGCCCTGGGAATGGATTTGCTGAAACTTCGGCGTCTGGCAACTGACCTGGTAAACACTCATAAGGTCATTAATCATCTTAACAACAGCAACCTTGAGCACCTTTTTGATCTCCATCTTTCAAACACACGTGGGCATGCCTGCAAAGTCAGAAAACAGCACTGCTCACGTGATTTTCGGTAACATTTTTTCACTCTCAGAGTTGCGGAGACATGGAATAAACTGCCTGCGTCTGTTGTGGGCTGCCGAAACACTGAGTCTTTCAAAGCCTCCATGCTTCCTGTAGTCCGCCGACAATGCCACTCTCCACATACATATGCACACACGTGCACACATACATGCATATTACCACTGTAAACTGTTCATGTTCCTGACACTAACACATTATTCTGTGTACTTGACATGAGACTTTGATGAGTTGTGGTGCACCTGAGCACTGTACACAATGAATTTCATTTCATTATTATGTGAAATAATCTCTTAGGTTTGGTAAAGTTAGTGACAGGAAATCAAACGGTAAATAAAGGAATACTTTTTGCTGTTACCGGCCGACTAGACCTTCTACAAAATACTTCAAAACTAGCAGATAACAAGGTATTTAAAACACATTCAACCAATCAAAAACGACAATTAAATGTTAATATCAACAACAAAAATATTATTGACATCCTTCCGTCTACTAAAGACGATGGCGTACTGTCCACTTTTTTATCTGCAATTGCGTGAGTGGCTGAACAGACATATTTTTGAATGGCAATCTCTGGTGCAGTGACTGAAAACAAACGGTGATGCTTTCTGGAGATGCTGTTGTCTAACCCTCCTTTTGGTTCTCTTTTCCGTGGCGGCTAATTTCCTTTCTTTTTCACTCCTTCTCGTTCCTTGTTTTACAAAAAGGCGCCAGGTCACACGGTCTTCTGCTAAAGCCTCCCATGTGTTGATGTCAATGTTGCATGTCTTCATGTCTCTCTTACAGACATATTTAAAGCGCAGGTGTGGTCTCCCTACCGGTCGGGTGCCCTCTACAAATTTACCGAACAGTAGGTCTTTGGGGATGCGGCCTTAGTCCATCCCGCTGACGTGGCCAAACCATCGCAGGCGTCTCTCGCAGATGATGGCGAGCATGCTGTTAATGTTTGCTCGTTCCCGCACGTCTGTGTTGGAACGCGCAAACATAAACAGCATGCCACCGTCATAAAACATGTGCCCTTGGGGTTTTTCCATCCCACAAAGATTGAAGGTAAGTAACTGTTTTCACAGCCTTTTCCCCCATATTTCAAAATATACTGCCTTTCTTTAAATTGAATTAAAATTTTAAAAACTGGTTTGAATAGAAAACTAAGCATTTTTCTTATAATTTTGCTTTTGAACGTCTCTATAATGCAGTTTTCACAGTTATATGGGATTAAGTAACAAATGATAATCTTTAGCAAACAATTATAGCTTCAAGTACCTATTATTAATACTAATAATTTACAATTGGACACATGGCCTAGTGGATGAGGTAGTTAGGTTAAGACAGTTCTAAGTGACAGTTATCTCTGGATTCCGGGTTCAATCTTAAGTAGAGGCAGTAACATGGAAAAATAATTAACACAACTCCTACCCCATCTATGGTTAGCGGAATGAGAACAGGATACCCCCGTGGAATAAATAAAAGGTTAGGTTCAAAGTTCTGTGATGGCTCCTGATTACGACAAGAAGGTTCCCGAGTCCGAGGAGGTTCCCGAGTCCGACAAGAAATACCTGAAGAAGACCGGAGGGCATATCGGCCGAAGCGTTGTACAAATAACAATAAAGATGGGGACAATAGTCGGAATAACGCAGATAATACTAAATAATTTACAGTTATATGGCATCAAGTATTGCTATTGAATACGAATATTTTTAAACAGATATATTTAACCTTTAGATGGGTCCCTAACAGGAACTACCAGTCCGGGTCAGAGTGGAATTAGGAGTAATAATAATGAAGGGGTACTCCCCACTGGAAAATCGCCTCTACACAACAGAGTTCCATTTCTAGAGCCTCAACTTTAAAAGTACTTTAGTGTCATACACGGGACATCTCTTTTTGGATTCGGGAGGTCTTACCTCTCTACAGGAGATACAGTCAACGTAATCCCCTGTCAACAGGGTGTTAAGCAGAAAAGGAATTGAACTCATTAGTCGTCATCTCTTGCGAAAAGAGCTCAGATATAAACACTGAGATTGATAGTGTTTGAATATACGAAAATGGAATTAACGTTATTTTCTACGGTCGAGGGTCGAAGCTACCGGATACCCCTGTGGCTTCGGCCCTGGACCGTGGAAGATAACAACGTTAATTCCTGGGGACAATCCTCCTAGGCAACACCTCCCCTGTCGATTTAAAGGGACAGGGCTGGGCTTATTGTCCGGTGCCTGAGGCGCACCCCTTGAGGGGGAATGTTGACGGGATCAATATATTTTGCACCCTCCTCACATGAGCTTCGGTTCGTGGGTCGTCCCACATTAATAGGGTCTTGTGCCTAACCCATATACGTGGGGTACATGGTAAATATCTATAGGAAAAATGGATTTACTTCCGAATATTTGAAAAAAAAAGATAAAATGAAAAACAATAATATAGATAGTGCTAACAAGTGCACGTTTTGACATTATGATATTTATACAATGTAAAAAAAAGTAAAGTGGTCTAAATTCAATATCAACCAGACAGCGAGGGAATCTATCCCCTTTTCACTAGCGCTAGACCAAGGAGATTTGTTTTTGGGGTCTCTGGGGTAGAGCGCCACACATACCATCATTTCCTCACTTTACAGTTCATATCCATGTGCTACTCATTCGCTGGGTTGGCCAGGGTCGGTATCGAACCAGGAACCTTGTGGCTCCTCGTTGGACGCTAGGCATTGTATAAACTATTCGTCTTCTTCAGAGCACAGAATGAGGAAATGGAAAATAACGGCTAACACGAGAAATTCAACAAACGTTTACGTTCTGGGCGGGAATGTCTTCTTTTTTCATTTTTTTTTAACTATAAAAACGTATTTTGGTTAAAAATGATGTAAATTTTATTTTAAAATCTTAAATGTCTCAAACCTCGATGAGAAAAACTCATCAAAGTTTTAAAAAATATCTTCTCTATTAATAATGGAGATTGTCTGTATTTCTCTCTGTAACAAAAACTACGTCACAGCTCTACGTCACAGCTTACGTCACAATATTCTTATGCTATATACACCCAAAATTTGAGTAATTTTTTAAATTGTTTTTACTCTCGTCCTTTTTTTTTTTTACAGTAACACGAAGTTAACTGAAAAGTTTACAAATAAATAAATACCTACGATTTTGTTTAAAATTGATGTGGAAAATATTCAAAATAATTGTTTGATTATTACATGCACGCAACATTTTATTTGAGAGGGACGGGGCTCAGTTTTCATTTCAAATTGTTTTATTTTATTTTACTCCTTTAATAAATATGAGGATTTTTCTTACTTATGATACAAACCCTCTGACATTGAATTTTTAACTCCCACCCTCTCAGGCAATGTCTTTCAAACATTAATTTTTACGACGCCCTGAGGGTGTTTTCTGTTGCTACTAAATATAAAGATATAAAAAGATGTAAAAGATTGATAGGTATATAGATATTTAACTTTTACAAAAATATGATTTTTGATATGTAAAAATGTTTCAAGGGAGATAATAAAATGTTTTATGCAGAAATTATGTCCCTTTAATTTTTGGCAGCTTTCATTGTAGTCTAAGATTTTAGTTAATGTTACAGAATTCATCTCTATTTATTTTTTGTTTTGTTTTTAATTTAAATGAAAAGGTATACCAAACTGGAACCTGCACTCATGAAGCCTACCTCACGAAAAGCACTAACAAGAAAAATTGAATTACAGTACAATCGAAACAAAGATCTAGAATTATATCACAAAAGAAATACACACACACACACACACACACACACACACACATATATATATATATATATATATATATATATATATATATATATATAACATGCATATATTGTTTCATTTTTGTTTTTGTGCTCTTTTGTTTTTTGTTGTTTTATTTAATCATGCCTTTTGATTACGGACATAAGTCAGGGTCATCGTAGTTATTTACCCAACTCGATCACCAGGAGTAGGATGTCACACAAGGTCGCAAGTATGGGGCATTCAATGAGGATTCAGTAGTAATGGATCTGCGAGACTAGCTTGCTAAACATTACACCATGTCCTCAACACACACACCCACACACACACGAAACCATTCGCTACTGGTATGATAGGACACAAGGTCGCAAATATGAGGCGTCCAGCGAAGATCAAACGCGCTATTCAGTAGTAATGAATCTGCGAGACTAGCTTGCTAAACATTACACCATGATTATTCACCCTCTTGAGGGAGGGTTAATTGTTGAAAAGGTATCTTAAATGAGATAATCCCCAAATCACCCGGTCAAACCTTCTCCCCTCATCCCCCCAAAAAAACTTTACGCAAAACCACTTGAGTAACATTACCCCAATTCTTAACCTCTCTCAATACTCAAATAAAAAATACAAAAAATTTAATTTACTTACGACTCACCATAATGTAAGAATTATCCAATTTTTTTTAGTTAAGATAATACCAATACCCCTTATTAATCCACCTTAGTGAATAATTTTCTAAATATTTTTCAGCATATCTTCCAATAAAACTCAATTAACTTTTTTTTAAAGTTACATCAAGCGACTTTACTGCCTTAATCGGCAAATACAACAATTATTATAAGTACCTCCTGAATCTAGTTTCATTTACATTATCAATTCTAACACAACGGGTAAGTCATTTGTATTTCTTAAATATTAGTCTATTTGATCCCCTACATTCACCATTCATTCACGCTTAAAAAAACAGTATTTTTTATAACACAAATATGTGAAGCATACGCGAAACCCTTATATATATATATATCTTATTATAATGGAGATTGTGTGTTTTTCTGTCTGTAACCGAAACTATATTACTACTCAAGTCACAATTCCCTTAGTAATTGACGTCACGTTCACCATGAATTTATTATTTTAACCTCAATTATTGATAAAATTGTTTTACATTATTCATACTGTTAACCATATCTACTGTATTTACCGCGTACCCCACTTGTACGGGTCAGGCACAAAGTCCCTGTTAACGTGGGACCACCCACAAGCCGAAGCTCATGGAGTGGCAGGTGAAAAATTGCGTCGATCCCTTCGGCATTCCCCCTCAAGGGGGGCGCCTCAGGCACTGGGCAATAAACCCAGACCTGCCCCTTTAAATCGAGGGGGCAGGTGTTGCCTGGGGGGATGGCCCCCTGGGATCGACGCCGTTAATTATATCAATGGTCCAGAGACCGAAGCCACTGTTGACCATATCTACATAATAATAACATGCAATTGTATTTATATATACAACAAAATAGCGGTTTACAGTGTGAACGGGAAGGCTAATTTGCATATTGATATTAGAAATGTAATTTTAATAAATATATGCTTAGTATTATTGGTTTCTAACTGTTTGGTTTTATTTTAATGAATATAAGCAAAAAATCTCTTCAATTAATCTTAAATGAAATCCATTAACAAGAAAAGATAAGTGTCATTTTATTCTTTACTTCGTATTTTAACTAAATACTTAAATTAGAAAAAAGAACAATGAAAGACGAGAGTGATGGAAGAGTAAGTTTCAGTTGTTCTATTTTTCGATTATACCCTCCTCTGTTTCAAATCTTTTTATCTGCATTCTTATTTAGTTTCATTAGCGTTTCTAATTTAATACGATATTTCATTACATTTAAAACTTAAATACTTGCACCCGGAGGGTGCATATGTTTGCTAGTATATTATATATATATATATATATATATATATATATATATATATATATATATATTTCTATGGCAAATAATCCAGGTCATGAGTATAAAATGTGTTGTAGTGTTTCCCTACTCCTAAAAATTGGTTTATAAAAGTATTTTTGCTCAAGGAATCCAAAAATGCTATAGAAAAAGTCTGAATGTTAACCATTTTTAAGTTATTGATGATTTCTTATTTTTTATAGAAAGATCAATATCCCGATGTGGCACTGCATCTATGACAAAGATCTTTTTTCTTATTATTATTTCATATCTATTGAACATTATTTGTACCAAAAAGATAGTTTGGTTTTGCTCAGAACCAAAGCTACAAAAATTTTGTTCAATTTTCTCACTTCAATTTTTCTGAAATTTTGTCCAGTCGTGGACTATCTTAAAGTTAGACAATCCCCAACATTTGATCTTCAAATTCCAAAAAATTGGAAGAGATATGTCAATTTTTAACTTTCCAAATTTGGTGGTCAGGTGGCGACTTTTTGTAATCTATTTTATCTGTAAAATGAGTTCTTGAGCTTACCTACTCCTAAAACTTGGTTTATAAAAGTATTTTTGCCCAAGGAATCCAAAAATGCTATCCAAAAAAGTCTGAGTTAACCAGTTTTAAACAATTAATGATTTCTGATTTGCAAAATGTTAGCTGATGTTATAGCTTCGGTTCTGGGCAAACACTAAAGTATCTTTTTGGTACAAATAATGTTCAATATATGTAAAATAATAATAGAAAAATTTATCTTAGATTCAGTGCCACATCGGGATATTGATCTTGCTATGAATTTTTTTTTAAATCATCAATAACTTAAAATTGGTTGACTTTCACACTTTTTCGATAGAACTTTTGGATTTCTTGGGCAAAAATGCTTTTATAAACCAATTTTTAAGATTATGGAAGCTTGAGAACTCATTTTACACTCAGAAATAGGTTACAAAAAGTTGCCATTTTTCGCCAACCCTACCAAATTTGAAGAAGTAGAAATCGGCATAACTCTGCCAATTTTTGAAATTGGAAACTCAAGTTTTGGGGAATGTCTAACACAGTTCACACCTGTACAAAATTTCAGAAAAATTGACGGGGTGGGTGACAATTTTATGTTTTTCCGAATGATTTGATATGGAATTGCCCATATATACATGATTTATATTATATATATATATATATATATATATATATATATATATATATATTTAAAAATAAAAAAATTTTAAAAAAATTAAAAAAAAAAAAAAAATTTAAAATCACAATAAGAACAATGACGACAAATAGTGATGCCGTTGAATGATGAAAGCGAAATGCAGGAGCTATTAACGGATCGCGTGGATACGTGCGGGAGTTTTAAACTGTCCAATTTTTTTTCAAAAGTCAAACGCCTCTGAAGACGAATAACACCAAAAAAGTGTTATTCAGAAACCAATGGTAGGAGCGACTTTGTAATTATAAATAAATAAATATATATATATATATATATATATATATATATATATATATATATATATATATATATATATATATATATATATCTCGTAAATCTAATTTCAACTGTCTTCGAAAATATAGATCAAATCTTCATAATTTTGAACACGAAATAAAAGAGAAATGAATGAGAAAGCCAAACTTGATGTAGATCGTAAGTAACCACATTATTTAAACTTAGAGAGACATTTGACCCTGCCTGGCAAGACCTTGGTAGATCAGCGTTTCCCCCTTGATGAGTCAAGATTTCAGCTTTTGAAGATGAAATTAAAGGATGGGTGTGGTCGGTGACACGTTTGGTATCGGGTTTCTCGATTGACAGATGAAACAAACCAGGCTGAATAAGAAAAAAAAACAATATATTTTAAGTACAAATATATTAAAGGAGATAAATAGATATGAATAGACTGGAAGGATAGACAGATATGGATATACTGAAAAGATAGATATAAAGAGACTGAAAAGATAATGAAGGGGCTGAAAAGATAGAGAAATATGAAGAGACTGAAAGGATAGAGAGATATAAAGTTTTTGTTATTATTTAACAAACAAGAATGGACAGACACCCAGCCCGAATAAATCAACCCAGAGAAACAACCCACAGAAGAAGCCCAACAAAGGAAAATGCCAGTGTAAGGTTCAAGGTTATATATATATATATATATTATAACTGGTTGAAACAAACAACTCCGACACGAGTGTTGAACATAACAAAATGGACTTTAATAAAAGCACATGGAGAGACATTTACGACAGGAAGTACATATACAAGATACATAGTGGATAATATACATACATAGATACATAAGAAGAGTTACATAGAAGATATGTTTAGTTATGGAGAGTTCATAGACTAAGGTCACTTACTAGTGTCTCTAATGGGGGCCGAATCCCTCACACGAGAAGGTGTAGACATAATTGTCTAACCAATAGTAGTCACGTCCTGAGAAGCAAGAGAGTGAGAGAGTTTGAAACAGGCACTTAAATACAACAGACCCCTGGTGGTCAAACCGGGAACCCAGAGGGAAGATAACTCTTCCAGATCCAAGGGAAGACAATCCAACACTAGTAATAAATAAGCAGAACAGGAAGTAAGAACAAATACATTATCCCCTCATTCTGTTTCTCTATCGCCATTCATGTACCCAATGTTAAGGGGTATATAACATACTTATCTGCCTATCTGTCTGTCTGTCTAGCTAGCTATCTAGCTACATTATTAAATGCCTGTAAATCTGAACTGAATGTCACGCTTGATTTAGTTTATTTTTGTATGGAACGTTCTCTTGAGCTAAATTCATTATCGTCGGCATATTCGATCAAATAAATACTATTGGAAATTGGGTTATCTGCCCTCTACCGGAAGTCCGGACAATAGGGGGCAGAGATAGAACCCTGACTCAACAGAACAGAGTTCGCACCCGTGCGAGAAACACGTCAACTCCGACAGGCTGACATCATAGAAGCAGCGACCTTACCGGACAACTTCGGGACATTGCTGAGACAGAGACAACAAAGTTAAGTTTGTTAAACCTCTACATACTTACATATATCCCGCCGAGAGAAATTCTCTGGCAACCTCTTACAGACATTTACACAATTTGTATACTCACACATTTAATACCACAACCAATAAATTGTTAACCCAATTATATACTCTATAATTGCCTTGTCTCCTAATTCATACTAATTCACCCCGATATTTCTGTTAATACAATTTTGCAAATTAATTCACAAAAATATTATTTGTTAATTCATTCCTTAAAATGTTTGGGTCTTAATTAAAGATGAATATATTTTGTTCTAAGAAATAAGGCACGTGTGTCCGTGTGTATATATACAGAGTAGACCATAATTATGGAACACATTTTAAATGCTATTTTCTCAGATTACAAAGTTGATACAAAGTACTAAGTATATTTATTACATAACTGATACACAGGAGTTTTACATGTGATCTAAGATTTGAATATCATGTCCTTGAGAGGGTCACCATCATGACGAAAAATCAAGAGCTCGATTTCTCATATCACGTAAATTGTGGTTTAGCATATCAACTGGAATAACTGTGATCTCTTTACGGATGCTTTCTTTCAGTTCCGCTGTCATGTGGAGCCTGCCTCTTGCTTTCCAAAATACAGTCGGAATTTTCTTTGGGCTGCAATTATGGATCTTTGGCTGGCGAAATATTCTCCGACTACATATGCAATTATTTTTTGACTCCGCGGCATTATGAGGATCAGCAAATTCAATACCTGAAAGTAATAAAAACTTTATGTAATATTCAAATCTTAGATAACATGTAAAACTCCTGTGTATCAGTAATAATGTAATAAATATATTTAGTACTCTGTGTCGTTTTTATAATCTGAGAAAATAGCATTCAAAATGTGTCCCTTCATTATATTACTATATACAAGCATGTGATACTGTAACCTACAAATAGTACTCATTACAAATACGGAAATAAAAATTTTAAAAATTGAACTTGGCATTTTTTAGTCATTAGTTAGCGTCCCTATTTAAAAAACTGTGGGATTGAAGATTGTTTCACCAGCTTCTCTTTCTCTTTCTCTTTCTCTTTCTTGCTAGAAACTCTGTTACTGAAGAACAAAAATGCGATTCACCCGTTCAAGCAAAAATGGGTCGCTTTTATAGCCAAACAAAAGTTGCAATGCATTATGGGTTTTAGCATATCAACTGGAATAGCTGTTATCTCTCTATGGATGCTTTCTTTCAGTTCAGTTTCAGTTCACCCATAATGCATTGCAACCTTTATAAAAAGTCCACTCTGCCCTCTCCAACTTCTTGACACTTCTTACTTAGAGTGGGTACAGTGGCGTACTGCCCCAACTACATTCCTTCTTCAACCATGACTCATTTTGCAGGCCAGGCACCGAGGACGCTTCGAGTCAGGTAAGTTCGACCCGTCACTACAGGGATATATAGAATACAATTTTATATTTTAAAATAAATACACGTACACATTTCTCTTTCCAAACTTAAGGAAAAGAAATTAAAATAAACATACAACACCATCCTTTTTCCAAACTTATGGAAAAGTAATTAAATTCAAACACACGAACACAAATCCTTTTCTAAAGATTTAAGGAAAAGTGATTAAACCAATTGTTACACAAAATCAGAATCGATTGGCTGGGTTAGCATTGTTCACTACTACGTCCGCGCGTTTGCGCCAAAAAGTTAATTACTTTTGGATCCTATCTCCTGATTATAAAAGATGGATAAGAAATCAACAATTAGACAGAACCCATTTCGCTATCAGAGAGGACAGGATTTCATTCGCTAGCAGACGACACAGACTTTATCTCACGTTCAAACCGGACACATTCCGACGACCACAAACAAACATACAGATATCGTCTCGCTGCCAGATAGACCAACGGCCAAGAAACAGGTGTTCGAACCAACGACTTCACTCCCTCAACACAATTACTACTACTACCAGTATTCTTACCACTTCGTTCTACCTACATCAAGAATCCGTTTCAACAGGTCAGATACACAAACTTATTTCTCATTTCTGTCCACATCAAAACGAACTTTTCCAAACTTAACATACGAACTTTTACATTTTACATTACACATATCAACTACACTATTCCTTTCGAACATTTACATATTTGTTGAATACTTGCGAATTTATTCTCTGTCAATTTTAATACACCAGTTCGCCTCCACAAAATTATTATTGCAGATTTATTCTCTGAATAAATTTATTTGTTATATTATGCATTTGTTTTATTGTTTTATCATTGCATTTGTTTTATTGTTTTATTATTGCATTTGTTTTATTGTTTCTCCGTGATTTCTGCCTAACTGTGTCAATATTTTATTCGTCATTCCTAATATAATTGAACACACATTCACATAATCCTCTACAGATATTAGCCAACCAGCCAGTGTCCTATTTCCAAATTGCACGACGTAAAAAAATGTATATAATTATCATGTTTTTTCTTATGATTGATATTAAGATATTTAGAATCTGTCTCGATCACAGTCCATAATCCTACACTCACACAGGCACAGGAATCTGCTATTAGTGAACATATAAACTGCACAGATGTCAACCAATGCAGAGTCTTGTGCCTGTGAGAGCCCGGATGTTGATTGCGTACGCTTCTTTCGAAATCAACATCCGGGCTCTCACAGACACAGGACTCTGCCATTGGTGAACATCTGTGCAGTTTATATAACTGCAGAATTAATTATAACGATCAGCAATTTTCTGTCATACACAAGGCTAGGTCAAACCAGCACCTGTGCATTTTAGAGGCAGTTGCATTTTGTTTGCACTGTCCGTCCTTGTGTAGGCAGAGACGAGTTAATCATTCCCTATCATTATTTGCTGGGGATGTTGTTGCAAAGAATCGAGTAATGTGAAGGGATATATATATATATATATATATATATATATATATATATATATATAATATATATATCCCTTCCTATTACTACAGGACATTATTTAACCTTTTACCCAATTTGTACACTTTGACTTTTAAGCGATGTACCGGTTGTAAAACTTCTGACGACGCACCGGTTAAAAGGGCCCTTAAGTCTCCTTTTTTTTCTTTCGTTTTTTTTTGTTTTTTTTTGTGTTTTTTTCATCCTTTAACCCACGTTTTAGATTTTAAATAATTGATCGAACCGAATAAAATATGATACTATTTAAGTTTCTATATAAAAATCAGTTATACCAAAAATGTATATATATATATATATATATATATATATATATTATATATATATATATATATATATATATCGTCAAACAGGGAGTTGTTAGGGTTAGAGTTATCGCCCTTTTTAAAAAATTCCAAAATTTAATTTACCATTTCGCAAAATTATGGAAGACTAGATGTGTGAAAATCTTCTACAAAAAATGTTACACGGCATAGCTAAAACATGTAAGAAAAAATAACAATGCAACAAGGATACACACACTGAACAGTTGGTTTATGTCCAAAATAAAAATTGGGATATTTTGAAAAAAGGGTTACAACATATGTCACTTTAGTCTTCCGTAAAGAAAAAGATCTATCGTTAGTAATATTTTTTTTAATAAATTGCGCATTTTAAATTTTACATTTTTGGATAGATCAAATAGAGCTTGATTTATGATGTGAATATCATCTTAGACAGTCATAGTAACAGACGTTTAAAAATCACAATTAAATTTTTAAGGGAATAGAAATAGGCCAATCGAAGCAGAAAAATCAACTATCCAAATATCTAAGCATATATATATATATAATATATATATATATATATATATATATTTATATTGGTGACCTAGTGGAAAGTCTCTGACTCTTCACGCTGGTTTCGATTTTAAGTCGGAGGGAAATCGTAAGTATACATCGCTGGTGAGACTTGATAAAGTTGAAACAGCTGTACGATTTTCTATGTAAAGGGCGATATTTGCCGAGTTCGCTTGTCATGATTATTTTCATAAATTATCGAATTTTATACGATATACGCATTGTAACTGCCTTCAAGCAAAAAAATATATAAATAATAATATACTTTACTCAACAATGTTTCTAAGGCAAATTATTTTTTATATATATATATATATATATATATATATATATATATATATATATATATATATATATATATATATATATGATGAAAAAATGAGTAAAGAAAAGAAATGTAAATGGATAAAAATGAATTTAATCGATATCACTTTTTAATCGATACACTTACACAGTGTTTCGGTCCGTTTACCAAAATGTATACAGATTACGCTATTATTATTATTAAAATAATCAGATGAATAATCTCTACTCAAAAAATTTAAAAAATCACTCTGATGAAGGTCGTAAAAAAATCTCTCTGTGTACGGAATATTTTTACATTTTTCCTATTATTATTATTATCATTATTTCAATTTCATCTGATTATTTTAATATATTGTCAGATTCAATTCCCTTTCCATTCTTACACACCACACACACACACACACACACACACACATATATATATAATATAATATATATATATATATATATTATGGACTCACTCGTCGATTTTCGACGCATGAGGTTTCACCACACACAATGAACACCCACACAGTGATTTGTTTATAGTGGTGAAGGATTTGTGTTGGACCATCCACACTTTTTGGCACAGTCGATAGGAAAGAATTGGTGCATCAAGGGTTGCCACAAAACCCAATCAACGACCGACCCTCAGGAATTTTGAATTCAGAGTTATCCCTCTCCTAGACTGGTTACCTATCCAAGGCTGAAGGGCCCAGTCTGCCCTACTATTTAACCCATAGCTGGAGGGAGAATATATGGATTCATACCTTTCCCAAGGGTATATATATATATATATATATATTATATATAGTATATATATATTAATATTCAGAATGAACACAATTCCCTAACTGACTAGGCATAAAAGAATCCTAAATGGGTTAATATGCCGTTAAACTGACTATCTGAATTAATCACAAAATATAGAAGAGAATTAATCATATGATAAAATCTTTGATTTAATTTCGTTATTGACTAAATAGATAAGGATTTTTTAAATTTGAAAATCTAAAAATATTCGCCTAGAAAAGAAAAATTAAATTAGTTTTTTGTTTTCTTTTTTCACATTGATCAAAATCTTTGATTTGTTTTGGTATTGACGGATTCTTACCGCTTCGATCATTTTTAATGATTGATAGACGCACCAAAACATAGAAATAATTTAAATAAATAATTTAGAAAAAAAAGATCTTTTTATAAAATTTCGCCCGACAAAACCAAAAAAAAAAACACAATTAAATTAAGTCTTTTTTCGTTTTCCGAAAAGATCTTTCGATAACGATTTCATGAATCTGATAGTAAAGCTCCAGTTGAGGAGATCTGGAGATCTGGAAGAGCGTGGAGCAGAAGATGAGTGAGATGAGAAAAGATGTAGAAATGCCATACGAATTATAAGATGACAACGAAGATGAAAAAGAAAAAGATAATCACCATCAGCAGCAGCAGGAGCATCAACGTCATCATCATGAACAGCAACAGTAGTTGTAATATTTAAAGTAGGAGATGGAAGAGGGAGGAGGAGAGAAAAACTAGTAGTAGAGGAAGAATGCCAATCTGTTCAGATCTATCTGTCTGTCTATCTCAGTCTGTCCATATCTATCTATCTATCTCTCTTTCTCTTTCTCTCCTCTCTCTCTCTCTCTCTCTCTCTCTTATATATATATATATATATATTTGTGTGTGTGTGTGTGTGTGTGTGTGTATGTGTGTGTGTGTGTGTGTGTGTGCGCGCGCGTGTGTGTGTGTGTGTGTTATTCAGATCTTAGCCCTGAAGAGAACTAAGCGAAACTTTTTGTAGGTATATCTGACACATTAGGTTTATATCTATTATTTGCTCTACTTAGGTATTGAGCACTCTTTACTTATTAGCTTTATATATCCTAGAGTTTTTGTATGAATATATGTTTTTCATATATATATATTATATACATATAAATTGTTTTTTCTTTTGGCCAAGTATTATAGTATCAACCGATTATTTTTGGTTGGTATGACTATCTTGGTCTTTTCTTTTTTTTCAAAATTTGTTTCTCCCCAGGTGATGTTTGGTAGTATATTTTTACAATCAAACTATTTGCCGTTTTTTTTTTTACCGCAAGGGTTTACCAACAAGTTTGGTATTATATATATATATATATATATATATTATATATATATATATACAATACTATACTACACATATTATACAAAACGTGACCTGTTTCGTCACCCATGTAGCTCCTGGTAGATAATTGAGATTTAGGGAAAGAGAGTTAGCAAAGCGAATAAAGCCAGACAAAAACCTTAAATCATTTTTGAATGTTTGAACTCATTTAAAACTACGGATTGCTGGTTGTGAAATTTAACGTAGAAATACATTTCAAATTCTTTCCTCTCTCTCTCTCTCTCTCTCTCTCTCTCTCTCTCTCTCTCTCTCTCTCTCTCTCTCTCTCTCTCTGGTAGGAGACCAGGATGACAAAATCCGAATATAACCTTTTAAATTTTCAAGTAAATTTTTCGGGTAATAAATTTCTATTATGTGTCTCTGTGTGTTTTTTCAGGATTTGGTCTTTTTAGAAATGTAAAAATTGGGACCGGATTTTTTTTCTTCAAATGACCAAAGATCAAAACTCCCTTACATTTTGAATTGACAAAAAAACTGTTTCTCTGAATGTTTGAGATGAGGTATGATGATTAGTATTATCTGGCGTTTATTCGAACTATTTGTCCTCATCTTCATTGTTATCTGTACAAAACGTTTCGGCCGATATGCCCTCCGGTCTCTTCAGGTATTTCTTGTCGGACTCGGGAACCTTCTCGGACTCGGCAACTTCTTTTCGGACTCGGGAACATTCTTGTCCTACCCCAACTATGGTTAGCGGAATGAGAACAGGATATCCCCGTGGACAGAATAAAAGGGTTAGGTTCCAAGTTCCATGATGGTTCCGATTACAAGAAAGTTCCCGAGTCCGAAAAGAAGGTTCCCGAGTCCGAGAAGGTTCCAGAGTCCGACAGAAAATACCTGAAGAAGGCCGGAGGGCATGTCGGCCGAAACGTTGTACAGATAACAATGAAGATGAGGACAATAGTCCAAATAACGCAGGACAATACTAAAAAAACTGTTTTTTCAATTTTGGAATACGCTAAACTATTTATTATTACGTCATTAATGAATAATTAGGCGAACATTTCATTAAATCGGATATTCCCTAATTTTTTG